>OY855908.1:24744492-25109492 GCA_963693305.1 Meandrina meandrites | reverse complement strand
AAAGCTATTGTGCCCAAAAATTTTCCTGGCAACACTATCAAATCTAAGCTGGCATTTTTATATCGGTACTACACGAGATTGTCCGAGACTGGAAACACATCATTGATTATCCACAACAAAGCCGCGCGTATAAATCGTCTTTGGTAAGTTGCATCTGTACATGTATAAGCAAGCCGAGGAAAATTGACATCAGTAATAGCTGGATCAAAAGTATTTTCGACAAGCGGTAATAAGAAGGATGCACGAATAGTACGAGAAGTGGCCGTGGCGCTTTTAAGGACTCCATTCTAATTTATTTCTTGACTAATCTGATTGAATTGAGGAGCATCTTAACGCATCTTCGTTGCATTTTCTTTGTAATATAGTTCTCGCTATGTTGCAAGTGTAGACGATTGCGAACCCAGCAGTCGACGGCCAGGAATATGCAAGCGTTTTGTGTAATGAATATAAAAGATTCGGCATTTTCGTCTTTTGATCATTGTTACCGCGAATAAATTAATTCTGGCGGGAAATACAAGGTTGCAAACCATGTTATGGAAGCTAGACAAAAACCACATCGGTAAGTTGTATTAACAATATTTAGAAGTTATACACTTAAATTTTGCTTTTCTTGGATTGAACTGTTGTTATCTGTAGGCAGAACATTAACCCCGCACTAAATTATTCTGTCCTACTTGGGTAGTCAGTTCTTTATTGAACTGTTGTTATCTGTAGGCAGAATATTAACCTCGCGCTAAATTATTCTGTCTTACTTATACACTTAAATCTTGCTTTTCTTGGATTGAACTGTTACTATCTGTGGGCAGAGTATTAACCTCGCGCTTAACTATTCTGTCCTACTTGGGTAGTCAGTCCTTTATTGAGCTGTTGTTATCTATAGGCAGAACATTAACGCTTAACTACTCTGTCCTACTTGGGTAGTCAGTTCTTTATTGAGCTGTTGTTATCTGTAGGCAGAACATTAACCCCGCACTAAATTATTCTGTCCTACTTGGGTAGTCAGTTCTTTATTGAGCTGTTGTTATCTGTAGGCAGAATATTAACCCCGCACTAAATTATTCTGTCTTACTTGGGTAGTCAGTTCTTTATTGAACTGTTGTTATCTGTAAGCAGGAATATTAACCCCGCGCTAAATTATTCTGTCTTACGTGGGTAGTCAGTTCTTTATTGAACTGTTGTTTTCTGTGAGCAGAATAATAACCTCGCGCTAATATTTTTAACGTAAGACCTTTTTATGAGCTGCCAGCTAAACTGTTGTAAAACATGAATCTCACGCTTCGATGTTTGTTGTTAATTTTTCTTAGCTAGTTAGTCACCAAAATCAATCTCGTGCTCCAGCTAATATCTGTTTTTGTTTTTCTTTCTCTCCAGGGAAGCCGTTAATATTATAAACTGCCAGAAGGCGTCTGGAAAATATTTTTGATCAAGTTCGAAAAGGTGTTACCGCCAACACGTAGATGGTGCTAATCTTGCGAAATACGTTCTTCTATTACAGTTAATAATAAGCCATGGGTAGATTCAATCTACCCTTAGCCTAATTTGCATAAATTTTTTTCGAGGGCAAAGCTCGTCATGATTGTTGGAATTTTGACGAACGAAACAACAGAAAAAATATTGTGATGGATTTTAATAACGGAACGTTGTGTATATGTATTCATTCAAGGCTTTGTATTGTAAGAGAAGCTAATGGAAGTGTGGTAGTTATAGTTATGGTGATTAAAATTACCAGTGAGAGTACTTGGGTATTGACCTGGATTAGAAAGGGAAGAGTATAAATACAAGAAGTGAAACATAATCGGAACGACCCGGCTAGAACATTAACAAATGAAGTGAAAAATTTACGGAGTAAGTGAAAAATATACGGGGTGTTGACACAAGTAAAAAATACGCGTAATTCTTGCCATTTGTCACCGTATAGCAAAGGAACTGAGCCAATAAAATACATCCTTGAATGTACGTGTTCCTGCTTTATTCTTCTACATAAGCAATGAAACACCGTAAACTTTTACCATGCAGCTGCATCTACCCAAAATATCTTTCGACTGCTAGTGAAGAGACCTTCCTCCCTTGTCCAGCTGGTTTCGCACAAATTCCCAACATTCGCTCGCTCACTCAAGCATGTGGTCTATGTAATTTCCCTGGTGTAAAACGCAACGTCCTGTCCGGTATTATAATCTCTTACAACGCCAGAAAACGTATGAACACATTGCGGACCTTTTATTTAAAATGCTGTGAACTGTTCCATTTGAGTTCTTGCAACTTGCACGCACGCGCAGCCCCAGGGATAGTTTAGACCTTCACTGGCGAAAAATGTCTGATTGGTCGACGCGCGACCACGTGACACCGTTCATCGGGAGGCGCGATCGATTCGTGAAAAATATTCCACAGCGCAGCAGGTTGCAGTTATTTTCGTTTTTTTGCCTTTCTCTTTTGAAAGGTAGTCTTGTGAAAATCCTTCTGTGGCTTCGTGTAACGTAAATCCTTCCGACTGCGTAGGAATTAAAAAGGTAAGTTGATTTTCACTGCATTTATTGTCAAGTTCTGAAGAGCCATCGAAACGTACTAGTAGTGTTGTTTTCATGTCGTGTTTTGGAAAGGACTCTTCCGCGATTTTCTCGTGTTTTGGTCCTTAAATTTTACATTATTTGATAGCTTAATTAATTTCCTTTAGTTTTGCCGGCTCTCCTAGTTGTCCCGCAACCGTTTTCGAGATATATCAAGTTGTGTTGAGGTGTGAAAGTTTTCCCGGATTCCAACGTGTGGAACATTTTAACCTTTGATGTTTTAACTACTTCTGCTGTGATCAGTTTTGTGTTACCAGTTACTCTGACTAATCTTTCAATTTCTTTAGCATAAATGTTATCACGATGAACTGCTCAAAGCGGGAACATCGTCCACAAAGTGGTCAGACCCGGGCAATCCACCAAAACAGAAACCTAAGGTTGTGTCTTCATTGAAGTTTATGGTGTGTTTGTGGCACATAGAGCCATATTCCACAGAGAGACACCCCAGGCCAGCAGAAGATTTGCCAGCACCTGCACCTTAGATTAATACCATAAAGGTTTTTGTAAGCACTGTAGGCATGAAACTTTATTTTCCAATTGATAAAATTGCATTTTATTTTATTTCTGATTCTATTTTATATATCTTTATAATTTCTTAAGTGTAACTAGGTAATGCCATGTATTTTTTTATGGAAATACCTTAATAAATTGTTGTTGTTGATGTTGCATACAGTAATGATACATGTAGAATCAAAATCACAAAAGTTGTATGTGGTAAAAGCTCATTTGTTTGGTCATGCCTTGATTAAGTGAGGAAATTGTTGTCGGGTAAACAAGTTTTGCTCGGTAATTGTTGTTGTTTTAAGCCTGAGTAACCTTTTTAAGGACATGATCATTCAACCTGAATTCTGACAACTGTGAATACTTTTCACCACTACTTCTATTAATAATAAATGTAACGAGAAATTTGAAAGGAGAATTTGTTAAGACCTGCAGAAAGAATGACCAGATTTTTAACAAAGGGTTGAAGTTTTTGCTAAAATATTAGCTTGTCTGGAACTCACAGGACATTATTAAGTGTTTAGGTATTTGGCTTTTATGATACAGTAATTAAACAAAGACATGTCAGGGTTTTCACAATAAGACAGCAACTGCTGGAGTTCTGTCAGCTACTTGATCATAGCAATCACTTCACAACAAACAAGCTAACTTGTCACAGCCACGTACTCTCTCATCCAGTTGCTGACACCAACTTCAAACCATTTTGAAACCCCTGACATGCTATTATTTTCAGAGACCAAAATGAATTCATGAATACCATTGATACTGATTCTGATTAAACAAATTTGTTATTTTATATCATACACATGACCAATTTAACTTTTCACTCCCAAGATCTGAATGTTAATTTTCCTTACTGACAGTCATTTGGAGCTTCATTAAGACAACATCCTCTACAGGTGATACATTTTTTATTATCACTTGTCTGCTACACAATGTATTGACCTTGAAAAGAGAAGGTACATATCAATCACTCTTGGTGATAGGGTTAAGGGCAATAAAATTTTAATTTTATTTACCACTTGATATTTATTATTGGGAACTTATTGAAATTGAAACATAATTGCCTTTAAAACTAACTGTTCTATATATTGTGCCATTTTTTCAACCAATTATTAGAACACCTGTTTGCAACTGTTAAAAGTTTTAAAATTGGTTGTTTGTATTAAAAACTGTTGTCAGTCTACAACACAAAACTAAAAGCCACTTCATTATTATTTTCAGAAACATTTACCCCCTATATTCTGACTCATTCCCAGACATACCTCAGGCTTCCTTGCCTGCTGTATGAAGATGACTGGGGACAAGTCAGCCCTATATTGGCAATAATAAATCAATTGGAAAATAATATATTAAACCAACTGTGTGAACACTGGTATTTTTAAATGGGTTTTGGTCAGAAAATCAGCTGTTGCCTTACATTGACTTTTCAACAATCATTGCACCTCATGAAGAAGCACTGTCCTTGAACAAGAACTCCACCAGAAGTGCCACAAGAGTAAATATGGTACCTGTGTATTTAGATTGGTTTTCAATTGAGTGTCGTAAAACCAATGCAGTGCTATGGAAAATCACAACAGCATAAACAACAATGAACCAATGAAAACTTAAAGCAAATATACATAACCAGCATCAAACACAACTGGCTTTCATGTCTCACTGATTAAGTAGATGGTGGTTTTTGGACCAATTACGGAGCATAGCAAAGCAAAACCAAGGTACTTGTTGATTACAGTTTTGACACTCAACTGAAAATCACTCTACCCTTGACACTGAAAGTGCATTATAAGTAATGAAATATCTAGCACTTTGACATCTAACCACAACATATTTTCCACTTTCTGAAATATTGTAATAGTAAATAAACCCCTTCAGGCAGCTGGTATATTGGAGAATAATGACCAAGGCTGAAAGATTGTCCAAAAAATGAACAGTTGGCTGAGAAGCAATTAATGCTTTGAGGGCTACAGTGAAAATTTTTGGACAATCTTTCATCCAAGGGCACTATCCTCCAATATACCACCAAGCTAGAAGGGGGTATATTTATGATAATAACCCTCTGATTAATTACTAATCCCTGATAAATAGTTCAAAAACCTACAGTGATAATTCAGTGTAACTACAGTTGAAATAAAATCAAGTTGATTGGTTCACATAATTTTTTCAACACTGCGATTTTATTAAAAAAGTTGGATCTGAAAATGTGGCTTTGTTCTTTTGGTTTGCACTTGTAGACCTATAGAATTGGGTGACATACTGTACATATGAAATCATACAGGGTATATTTCTGATACCCATCCTGGGGGGGAGGCACTTAGGATGTAAGAATTTCAAGTGACAGGGATGACAGAATGGAAGCCAAAATCAAGACCCCCAAAAATCCCCGGACCAAAACTAAATCCCCACAAAATCCCTTGCTGAATTTCTGACCCTTACAGTTCCCATAAAGAGTTAAACGATAACACAAAGAAAAACATTAGAAATTGAATGTTCGTGTTTGTTATTCATCATACCATCTGAATATTGATCTTTCAATCTGAATTTAAATTTCAAACTCAAATCAACCCTGTCACATGAAATCCTGAGTAACCCCCCTCCCCCCAGATACCCATCATCCAATTTTGTACCATGCGATGCAATTTGTCCAACGAACACCCACAACAATAATTTATTATTAATCAGGTTATAATAATGGCTCGTAGCCCATCCATGCAATTTGGACTTTGAAATAAAAGTGCTTCAAAAATCAGAGGACGTACGGGTACTAGATACCGGGTAAATTCACTGGCAATATACTTAATGTAAAACCACCCAGTACATGATCCATGTCAATTGCAATAGCATTTTAATATCTTTCTCATTCTCTGGCTTAGCTTGTCTGGGAGCCCTCCTCATGTGCAGCACCAATAGACTCAAATCTTAATGTGTGCTCCACACTTCCACCTTCATTGTTGTCGTGATTGTAAGAGCTGTTTGACTCATCGTCAGACTGTGATTAGGACTATCAGTGTTTTTGTAACCAGATGCACAGGCAAGAACTGCAACTTGGAACAAAATGGATCACATTAAAATGTTTGGAAAGGACTTTTAGATAGCCTATATTAACTCAGGCATCAATTATTGGTTAACAGCATGAAATGGCTGCATACTCTCAGCCATTGAGCACAGAGATAGTGAGTAAAATGAATAAATTATATTTTTATAGCATAACAAAAGGAAAGCATGTGCTCTGATTGGTCAATTACCCATTTACTATTTGCCCATGGGTGAAAGGCGACGAAAGCTAGCGCGTGCTTAAAGCCGTACGCATCACTTTTTACGCTACTATATTTTTTAAACCTCATACCCTGTAGTTTGCGAAGATTTTTGTCTCAATACTGGAAGACAGTTTACAAATAAAGACAGTTGAAGATAACGTAAAAGGTTTACAACCCACATTGAGATGGAGGATTACTTATTCAGCAAAACAATTTTGTAAAAAAAAACACTCACCATCTACTTCAAGCTTGTTTAGCCAGTTAAATGTCTCTACAGGTGTAGAGTATTTGGCAGATTGTTTCTCAATGTAGATTTATAATTAAGCTGAACTTTCTCTTGTTGTTCTCGCTGTAAGTTTTGAAAAACTTTGCCTAGAAGAATGACTTGGACTATGTACTCTGATCATGCGCGAGTCACACCACGCAGTGATGTCCTCTGTGCCCCTCTACTCTAATAGATGACAGTCATCAGCCAATCACAATGTGCACAGTAACGCAGTTAATGTAAAAAACTCAATAGTGCACGCTGAGCCGTTTACCATTTGTTAAATCACGACAAAATGAATCCTAAATAAAAAACGTAATTACCATAATGTGATTGCTCCCATGTGAAAGTCTATTGCTTGGCTTCTAGCATTTATGAAAATGATTACTGTGTATTCTTCAGTTGAAAATCAAGTTCATTTTTTTTTTCAAGCTGTGTACCTCTGTATCAAATGTTTTTGGCAAATGTACCAATGAAAAACCTCATCCAAATATTTGTGAATTAAGTACATATAATGTTGTAACACCCTTTCTTGAAGCATCTTGAATATGTTGTGGTTTAAATTTATTTTTCATAATTTTGAAAATTTTCATAAGTTGTTTGATTTCTATTTTTCTTTTCTTTTGTTTATTATCATAATCAACAAAAGCTTATGAAAAATAGTCGTAATGAAAGTGTTGAAGCAAAGTTCCGTAACTTGTTCGTTTGAAGACATACATTAATCGCATACACATGTGCCGCAAATATATACAATAAATCAATAAACAAACTATCAACAGCACGTATAAAAATATCATTTTATGTCGGATCAACCACCAAACAACTACAAGTGACCTATTACTCCTAAGAACGAAAACTTCAATGCTTGCATGGAAATTAAATTTTTGTTCACGTTTTTAGAGTGAAATATTGTTCTTCGATAAGCTTATGTGATTCGATCGACATCGATATGTCAAATTCTCTCCCCAAAATAGTCCACATATCTCAGCTAATTGCCATCCCCCTGCAACTCGGTACAAGCTAATTTATATATCTCTAAAAAGCCTAGAAAATACCCTTTTACTCACTTATAATTTCTTTGTGTACCGTACTGCACGAAACATGCCGTAAGCAAAAATGTGAAAATCACCCACCTTTTCAGCATCACTTTTCCTCGCGATACTCCATTTCTAAACGCCACTGTCGTTGAAATGAATTAACCAGCTGCAAGTATTAATCAGTTCCAGGATGCGAAATTTACTAAAGAATGCGACACATTTAAAAACGTGAAGAAAATAATCTTCGATCTCTCACAGAGGTTAAAAAAGCACGGGGCATTCTCTGCTTAAAACGGCGGCCATTGCTTCTTCCATCTCGCCGGCATTTTTGCCATACAGCCAATAAAATCGCTGGAAAGCCGTCATGTGATTTTTTTAGCAGCGCATGCGTATTACATTTTTCGCCAGTGAAAGTTTAGACCATGATGCATAATTTCCTGAAAACAAACAAGTATCATGAACGATAGCACGTAATGTAGCTGTCGCGGGCTTAGATCGGGAGAACTAGGGGAACCGAGGGCTGCTACACAGCTGCCTACTACCTGAGTCTTCTCTTTATTACCAAGTACGCAACAAGCGCCAAAAGCTGCACTCCCACGTTAAAAATCAAGCATGAATCACGCTTAAAGTCAACAACCCAAGTGTTTGCAATTATGAGCCGAAAACATGTCTGGAAACCATCCAGATCCATTTGACATAACTTTGGTGGTGAAAGATGGAAAGGAGTTCCACGCTCACAGAAATGTGCTTTCACAGGCGAGTCCTTTCTTTCAAAAGCTTCTCAACATCGACATGAAAGAGAATAATGAAGGAATTATTCGCCTGGAGTGGATAATCGAGTCTCAAATGGCAGATATTCTGCAGTTTATTTACACCGGCAATGTTCAGATTTCTGCTCAAGACAATGCCGAGAACCTGATCCACACGGCAGATTATCTTCTCCTTCCAATGCTTAAATCCATCGCCGGGAAATTTGTCGAGCAACACATGACCACTGTGAACTGCATTTCAATTTACTACTCAATAGCAGAACAGTATTCATGTGAAGAGCTCATCGCTAGCACCCGGAAATTCATCAACTCAAACTTTACCACCGTCGCTGCATCTGACCAGTTTCTAAATTTGCCAAGCCATGAAGTTGAAAAATGGATTTCAAGCAATGACATAGTGATTGACGCAGAGGAAAACGTTTTTGAGATCATACTTAGATGGATTGATCACGAGAAAAGCGAACGAAGCGAACAATTTGGGGAATTGTTTCGTCACGTACGACTGACGACTGTATCGCGTGACATTTTACTGAGTGATGTCGTGACCAATGAGTTCGTCAAAGAAAATAAAGACTGCCTCGAAAGCGTGACTGCTGCATTAGAGTGGTTTGATCAGTCAACAGATTGTGATGTTCCACGGCCACATTGTCCAAGAAAGGCTCTGGAGACAGGCGTTGTCGTGTTCCTGGGGATTGAAGTCGACTGGGAATCCGCATCCGATGAACCTTCCCAGATAAGCTTTTATCTTCCCGGAACGGACGAGTTGTATCGTTTACCCGCCCATAAATACTGCTCATGGAATACTCGTCTATTTTCATGTCGCAGGAAAGTATTCGTTGTTACTGATAACATCGCTGAATCACAATGCTATGACCCAGATTTGAACCGCTGGTCTCCAGCACCGTGGACAATGGATGCAAACGAGGAATTTATCTCGAACATCTCTGTTCTCACACACTCCCTTCAAGACGTACTGGTTGTTAGAAACAAAATCTGCTTTATTGTAAGAGATGGGACGCGCTTGGGCTGCACATACACGCTTTGGACATACAACCTTGACGCAAATTCCATGGCTGTTCCGCTGTTTGATTGGATTCAGGAATTAAGAGGTTTTTGTCTCGTGGCTGTTGACAAGTACATATATATTGTAGGCGGAACCGCCGAGGTGCCGCCTGGCCGTGAAGAGTTCAGTGTTGCCCTATCGGAGTGTGCAAGATTTGACACCGAGGGAACATGGCAGGCAATAGCGCCTTTAAACGAAGCCAGGACAAAAGCTTTTGGTGTCAGTAAAAACGAAAAGATTTTCATTGCTGGAGGAACTGGAAGTTTAAGGGAATTGC
Source organism: Meandrina meandrites (assembly GCA_963693305.1). Classification (NCBI taxonomy): domain Eukaryota; kingdom Metazoa; phylum Cnidaria; class Anthozoa; order Scleractinia; family Meandrinidae; genus Meandrina; species Meandrina meandrites. The sequence goes on along the minus strand of OY855908.1, from coordinate 25,099,758 downwards.
TGAACAGCTGCGAAGTTTACAACATATCAACAGATGAGTGGCAGGCTATAGCCAGCTTGACAGTTCCTCGAGTTTTGGGGATTGTGCTCCTGGTTGACGAAACGTTATACTTGCTTGTTGAGGAAATTCGAAAAGCTTTTGACTCGAGCATAAACGTTGAGTGCTACGACCCTGAAAAAGACGAGTGGAAGAACAGGGCAGATATTCCTCTTGACAAGATTATTAAAATGGAAACTCTCCACGGAGTTTATCATTTAAGATGTTGTTCACTTAGTGCTCTTAAAGACGTTCTAAGTAATCTGGAGTCCATAAGCTGAGGCATAAGACATGCTATCAATTTCATTTTTCTTTAGTTTTCATGATTTTTGATTGTCCAATGATTTTTCCAATTGTCAATGATTTTTGATTGTCAAGTAAGCAGCGAAAAAGGCTTCAACGGGTGAGCAAGCCGCTGATGAAGAGCCCGCGATCCTCCCGAGTTCATTTATGATAGAAACGTTGTGAAAATGTAATAGTTATATAGGTTATGTAAAATCTGTTTTGTGAATAATTAAGGAATATTTTATGGAATTCTGGCATTCTGTGAAAAAGTATGTTTTAATTTATTCAATTCACATTTATTATGATAATTTTATAAGTTTTAGGACTTGAAATGTTCTTAATTCTTTTTATTATTGTTATCGTCTGAAAGTTCAGTAATATTTGCAATAAAAAACTAGTGGAAGGTACTCTGTCGAATGAACAATCCCGAAAAGTACAATAAATAACCAGAATAACGAAGGGTGAGGGCAATTTTAAAATTATGTTACGGGCAATTTTCAAATCGAGGGCATATGTCTACCCTGATTTATTATGCAAAAGGTTCCTAAAGGAATTCGACATAGCACTACTGTTCTGATACAGTGTTTTTGTAGGCGGCTTTGTAGCAGCGCTGATCTTATATATCTTTTCGGACGAAGAAGACAGTATTCAGGATATTGTAATGGAATCACGAATTCCACCTTTTTGATTAAATTGTTTACAGAATAAAATGGCATCTAATAAAAGCAAACTTAATCAAAGGTCTCTTCGAGCCTACGCATGAAGTATGAGCAGCAGTTTGAAGCAGAAACGATGAAACACTTGGAGCGATTATGTTTGTTACAAGAAATACCAAGGTGTACAAAATAGCATAATATTATCAAGTGTTTCACCATTTTGGATCTGGCTCACCAAGAAAGCTTTCCCAATTTATAAAGTGCTCAAAAGTAATCAGAATTGCTCTGTTGTATTATAACCCCTTAGCAACTTTTAAGTCTGCTCACGTCCAGGATTGAATCTATATTCTACAAAATAGTCGAAAGAAGTAAACAGCTCGTTTCTTTACTGATCAAGCCAAATATCATCACGAGCGCCTTCAAATCAGCTCGTTTCTTTATGCTAGAAAAAATATCAGTGTTCAAAAACTGCTGACATTAGTAAAGATCGTTGAGGCGATATAAGTTTACTAACGATGCGTTCACGATCCCGGGTGTAAACATGTGATGAAATCTGACTAGTCACTTTTTCAATATGTTATGTAATGCTTGCCACATGCGAACGTGCGTTGTTCATTTTACTTTTCAGAAAACCAATATGCCGCAAAACAATTATACAAATGCAGTAGGATAGAGGGAGAAAGGGTTACCTTTGCTCTGATGTGTTTCCATGGCCAGACATGCGTTCGTTCGGCTGTGCTCTTTGATCGATTGTTAGATATTTCAAAAGACTTTTCATGTCCATCTTTCGGCAGTCGAGTCTTCTTTACAATATTTCCTTTTCATTTTTGAGGCAACAAAGAAGCATTTCGATCACGGATGGAACGAATTTTACTTATCTTGTTGTTTCATTTGACGCCATTTTGAAATTATAATCGAACAAATCTCTGCCTCTGTAAATCAAATCTCAAATCTCCGCCCTCCCTCCCCCGAATAATATGGACAGAACACAATAGCGGGACTTAAATTTTGAGCAAGAGAATACCTTGAAGGGGAGGCAGGGAAAGACGCGTTAATTCGAGTGAAATGCATAAGTTAATTGTTTAACGGGAATCGAAGGATGGAGGGACGTAACGGAACCCCATCCAAATGCTGTACTCCTATTTGCATTCTGCAAAATAGTCGCAAAATGTACGAGCGCGAGAGCTGATCTTTCTTAATCCAAATGAACTAAGAAAAGGTGTTTTACATTGACAATCGCTTTATTTTCGCGAATTCGCGACAAGTTCGCAGAACAAGGGGTATCGATTTGCCTCTTACTACTGAAATAGCAAAAAGCTTTGTTCGCTAGCTAAAGCAAACGGCAAAAAATCATCAGAAAGAACACGTTCCTACTCACATAAGGCTTTGAAGTGATTCAAAGAGGCTTCCTCGATCGACCATCTTGTCCTGCGATATCAATACCCTGGATGTGAAAAGAAATTGTTTTTTGGAAGGATAGAATACCTTCGCACAGTAAAGATCAAGCCAAATATCATCACGAGCGCCTACAAATCAGCGTCAGTTCGTTCACAGAGCAAGGCCGGCAATTGAGCCAAAAAACTCTAAAAGTAACATTTACCTGTCGAATCGGTTAAAATTAATCAAAAATTCCTGTCGAGTCAAGGCGGAAGACGGAAAATAACGTGGAAAAGTTCCACCCTCGATCACCATGTTATTTTTGTGACCCAGGCTCTCGCGGTATTTTTCAAAAGGAACAGAACAAGCAGCTTCTTTCCGTTTCATTTACGCGGTGAAATAATTGTACTGTTCTATACTGTTCTATTTGTCGGAAAATTCTCACCGAAAAAAAAATTCACGTAGATGGAGAGCGCTCGATCAAGGACTTCTCGGTTCAATGAAGCTTGGTTACCCTTGTGTTGTGGGAAGAAGTCAGGTGGACAACTTTGTTTGTTCGAAATCCATGTATCTAACAGCCCTTGGCTTAAGCCGGGTGTGGACAAAACATGGGGTAGGCCATATAACATAGGCCATGCTGTAGGCCATTGCCCACCCCATGGCCTATTCTATATGGCCTACCGGTGGTCAGATATCATCGTCTTTTCTTACAATCGAGCCAAAGAGAACCTTCATTTCATGGTTGTAAACATCTCTTTGTTTATTTCTGACGCGTTTCGTCTCCAGTGAATAAATGTTACATATGTTGAACAGCATGTCATAGCACACTTAGTAAAATTGCAAGAGACTTTCTGTACTGCTAGGCTTATCAGAGAGCTGAAACCGTTTAAAGCTGTTCTTAAAATAATCATGCCCAATATTTCGGCTAGACAGACAGACTTTAATTATACGGATTAGCCCTAATCATGTGCCCCCGTCTCCCCCCCCCCCCCCCCCCGCCCAAAAAAAAAAATATAAGAGTACAACATGCAGTAACATGTTAAGACATTTTTCATATTAAATGCTTGGTTACAGTAATAGTATTAATAACTTCCACGGGAGCGTTTTAACTTAAGCACGTTCAATAGTTGTAACCATTTATTCCTTGAAATGAAGAAGTCCCGCGTCGGAAATAGGAAGAAAGAAAAGTTTACAACTATGAAGGGTCTCCTTTGTGCTGCTCTCTAGTCTTAGTTAAACAAAAGTTAAAAATATAAAAAAATAAAAATTATATAAAATCTGACCACCGGTAGGCCATGTAGGGTGGGCCATGGGGTAGGCCATGGCCCACCCTACATGGCCTAGGCCATATGGCCTACACCATGTTTCGTCCACACCCGCTTAAGGGGGGTCCTTCTTAACTACAGATCCGTAGCAGTTGCTAAGGGATTGCTGAAGACGAATTTTGGTGGCAAGCCATTTTGCAGCGTTTCGTATTGCTAAATGGCGAATCTTTTAGAGGGGAACACCTGCTTTGAAAAAATTGAAACTGCTCGCGCGTACCTAGTGCCAGTCCCAAACCGCGCGTTAGAATTTAACTGAGCCTTTTTTGCAATCCTACGTAAGGATTTACCATTTACACATAAAAAAGTAACGCTACTGAAGAAAGTCTGGAAATGCGAGTGTCTTTTACGTCATAACTTTTATAATAATGCGAATTTCATAAAACCCATACGAAGCATTGAGCATGTGGACGTTCTTTATTTATTGGCACTGATTTTAATTTTCAGATCTATATGCCCTTTCAGTTTTAGGGTTTTTTCTATTCTGGTCACGTGGCTTGTCAAATGTGGACGTGTTTTGAAACTCTTGAAGGACTCTTCAATTGAACAAAGTTGTGCAAAAACCATATCCATAGGAAGTCTGGTTTCCAAAATACGATGGTTAGATACCTTCCATAGCAACAAATTGGTAGTTAAGAAGGACCCCCAGCTTAAGCTACTGTATATATGAAGGACTCAATAAATAATTACCCGGCGTTACCAATCGATGAAATCGATGATCGATTAAAATCGATATCAATCGATGGCAATCGATATCGATTAATCGATTGATATTGATAATCGATGAGCAATCAATGAAGAAGATTTTTGTGACCTTATCGATTGATATCGATTGTTATCGATTGGCATCGATTGTTATTGATTGTTATCGATTATCACAATGCAGTTTTTCTCTCGATTGTCTTTCCCCTGTCTTGGCCTCTTCTCCCCTTCCGTCAGTGTACTTTTGATCCACCACGGTAGCTCCTATCACGCCCGTGTGTCACGGCTAATTAAGAGTTTAACAAAACATAATCAAACATGCCGGGAACGTATCATTTGGTCAGAAAGAAATTACAATACATAAGTGATTTACTCGCCACAGAAGTGTTGTCAGTTCCTTCTTGCTCCTTCTTCTAAACTCAAGTGAAAGCGTGTCGCGAAGAGGCGAGAAGTGAGACGCACGAAGCGGCGGAAACTCGCCGCTTCGCGGCTCAATTTCACTTGGAACATCTGTCATGAAAGTATTTGCCAATCGATATCAATCGATGAAATTTTTTTGTGACTATCGATTGGTCATCGATTGGCCGATACCAATCGATATCAATTAACTAATTTTATCGATTGATATTGATTTATTGATTGAATTTCCAATCATCGATTGGTAACGCCGGGATAATTAATCCGAATAAGATATGGCTGAAACTGAAAGTAAATCCACGAGTCAGATCAGCTATGAGTTGACACGCGCTACCATTGATCGGGAAGATTTGATTTTGTAGCAAAAAGAGGGCCACTACACGGCCTAGTGCCTGAGTCTTGTTTATTGCCAAGCACAATCTCCAACATTAGCTAAAAGTTAGCGCCAGAAGCTGCAAAAAGAACAAACATAAATCGACGCTTAAGCGACAGCCTAAGACTTTGACGAGCAAAGAAACATGTCTGAAGATAATCCAAATCCATTTGACATAATGTTGGTGGTGAAAGATGGCAAGGAGTTCCAGGCTCACAGAAATGTTCTTTCACAGGCGAGTCCTTTCTTTGAAAAACTTCTCAGCAGCGACATGAAAGAGAATAATGAAGGAATCATTCGCCTGGATTGGATAATCGAGTCTCAAATGGCAGATATTCTGCAGTTTATTTACACCGGCAGTGTTCAGATTTCCACTCAAGAGAATGCCGAGAACCTGATTCAAACGGCAGATTATCTTCTCCTTTCAAACCTTAAAGCTTTCGCCGAGAAATTTCTCGTGCAACACATGACCACTGTGAACTGCATTTCAATTTACTATTCAAAAGCTGAACAGTATTCATGTGAAGAGCTCATCGCTAGCACCCGGAAATTCATCGAATGCAACTTTACCACTGTCGCTGTATCTGACGGCTTTCTAAATTTGCCAAGCCATGAAGTTGAAAAATGGATTTCAAGCGATAAGATAGTTATTGACGCGGAGGAAAACGTTTTTGAAATCATACTTAGATGGATTGATCACGAGAAAAGCGAACGAAGCGTAAAATTCGGCGAATTGTTTCGACACGTACGACTGACGACTATATCGCGTGACATTTTACTGTGCGATGTCGTGACCAATGAGTTTGTCCAAGAAAACGAAGACTGCCTCGAAAGCGTGACTGCTGCATTAAAGTGGATTGATCAGTCAACAGATTGTGATGTTCCACGGCCACATTATCCAAGGAAAGCGATGGAGACAGGTGTTGTCGTGATCACAGATTTTTTTGGGGAAGTCCGCCCGTGCCTTTACGTTCCGGCAACAGATGAGTGGTACTGTTTGCCCGCGGCTGAAGGCAAACCAAATGTACGACATATAGTTTCATGTCGCGGGAAGGTTTTTCTTATTACTGATGGGGGGACCAATGATGATATCGCCAGATCGCAATGTTATGACCCTGATTTGAACCGCTGGTTCCCAGCACCGTGGGCAAAACTGGATTCAGAGCTGCCATTGACCACACTTACACTTAACAAAGTGTTGGCTGTCAAAAACCAAATCTGTTTTATTGTAGTAGAAGATGGATCTTCCGCCCTTTGGACATACAGCCTCGACACAAATTCGTTGACGTCGCTGTTAAACTGGGTTGTAAAAAAATCTTTCTGTGCCGTGGCAGTAGACAGGAATATATTTGTTATCGGCGGAGCTTTATGTGGTAGCGATGACAGAGACTCCCCCCTTTCGGAATGTTCAAGATTCGACACTGAGGCAGAGGAATGGCAAAAAATAGCGCCTTTGAACAAGGGGAGGAGGACCGCTTTTGGCGCCAGTAAAAATGAAAAGATTTTCATTGCTGGAGGACATTATATAGATTGCTGGTCCCAAACTATATACATGGATAGTTGTGAAGTTTACAACATGCTAACAGATGAGTGGCAATTGATAGCCAGCTTGACATTGAATCGAAACTTAGGGAGTATGGTGACGATCGACGATATGCTGTTCGTGCTTGGTGGTCGCACATCATTTCGCTATCACAGTGGTCATAAATTTAGCGATAAAGTTGAGTGCTACGACCATAAAAGAAATGAGTGGAACGACAAGGCATCTATTCCTGTAAGCAAGATGACCATCAACAAAAGAGAAAAGCTTAAGTACTTTTTCAAAGGTTGTTCACTTCGAGTTTTTAAAGACGTTCTAAATAACCTGGAGTCTATAGACCGCGAGCCCGTGACTAGCAATACCACAGCAAGAGCCAGCGGGTGCGAATGAAGAGCCCGCGATCCTTCAGCGTCTATCCTCTTATGATACAAACTTTATTTGTTTTGAAAATGTAACAGTTATTGTGATATACAATCTCGTTCCCAGTGCCTGCGTTTGACCAGCGGTCGGGAAATGCAACGGCTCTGGGCGATTCAAAAACCGGAACCAGGAATTTCTGGTTCCGGTTTGATTCTGCGCGTGCGTCCGAGATGGTGGTTGAAATGAACAAGTTTTAACAGCCAATGAGATTTGGCCGTCTTTTTGGCAGGCTTTCAGTCTAGCCCAGAGGTCTCGATTCCTGGCGCAGACCAGAAGGATCGCGGCCTCTGGGGACGAGATTGTGTAATGTAGGAAACGTAAAATCTCTTTAAAATACTTCCTGTCCTCAAAGGACAGTCACCTCGAATAATTTGTTTGGCTTTACAACAAAACGGACCTTATAAACACGATGCGTTTAATTTTTTTATGGATTTTGATAACGGAAGAACATTCAGTCCTTGTTTTTATTCAAGGCTTGGTATTGTAAGAGGAACTAAAGAAAGTGTAGTAGTTATAGTTATGCCGATTAAAATATAAATTACACATAACAGTACTTGGGTGTTGATTTGGAATTGAAAGGGCAGAATATTAACACAAGAAGTGAAAAATATACTAAGGAAACTGGCAACATGAATTCCTACCATTTACCACCACATAATATTGAAACTGAGTCTATGAAATGTAATTTTATTTTTCCACATCGCATCAAGAATTACTAAATATGACAAAGTAACAAATAAAAGCAAGCGCCCGTGTTTAAATAATATTTGGCACACGGCTACGATATACGGCGTAGATAAAACAATACCGACTTCACAAGTAACATGTACACAACACCATGACTAAATTACTGATTACAAGGCTATACTGACTCACGGATATATACAGCAGTTGACAATTTTCTTGCTGGGGTATTGGGCTGGGAACAAAGTACCCCCTCCTAATTTTATACTTGAAACATCTATTCTTCTCCTAACCGCATCTCAGGCCAAACGATTTTATTTTCAACTATTTAGAATCTAAATGTTTTTTTATCCCGTGTATGACAACTGTGGATCTCAACGGACATCCATTTTCCTCGAAAAATATTTGATACAGTGAATTTGAAAATGGAGGCACATCAGGAAATCAGTTTCTCCAAGACGACTTCGCAAAGAAATTTATTGTTTATTGAGAGGATTAAACGTCTATGAACTGACTCGAATTCTTTTGAAATATCACACAGAACAATCCGCAAGCGCCTTTATATCTGCTCAGGAAACTATGTTTGTTGCCTCTGTTTTCATTTCTCTCCTGCCCACTATGCAGTCCTCTATGGTTCTTTCTGATACTGCAGAGATATGCTATATGAGTGTATTTGGTAAATTGGTGCGCAAGATAGTGGACTTATTTCTAGATGTAACACAATTTCAGGTGAAACAAAAATCGTGACGTGGCCCGCGTGATCTTTGCCGTTCTTTTCACAGGCCACAACTCCGGCCACACTTTTTCCGTCGTGTTTCGATTGGTTCACTATAAGTTTAGCCTCCGTCACGGCTGACTTCATTATGAATAACTAATGAATTCCGAGCCATAACAATGCAACTACTCAAGACAAATTGCTGTAAAGTAAGACTACATGAAGTGACAAAGTTAAAATAGAAGCATACACTAGACGCGGGTTTAAGGCTGTTCGAATTGTCACGAAAATTATAAAAAGAATTATTGTTGTGAAATACTATCTCTTGGTAATCGATTGCAACTTGATGAGTTGATTGTCCAGCAATTGTCCTTTCATCCCGCTCATCAGATCGCAATTTTCCCCAGCTCCTAGCTTCAAGTCCTCTCCAGTCAGGGGAATTCTTAGGTGACTTTCCTCTGTCAAGAAGTGTGAATCGATGTTGTGTGTGCGAACTTGGTCAAGCACAAGCTAAACCTGGTCTCGATGCCTGCAAACGAGGCCACGGCCAGCCGGTTGAACGGTTCATAATTAGCTAAGCTTTGTGATTGGTTCATGAAACTCGTGCACCGCGCTTCTACCAATCAGAGTAGAACATTTTTTTCAGTTCTTCCAGCCAATGAGGAGCAACGTACAACTGCTTGTAAGCGGGAGAACTGAAAACCAGGATTCAAAGTTTAAATTTACGATCTGAAAACGAGTCATCACAAATCGGGTGACTTGACATTATTTGCCAAAATTGCAATTAGATTTGGGACGTTCAACTACAACAGAGTAACCACAACACAATGCACCGGAACTACAACACAGTGTACCAAGAAGTCTGGGCACTTGTAGAGTATTGCGTGACTGAGCTTGACTGAGAGTGACTAGGGATCGTCACGTACAATGAGGAAAATCACGTCTTGTGCAGAGAATTATGAAACGAGTCTGTCAACACTTTTTCTGCTCGGGTCACTAGATTGTTCTTGTTGTGCTAGTAATTTCTGTGCGTGGTTCCGTGGCCCAAGGTGTGAGAGATGACGCCACAAATTACGTGGTTTTTGTACTTCTGCGTTCTTGTTCTTCAGCGTTGTAAATAATATTTGTCACGTTTAAATAATGTAAAGTGTTGCTTATAAATAAAGCACAGATTCTCTACTATTCACTTGAGTTTCGCTATCTCGCTATGAAATGGTCCCCATGTTCAGGTCCCAAGCGTTAGCCCGAACTGCCACAATTGACTCCAAACAATATTTAACAAAGCAAAAAGGAAAACACTCGCACCCAGGTAGTAAGGAAAGAAAATTACGAAGTATAACTGGAAAGAGGAGTTACAAGTATTGACAGTAAAAAGATTAAAGAAAGAGAAATTGCTCATTATTATTCACTCTATTACAACATTTTATCTGACCCCAAGGCCAAGAATAGATGTGGGCACGCTGGCACGACAGCGCATGTTATGTTTTGAATATCACGTTACAATATAACGCAATTTTTGTTGAACACAAAAATGGCAGTCAGCTGAATTGATAAAAAATCAAGTTTTTCAAGGACTTTAAGAATAAGAATGAAATTGGCACGAGGGCAAAAGTCCGAAGGGCCTTGATTTATTTACTGAGACCTTTGTGCGATATGAAATTGTGTGACGATGAAATCAGGCATCCTTGTGAGACCTTGTGAACCATTTCATAAATATATCAGGATCAGTAAATACGTTTTTCGTGGGAGTAAACCCGTAGGACTGTGTACCGAACTAAGCCTGCATTTAAACATTAGCTATCCCACTTTGTTTAACAGCAAAAAGAAAGACAAAAAATATGCGCGCGTGTCAATATTGTCAGCACTGTCGATCGCATGAAAAGTTGTTTGAACCTGTTTGAACTCAGTGCTGTGAATGACCGTGTTGTTCAGGTTGTTGTCACCGTGTTTTGAATCACTGTGAGGGGGTTCACTCTTTTGTGGTTCACCATGTTGTGGTTCACTGTGTTGTGGTTCACCCTGTTGTGGTTCACTGTGTTGTGGTCACGCTGTTGTGGGTAAACGTCCCAGCCCCTCAAAATTGACTCCCCACATTGCGTGACTTCTCGAAGCAAAATCACTTCATTTTGTTTACTTTATTTCTGTCACGTCACACTGTCACAACGTTTTGTCATAGCCCCAATTTGTTCAGCACAAAATACATGCGCGAAGTCAATGAAATGATCGCTTGATTTTGAGTGCGTTTTGTCAGTTGTTGTTATTAATGAGCCAAAAATATATTTATGGATATGATCCGCTGTTAATTATGCGCTGTTAGACAACAATGACTCAGCATTGTATAAATTAGTGTACCTGAATTAATTCAGTCGACTGAAACGCTGCCAGAAACGACGGTTTCATTCAACAGCCAGAACTGATAAACAAGGCGCGAGTTTGTGAGCCAAGAACATGAATGAAGATCATCTAAATCCGTTTGACATAACTTTGGTAGTCAAAGATGGAAAGGAGTTTCATGCTGACAGACATGTTCTTTCACAGGCGAGTCCTTTCTTTGAAAAACTTCTCAGCAGCGACATGAAAGAGAATAATGAAGGAGTCATTCGGCTGGAGACCATAATGGAGTCTCAGATGGCAGATATTTTGCAATTCATTTACACTGGCAATGTTCAGATTTCTACTCAAGTGAATGCCGAGAAACTGATCCAAGCGGCAGATTATCTCCTCCTTTCAAACCTTAAATCCATCGCCGGGAAATTTCTCGAGCAACACATAAGCACTGTGAACTGCATTTCAATTTACTACTCAATAGCAGAACAGTATTCATGCGAAGAGCTCATCGCTAGCACCCGGAAATTTATCGAATGCAACTTTACCACCGTCGCTACATCGAACGACTTTCTAAATTTGCCAAGCCATGAAGTTGAAAAATGGATTTCAAGCGATGAAATAGTCATTGACTCAGAGGAAAATGTTTTTGAAATCATACTAAGATGGATTGATCGAGACAAAAGCTTGCGAAGCGTAAAATTCGGCGAACTGTTTCGTCACGTACGGCTGACAACTATATCGCGTGACATTTTATTGAACGATGTCGTGACCAATAGACTTGTGAAAGAAAATAAAGACTGCCTCGACAGTGTGACTGCTGCATTAAAGTGGTTTGATCGGTCAACAGATTGTGATGTTGATTGTGATCCACGGCCACATTCTCCAAGAAAAGCTCTGGAGACAGGTGTTATCGTGTTCCTGGGTATTAAAGTTCATTGGAAATCCCCATCCGATGATACTTCCCAGATAAGCTTTTATCTTCCCAAAACGGACGAGTTGTATCGTTTGCCTTCCCATGAATACTGCTCATGGAAAACTCGTTTATTTTCATATCGCAGGAAGCTTTTCGTTGTTACTGATGACATCGCCAAATCACAATGCTATGACCCAGATTTGAACCGCTGGTCTCCAGCACCGTGGACAATGAATGTCAACGAAGAATTTATCTCGAACATCTCTGTTCTCAGACATGTCGGACACTTCCTAGAAGACGTGTTGGTTGTGAGAAACAAAGTCTGCTTTATTGTACGAGATGAATGGCGCTGGGGCATCCCCTGCACGCTATGGACATACAACCTTGACACAAATTTGATGGCCGCTCCGCAGTTTGACTGGATCCAGGAAAAGGGAGGTTTTTGTGCCGTGGGTGTTGACAAGTACATTTATGTTATAGGTGGAACCAAGGTGCCAGTTATCCTATCGGAGTGTGCAAGATTTAACACCGAGGGAACATGGCAGGCAATAGCGCCTTTAAACGAAGCCAGGACAGCACCTTTTGGTGTCAGTAAAAACGAAAAGATTTTCATTGCTGGAGGACTTGGAAGTTTACACAACTCGCTGAACAGCTGCGAAGTTTACAACATATTAACAGATGAGTGGCAGTTTATAGCCAGCTTTACAGGTCCTCCAGTTTTGGGGAACGTGCTCTTGGTTGACGAAACGATATACGCGCTTGTTGAATTTCGAAGAGGTATCGACTCGACGGTCAGAGTTGAGTGGTACGACCTTGAAAGAGACGAGTGGAAGAACAGGGCAGATATTCCTATCAGGGACAAGATTATTAAAACGAAACCAGGCCACAGAGATTATCGTGTGAGAAGTTGTTCACTTAGAGTTTTTAAAGACGTTCTAAGTAATCTGGAGTTCATAGGCTGAGACATAGGACATGTTATTATCAATTTGATTATCATTCAATTTCATGATTTTTGATTGTTCAAGTAATATATCAAACACGAGTTACAGTGTTTCATCGGGATATCCAAACACCGAGAAGAGAGTTAAAAATACGACGCCTAGCGGAGTATTTTTGAAGAAATTCGAGGTGTTTGGATAGCCGATGAAACACTGTCTCGAGTGTTTGATATATCTTCTCAATCGAAACAAAAACTAAGGAGTAAACGGAGAAATAAAATCGTAAAAATCTATGCTAATTAAGACCGGGTATCCAAACCTCCTTCTTGGTTATGATTTTCTTTTGTTTTAACTTGATGAATTATTAATGAGTTCGAGAAGTCAGCAGCAAATCATAATGCAGGAACAAGTAAGCAAGCCTCTAATGAGCCCACGATCCTCGCGAATCATTTATGATAGAAACTTTATGAAAATGTAACAGTAATATAATTTAAACTATATAAAATCTTGTTTTGTGACTTACTTAAGGAATTTTTATGGAATTCTGACATTCTGTAAAAAAAATGATGCTTTTGGGACAACCATTCTCGTAAAAGCTGTGGCACAGCCAGTACAGCCTCTAAACGCGCGCAGTCGCTGAAGCGGAGTTATATTTCATATATTCGCCTCACACATAACAAACGTGGTTTGGCTAGGGAAAACCTGGTAAAACAAGACCATTTTGATAATCCGATTTCCGTAGACACTTGACACGATTAGGAGGAACCGCTCCTCTCCTGTCCAGCCGGCAGCAAACTGAAACCTCATCAGGGCATTTGTATGCTGGTGGTTTGGCGAGATGATGTTTGAACACGAGATAGATAAGATTTGAAATGAAAACTGGTATGGTTTCCGGCGTGAGACTAAAAATCTTGATATCAATGAAAGCTCTTTGGTTGTGTGGCTATATTTATCATTTCAATGGGATAAGTTTGTTTCAACGTTTCTTTTAGTTTGTTGTTATGAATTGACAGAATAAGTGTGGAAATGTCGACGTGTTTCACGTGATCGAATACTTTAATTTCCGTTTTGTAGCACCAAAGCAAGAATTTTAACTAATTTTAGACAATATCATGCTCATAGTATCTTCGCCATAGCTTATAGCCGAATGAAGATAGTCTCAAAATTTTTATGTCTTCCTCGTTGGCACCTTAGCAGCAGCTACAGCACTAGTTTACCTGTCAGCTCACACATGTACGCATTGCGGACCTGTTATTTGAAAGAGCTGTGAACTGTTCGATTTCATTTGAGTGAGTGTGACTTGCTTTCCTGCGTAACTGCACGCCTGACCCCAGGGTGGGATAGTTTACAGCTCAGACCATTATACAAAATTTCCCCCCAGTATCATGAATGATAGCACGTAATGTTTTGACCAGGAACATTTACTTTTAAACCAGGGCTTCTACACTGCTGCCTACTGCCTGAGTCTTCTCTTTATTGCCAAGTACGATTTGAAACAAGCGCCAAGGAGTTATAATCAGCTATAATAGAGTATCAGATGGCAGATATTCTACAATTTACTTTACATTATTGGCAATGTTCAGATTTCCACTCAAAAGAATGCTGAGAACCTGATCGCAATGGCAGATTACCTTCTCCTTTAAATGCTTTTAAAATCTATCACCGTAAATTTCTCGAGCAACACATGACCACTGTGAACTGCATTTCAATTTACTACTCAATAGCAGAACAGTATTCATGTGAAGAGCTCATCGCTAGCACCCGGAAATTCTTCAACTCAAACTTCATCAACCTCGTTCCCAGGGCTTTTCCCTTCTTCGTGGGAAAAAGGGAAAGGCCCTGGGAACGAGGTTGAAACTTCATCACCGTCGACGTCTGACGATTTTCTAAATTAACCAATCCATGAAGTGTTTTTATAATTGGAATGCTTGAAAACTCTCAAATAATTAGAAATACAGCGATTGCTTCATTACATTTCTTCATTACGGAAGTTTACAGACACCTGGAAAAAAGTTATAAATTTTTCATTTTTCCCCCAGACAGGAGTATCAGAAATTTATAGTTATGGTTCCTATCTTTTCCCGAAGTCTAGAAGCTTCTTCTTCTAAAAGCGATAACCTTTTCAGTTTCTTTCTTAGCTTCCACCTTGTGTTGAATGAAACCAGGAGCCATAATGGGAGGAGACCGTAAGCGCGATATCCACGCACCCTATGATACGAGACAATTTTTATATTTTTAGAACAGGCAGACACGCGCGGATGCGTGGGTTCTCGCGTCGATGTTGCCGGAGTTGCGTGACTAGTATCATGTGATTCGCGGGTAAATCTGCCGCAAAAGACTCTGAGAGAACGACTTGACTTGAGAACGAAAAATAAATCAGTCGTTCTGTGAACCATAAATTTTGTACGGACGCTATTTATACATTAGGCTGTGCAGCTTCCGTATCGTGCTAAATTCATCTCCTGGATTTTTTGTCAGTTAAGCACAGGACTAATCTAGAGAAGTTTTCTCAGTAAGATAATTCACCATGACTTGTTTACATTTGGATTGTACTTTGGTTAAGATGGCCCGCGGCTATTTCTGGGGAACGGAGGTGCTCTTTTCTAAATCAAGCTTTGGGCATGTAAACCTCACCCGATTTTTCTGATTTTTAGCTATCGAAAAAAAACAAATGTTCAAATTTTATAAAGCTTTAAAATAAAGAGCAAACAAGGCAAACGATCACGAGATATTAGCGCTTTTGAAAAAATATATTTATGAAAAAAAAAAGACGCGAATATTTTCTAAACGGGACTATAGATTTTTTCTTATCAAAGTCAACAAGTTCAAATTATCCAATTTTTAGTGTAAGCAAGTTTCAACGAAATCGGCTGAGTAGAAATTGCTGCACAGTTGACTGTTGAACTTTCGCTTCAAAATATTATGCTCGTGTATAATTGGGAGCTACAACAACGTTCAAGCTATGCTAAGATCCCATAGATTATTTGAAAGCTTAATGCCAACTTAAACGTTGCTGAAAAGTATGGAAAGATCGGAAACTCCTAGCAAAAGTTGTAAACAAATGAGGAGGAAGAGGTTTACGGTGCGGAAATTAGAATTAAAAAAAAACTACGGATTTTTTTTCTTATATTTTTAAATATGAGAAAATACAGTTTATATGCAAACGGCTTTGTCTACTTTCGTGAATCTAGTCTCGATGAAATGCGTCGAATTTTGCTTGCCAAGATAGCTACTCCGCGTCTTCCATTTGAAAACCCTCGGGTAACAGTAAATTATTCAAACTTGCCGCATTCTCAAGATTATTTAGCACCTGGAATTGAACATGGCACGCCACATACCACATTCATTGCTAAATAAAATGCATGAATACAAAGCTCAGCCGCAATTTTAACCGTGGCATGTTTATTTCCAGGTGCTAAATAATCTTGAGAATGCGGGTAGTGTGAATAATTTTCTGTAACAAGAGCGTTTTCAAAGCGCTCCAAAATTGAAGACGAAAGGTAGCTATCTTGGCGAGCCAAAGTCGAATCGGTTTCATCGAGACTAGACACACGAAACTAGATAAAGCCGTTTGCACATATGCTGCATTTTTTCATACTTGAAAATAAACGAAGAAAAATAGGTAGATTTTTTTAATTCGAAAAAAAATGAATCCTCTTCTGCTTCATTTGTTTACAACTTTTGCTGGAAGTTTCCGATCTTTCCACACTTTTCAACAATGTTTCAGCTGCACTGCGAATTATAATACAGGATACTAAAAGAAATATTTTGGAGCAGCATTAGTCGGATAAGTGACTTAAATGAAAATATTTTCATTCTGCAATATATATGTAATTTTATATGATATGAAAGTCACATGTAACTTACAACAAAGCATCAAGAAAAGGTCGAAATGGCGTATACAATCGTATTTCGGCAAAAATATGTTTTCATCCTTTTTTGCTGTCATTCTGTATTCTTTGGTTGCCCATATCGCTGCGCTGTGAAACGTTTAGAAAATTGTCTTGACCACTGTGTGATTCCTCGTACGACATGTTTAACGAGTCTTCGCGACTGGATTTGTCCGAAAAAAATACTACTGCAGACATCCGAATCACTTGAATCATCCTCACTTTCATGGCTACATTCAAAGAAGTGCTCAAGGAGACCTTGACGTAAATTAGGAGTAGAAACTGATGAAAGAAAGCCAGTGTTTACTTCACTTGCAGAGGTTATTTTGGACGCCATTTTGTTTATATTTCTCCGCGCGACGTCCTCGCGAAATCCTCGCGGCAGTACGCGCGCGCGCCTCGCGGGATGACACGATTTGTTCTAAAAATAGAAATTTTGACCCATATCATAGGGACAAGGCCAGATCTCGCGCTTACGGTCTCCTACCATTATGGCTCCTGATGAAACAAATTAAAATTTGGGAAGTTTTTGTTTCTTCTGTAATCCCATATAGAGGGTCGTACAGGGGGGGTCTCTGGCACGATTCACGGACGAAAAAAATAACGAATCACGGATCACGGATATTGAAATTTTATTTTCCCGAATCACGAAAATAAGTACTCTTTTATCCTGTTTCTTACGCTACAAATAGTGTTTGAAGAAATCAAAATTGATTAAGAAATTACGAAAATAAGAAAGAAATATACTCTTTTATCCTGTTCTTACTCTACAAAGAGTGTTTGACGTTACGATAATTATACGGAGGTCACATTTGAGGTCTTGCGTCTCAAAATCACGCAAAATAAAGTCAATAAAGTGGTGAAATCACGAATATCGGTTATTAATTCAAGCTCTTCACGTGTCACGCAAAACCTTCCGGTCACGGGTCACGAATAATAAATTTATTAAATTCACGTTTCACGGAAAATAAAATCAGCTAATCACGCGTCACGAGAATACCCCTGTACGACCCTCTATATACATTACATACACGCCGCTCAGTCTTTCCTGTTTTTTTGTTTTATGACTTGCTCTTGATCACATGAAAAATGAATTCCCAGCGTTAACTGCAGAGCACCACTCAAGGCCCAGAAGTTTCTTTCTCCAATAAAGTTTTACTTGCCCCAATCTTTAGTGTTTGAACGATTCATTTTGAAGGGCCCCCAGAGTACCTCGTTGCCAAGTTACGCGGTTGCCACGCAAACGCAATTTTTTTTTCCGGTTTTCTCGCCGACATGTGTTAGAAAACATGCAAAGATTCAGGCCACCGGGTCGTGATTTGAGTAGCTTCCCCTTCAGCTTAGACTAAAAGTCGTTCGGCTCTCGTTCCGGTTTGGTAGTAGACCCGGCGCGACCGACTTTTATCACTTGCAGCGCGCCAAATGTACAGGAGGAATTTT
This sequence comes from Meandrina meandrites, assembly GCA_963693305.1. Taxonomy (NCBI): domain Eukaryota; kingdom Metazoa; phylum Cnidaria; class Anthozoa; order Scleractinia; family Meandrinidae; genus Meandrina; species Meandrina meandrites. Next base: position 25,081,722 of record OY855908.1, on the reverse strand, counting down.
CCTCCTGTGGTTTTATCCAATAGAAACAGCGTTGTCAAAGACCATGTCAATCATACCGAATCCTTGCCAGATAGATCACGCGCGTGAGATTAAACTTGAATCTCTTTCGAACTTATCGTCTCGTGAGTGAATTTTGACTTCTATGTTTGCTGTTTCCTTTGATTAAAAATGGCCGCCAATAAAAGTTCGAGAAAACATGACGTCATCGGCCACCAGCCAGGTGGAGCAAGGAGGGTAAAGTGGGGTTATGCGGCTAGGGTGGAGCAATGGATGCAAAGTGAATGGATTCAAGATGGCCGCCACCCATACCCCCTCCTCAGAGAAGGTATCCCCCTAAAACCTCGCTTTCATGTTACGATGACGTCATAGGTACCTCGCTTTCATGTTACGATGACGTCATAGGTACCTCGCTTTCATGTTACGATGACGTCACAATAGGTTGTCATAGCAACCGATGATTGGAAGAATCATCATCTGCTCCAAATGAATTTCCTAGGTTTGTTTTGCCCCTTTGATTTTCTTTGTACTGGCGTGAGCTCATTTTGTTTAGCCTCGACTGATTTGAAGTAAATCAAAACGAATTTCTTGGCCTTTATCAAGGTCCTTTTTACATCGAATGGCCGTTTTTATGCTAGAGACGATAAAGTCGTCTAGACGCCTTTGACGTCTAAGATGTTAAAGGCATCTGATATAAAAACGGGACGTATTTATTAGACGGCCTAACAGAAAAAAAATAAAATAGACTGGGTTCTACACTCGGAGGACACTGGACCCAAGTAAACTTTTTGCGCGCGGATTTACGAACAAATCTCCAAAGACAGTGCAAAGTCCGATTTTGGTCGTCAACAAGAACAGCGGCAAATACTTAAGTTCACTATCACTCCACTTACTGCTCCGAGACTCTTTCGAACATTTCTTGGCCGCCATGTTGTTTAGCCTTTACTGAGCCTCGATATCAGGGCGAAACGCTGACTAGTTCCAGTCGCCTCTGGACGAGCCAGGGCTAGTTAATGGCGTCCCGCTTTTATACTAGACGCCTTTAACGTCTGAGACGTTAAAGCTGTCCGTTGGGAGCGTCGTTCAGACGCTCTTACGAAAAGACGTTAAAGTCATCAGACGTTAAAGGCGTCTGTCTTATTTACCATTTTTATACTAGACACTAAAGTCGTCTCGAGACAGCTTTAACGTCTCAGACGGCTTTCTAAAGTGTTAAAACGTCTCTAGCATAAAAAAGGCCATTACTCTAACAGGTATATAAGCGTACAGTAAAAGTTCTAAAACATTTTACTAAAATTTGATCTGTGCGCCTACGTGCTTACGTGAGAAACCCAATAAAGTGCAGCGAAATCAATTTCGATTTAACAACCAGTTACAGGCCAGAAAAGTCAGACGGGTTAACCTCGAAATATATTGACGTCTCGTTCGTCAACAAAACCCATGAGAGGTTAACGATGTCATTTTATATTGCCGTGAGTTTATTTTGTTGTGCCTCGAGATGTTCATTTTCATGGGAGCAAATTTCTTGTGCAATTCAGTTTAACCGAAAGCGATTCGACTTTAGCTTGTACCTATATGGGCCACCCTATACGCTTACCAATAGTATGGCTACTTATTTGGAAACACTGTAAACTCAAGCAAAAAATTAATAAATGGGAGCTAGGCGCGACGCAACGCCTCGCGCTTCTTAGAGTCATCTTGCCAGTTCGTGAATCCGCCTGTTCCTGAACCTCTTCCAAGTTTGCCTGCTCCAAGGCACACCGAACAGAATACAACGCTGCCACGCACCAAATTGTCCACAACTGGAAAAGCCACTGTTAAGGCAGCAACATCGCAACCAACTGCAATAGCAGCTACCACCGATGCATACGTCTCTCCTCCCATCAATTATAAGTCGACCCGCTCTACCGTATCTGACCGTGAAGGCAGTCAATCTGCTACGAACACCAGCCTTACCTTGTCTCGTAGCACCACAAGCCTTACCTTGTCTCCTAGCACCACAAGCGTTATCTAGCTTGTCTCCTAGCACCACAAGCGTTACCTTACCTAGCACCACAAGTGTTATCTCGCTTGTCCCTAGCACCACAAGCCTTACCTTCATTTATCTTCTTGCACCACAAGCGTTATCTAGCTTGTCTCGTAGCACCACAAGCCTTACCTTGTCTCCTAGCACCACAAGCGTTATCTAGCTTGTGTCGTAGCACCACAAATGTTACCTTGTCTCCTAGCACCACAAGCGTTATCTAGCTTGTGTCGTAGCACCACAAATGTTACCTTGTCTCCTAGCACCACAAGCGTTATCTAGCTTGTCTCGTAGCACCACAAGCCTTACCTTGTCTCCTAGCACCACAAGCGTTATCTAGCTTGTGTCGTAGCACCACAAATGTTACCTTGTCTCCTAGCACCACAAGCGTTATCTAGCTTGTCTCGTAGCACCACAAGCCTTACCTTGTCTCCTAGCACCACAAGCGTTATCTAGCTTGTGTCGTAGCACCACAAATGTTACCTTGTCTCCTAGCACCACAAGCGTTATCTAGCTTGTCTCGTAGCACCACAAGCCTTACCTATCTAACTTTTCTCCTAGCACCACAAGCCTTACCTTGTCTCCTAGCACCACAAGCGTTATCTAGCTTTTCTCCTAGCACCACAAGCGTTACTACCGTTTATCCTTATCCCCTAATGAGATAAGGCTCCATTTACATGGAAAGAGGATGATCCTAGCACAAGGATCATCCTCCTTTTATGTAAAATGAAATGATCCTAGTGATAGGATCTTCCTAGTACTACGATCATCCGAGCGCGATATGTTTTTAGCTTTCCGTTTACATGCGAAGGGAAGCATTTGGCCCTAGTGCTAGGATCATCCCTCATCTCAGATAGGAGGATCCCAGTGCTGCATCCCTTTGCATGTAAACTGAAAGCGAAAAACATATCGCGCTCGGATGATCCTAGTACTAGGATGATTTTATCACTAGGATCATTCTATTTTGCATAAAAGGAGAATGATCCTTGTGCTAGGATCATCCTTTTTCCATATAAATTTGGCTTAAGTAAACACCATTTCCGCATAAAATGTTTTGCCCCTCACTTGGGTTTGATATTAGAGGAACAAAATGTAAGGGAAAAAATCAGTTGAAATGAGCCTGGTCTTTGGCGAATGGAGGATGGTAAATAAACGTATTCTACCTCAGAAACGGCAAGTGTTATCGGAAGGACGTTTGAATAGCTAGCTTTCACCCCATCTACAAAACGGAACGCACATCAGCAGTTTAACGGTCGTCGCTTTAATCAGGTGATAGCTAAACATAATACAACATGTTTACGCAATGAAAGGTATCTTATTAAAGAAAAGCTCAACTCTGTATGATAAGACAATGGAACTTAATTGTCAAAACCGAACACTTCCATTTCATGGACATAAAAGTTCTTATTTCCCGTTAAAAACTTTGTAGGATTTTGGTGGGCATTCGTAGCTATGACCGAGCTGTGTGCAGGGGTTTAGGGTTGACATCGGGCAAAGACATAATCCAAATATCATGACTACATGCGCCCCATATCCAATAAATCCAAATCTCGGCATAGCCATTCCACAAGATATGATGGCTTTTCGTCCGGCTCAGTTTCTCAATGGGTTTTGGCGTTTCAACGATACGAGGTTGCTCGTTGTCGTCGGAGATGGCCGCAACAGTGCTATTTCTTCACAGAGAAGTTTAAATTCATCCTCCTTGCAGATCATAAGCAGTTCAAATTTAAACCAAAACCCGTATCTGTAAAGTAAAAAACCCCGTTAAATCTGAGTGCTAAATAAACATTGCAAAATGCGTAGATTTACCTAGCTCATTAGTTCTCCAACTAGACCACGAACACTTCGAGATAACTGTCAATCACTACCAGAGTGCTAACACTAGCGATTGGTTCCTAATGACGATTAATGATTGGTTGGTGTCAAGGGTTAACCTTTGTAAAACCTACAACACATGGTTTTGAAGGGTTTTTTTTCTCAAAGAGACGTTTGCAAGGCGAGTAGCCGTATGCACATCATGTCTGGATTACTGTTCGCGTTGTTTTTCTTGGTGTTTGCTCGTACTACTAGCGCGGGATTACGTAGGTATCGCCCGGACGGCCTTGTGGAAGCAGTGGAAGAAGTCTCTAGTTGTGCTTCTTACAAGTTTAAGTGCACGTATAGCAATAAATGCATCTACAAAGTCAAGCTCTGTAATAGGCGGGATGACTGTGGCGACCGTTCCGACGAGACAAAGTGCGACGCTTGCGACGATGCAGATTTGTTTCGGTGCACGAATGGTAGCAAATGCATTCCCAAAATTTGGGAGTGCGATGGAGTTATCGATTGCCCCGATGGTTCCGACGAACAAACTGGCTTTGGAAACTGCACTTGCGGTGAGGGAGCGTTCAGGTGTAAACCGACAAGAAATACGTACTGGCGTGGGTTCTATCGATGTCTCTCGTGGTATCGGGTGTGTGATATTTATAAAAATTGTCCGGATGGAGATGATGAGTTGGCCTACGCTTGCTGGAAGTAGATTAGATGTTCTTTTCTTTCATTGTATCACTACTCTAACACTACGGTACGCGTTTTGATTGTTTTCTTGTTCACTTATAGGGAACGCTACCTTCCAACGCCAATTAAAGCAAAAACAAGCCGTCAACAACACTCCAGCTATCAATTTCGGTAAGTTTTTTGTGTGGAGATTCGTAAAATTATTATTTGACTGCTATCGTGTTTTTTTTTCTCTCTTGTAGATCGCCTACCGATTGAAAAAACCTGCCGCCTTCAAACCTTCTCGGCTTCGTGGCAACAACTCAATCTCGGTGAGCTAATTCGGGGACCGAACTTTGCACTTGGCTACTGCACGGGTCAGTGCGTGAGACGAGGACTGTCCTTCAAAAACAACGATGCCTACACGAACTACGATGTGTTTTTGAGGAATCTGATAAGCGTCAAAAACCCAGAAAAAAAGTTTCCATTTGATGTGCAATCTTCCTGCGTACCCGTTCGCTTCAAAGATTTGAAAGTCGGCGTTAAGAACCGCAACAACAAACTGCTAAAGATCAAGATACTGAAAAACGCCATAGTGACCGAATGCGGTTGTCGTTAAGTTTTGATTGTCGTTGCGTTGCTTTTGTTTTAATGTTGTTATTGGTTGTCGGAGAACTTTTACATGATTAAGCTAATTGCTGTTTGGACATCAAAATTTACTGCGTTTTTTTTCTTGCGTTTAGGCTATCCCCATTTTTTTCTCTGTTTAGCGTCGTCCGACCGACCCAGATTTTCGCGTTTTCAAAAAAAAAAAAAAGTTATGCAGAAGGCAACGACACATTATTTCAAACAAATGTCACTTTAATCCGAAACATAAACAATTTTTTGCCATACAGTTTTGGTGGTTCATCCTTTTATCCCTACTCTCGTTTGAGTTTAACCACGACGTCGATTTTTCCTTCCTCCAGTGCCGTCATGTTGACTTTATAACCACGTCTTGTTGTTTCCAGGCTCCACGGTTATTACGCTGAGATACCGGGCCTCCTAGTTCCAGACTCCTTTTCCAATTTTTTTTGTTTCTTTTTTTTTTCTTTTCCGACCGACCGACCCAAAATCAGAAAACCCATTCGACAATAAACGAAAAAAAAGGGAATGGCCTAATAGAAGAACAACAATTACAGGCGTGATAATGACCTCATGTAACGCAACTTCACAATAAATGTAATAAAAAGTACGCTTTCAGTGTCACGAGTTTCGAGTGTTGGACAAGATTCTGAAAGATACTGGCAAGAAATCCTCTGCCTTCACAAACTCGTTTAACGGATCCAGGAATGATAGCAGCGTCTTCATGCGCAACAGGCAGTATGACTTTCTTTGGCCCAGGGCGTGGGTGACCGTAGCGTCGAGTTCCACATTGTAAATCTTGCCGTAAAACACGCCTCGGGCATCCGGCCACAACGGGCGAGTTTTCCAAATAGACTCCACAGTTCGCATAAAGTCCTCGTCTTCCAAATAATACTCGTTTTCGATTTGCCGGCAGTAGAAACGGTGAATGGAGTCCTGGGCTGCGGGGAGCAACTCGTTATTAAGCATATTTAGCCGTCTTGGAGCCAAAATAAAGTTGTCCCAGGTAGGCGAGTTTTCCCTAGCAGAGCTGCCTTGTAAACACGTCGATGAAAAAAAGAAGATATGTGGGAGCACTAGGGTAACGCTCCTGCTAGGGTACCCTTAGCACTAGGGTTACCCTACCTGCTTGTAAACAGGCCCAATAAACTGAGGTGTTCTACAGAGTGTATCATGCAATAAGAAAAAAAAACATAATTTCCATGAGGCACTGGGTAAATTCTATTTTTCTGGCTTTTCTTTAGTACTGCGTGAGTCTCTGAAAACCGGCTAGGGTTTTGATTCTCTCGTTGCCAAACGAGGGGGGAAGGGTAATCGGGAAACCGTCTTGTTTTTTTTATACGCCAAGTGACCCAGCGTCACGAACCGGCAAAACAAACAAAAAAGGATTTTTTTCGTCATCCCCACACACGCACGCACGCACTACCACACTAGTCCATGGGCCCAGACCCCAAAATTAGGCATTTGGTACCATTCGGAGGGACAAATGCTATCATATATTTTTCGAATCCTTGAACACTCTAGTTCATTTTGGTATGTGATAGCAATTCCAAAAGAGTAGCTTTCTTGCTTAAATCACGTGATTTCTGACGTCATCTTTCCTGAATCAATGTTGCATTTTAATGCTCGAAGGGTAATGAAAAATCACTTTATCGAAACTTCAAACACGTAAATGTTGTGAGAGAGGCCTGAGAAAGTACAGGAAAGGCAGCTGATGCTAGCAAAGGGCTTTTGCCGCACTTAAGGGTATTTCTCTTTATGGTTTCCATGGCAACAAAGCCGGATTGCAATATAGACCTCTTATATATCGAGACTGATGTTAGAATTTTAAAATATGGACCGAGTTTTTAAATGAATCAGGTAGAAAAAACAAGGATTTGTATTTTACAGTACGGACCGATTACTGGGGGTTAATAAGAGTTATATTGATTTCTCTTTCTTATAAAATTGAAAGCCTTTCGAGCCAACAGATGCGCGCGGGAGGCGGCCTCATTTGACTAAAGCGCGTGGAGGTTTTTATCTAACGTCATTGAAATTACAAATCTTGCCAGTGTATCTTATAAACGTTTTCTTTTTACATATTCTTGCCATAAAGAACAAAAAAATCTTGTAAATTTGATATCGATTCAGTGCTTTGTTTAGAGGATAAAGCATTTTGACATTTGCGAAGTCCCGGATGAACGTGTTTCTTATTTGTCACAAAAACGTGTATTCCGGCTTCATTGTGTTGTTACATTACAGACGCGACATCAATTACAAAGAAACATCTAAAATAATGTTAATAAGTGAAGATGAATAATATTAATTGAAGAGTTTTCTCGACTGATTATGCATTTCTTTGGCTGCCCTGTTTGTGCCCCAAATTAAAGAGGGAAACTAACATTGTGGCTGCATACTCAACACTGGTTTGTCTCACAATTATTTTCTTAAGAACTTGGTTGTAAAGAATGCCACAGAGCTTTAATTTGACCTGCTCTGTTAACCAATTCCTCTCTACACCCAGCTTTATAAATGGTACTGGCGAAGTTACTGCAGGGGGGGGGGGGGGGGTGGGGGGGGGGGTGGGGGGGGGGGGGGAGGAGCCCTGCGATGGATTAGCATGGGGGATTAGCAATCGTGCTAGTCGCTTAATGCTACAGATACCGGAATAAGCTCCAGCCTGATGGGTCACTTGGCTCAAACACAAACTTTTCCCACTTACCATAAACCCATAGCTTTCAAGGACGTTTTTCATACGAACAATTGTTATGACCATGTTATAACGGGTCTATTAATTAGTTCTCCGAGAAATGATAAGAGAACAACTCAACTCAGAAGAAAACACCACAAGTCGACACGAGCAACTTACAGCGTGTTCGTCAAACTTTCGAAACCTGTGAAATGTGTAGTGTAACCCACAAAATATTCAGAACGAGACGGCATTCAGGCTTGGATGCTAATTAATGGTTCTGACTGAGAAATAGTCATTGTTCCCTTTCTGAAAGATTAGAACATCATAGAACTTAAAGCTGTCTAGTCTGTTCGTACTCAACTTCATTCTGTTCTTAAAATAAATGAATTCACGTTTTTTAAAAGAAATCTTCCGAAGAGCATGTGAAGAACAGGAACTTCGAAAATTGTGCCCTATGAGCGGCAGCAAATTGACAACATTGTTTTTGGATACTTCCTCCTCGCGGACTGATATATCAGTCAACCCAGTCCAACTACTTACGTTCTTCTTTTTTCACTTTTGCACGAAGGTGCAGTTAAATTCAAAGCAACTTTTTCTTCTATGCGTGCTCTTTCGTCTGTTCAAATATTATTCCATAATTTTCTTGCTCGAGGATTACAGCACTTAACCACCATTGTTAAAGTGTTAACGAGGCTCTGTTTTGTTCTTGCTAATTTAGCCACTGTCGTTGGGGGGAGTTGGGTTCCAAAGTGTCAGGCTTGGACAGCGATACCGTTGACCCTGTGGGACATTTCAGAAAGGCAAGGGAGGTGTTACTCTGAGGTAGTGGTTTTACATTTTCATGGGTCGAACAGGGCCGGATTTGTAGAGACAAAGTGCCGTTTTAATTTCCTAATTGCGAGAAGGACTTCTAGCTCCCTCCTAGGCGGTTTACATTTCTAATTACCACAATGTAAATCAAGTTCTTCTATAACATTTACTGCATTTTTGCACAGCTCTCACGGCTAGGGTGAACACCAACCTTGTCCCCGGGCGTTCTTTAAAGGTGTCATTGCTAATGAGCTGAGAATGCTAGTGAATAGGCTGTGTGGTCATGTTATTTGAACAGCTTCTTGTGAAATAATTAAGTATCAAATGTTTTAACTAGCTTCCTTAATTTCATCGATACTGTTGCATTACGTGCTGCTCCGGCTTATTTCTGGCCAGCTGTAGTCAATTACAAACAGTTCGAGGAGAGTTTGAGGCCTTTTGCGTCGCCAAGCGCGAAAAGGACAGATAATGTTGTAATAATGTCGATTGTTTCGTCTGCTCGAAAATTTGAATGGCTCTATATTTTTTGGAACGTTTCATATATATGCTGTTCTAATTACAATTTTTTTCAAATCGTAGATTGTGTTTTTGCATTTGAAGATCTTTTTTGGCGGGGTTTTAACCACCTCGCGTCTATTTCGGAGTTTATCTAATTCCCGGCAATATTTGCAGTGATAAAACATAGACGGAATTTCCCTTTCTCCAGCAATGTTGAGGACTGATTTCAATTCTCCATCTACTATGGTGATTTTAAATCGTCACTGTTGTCATCACTGCAATAAATGACATGAAAGGGGTTGATTTTTCACCCAACTGAAGCTGAATGGTGTTTCTCCAATGTACATAGGATTTTAAGGTAAAAGTTGAGATGCGGCGATTACCGCCTACAAAGAACGCATCTGTCTGCCATATTTTACGACGCATTTTTATCATTTTGGTAAGTGACGACTCTTTCATGGTTATTTTGACATTCTTTGAGCTCGCCACGAGTTGTCCCACCCCACCAACCGGGTTCCTTTCCCTTTTTTGCGCACCTGTCCTCGCATTAGCCAATCCCAAACTTGATTACGGGAAATATCATCTATATATTACATCTTCTGCCGTAAATGCCCCAAAGAAGTTTTCATGAGTAATGCAGGAGACATATTGACTGATCGCCTCGAGGTGCGATAGCACAACAGAGACTCCATGTACATCTGATGCAACATTTCGATGATAATGAATGCCTCAGCCCATTCAATTCAAGACGTCCTTGTTCCATGGTGCAATCAGGTTTAGTAATGAAGTATTTCCGGACAGCACAATGCAATATCTTTTAATGTAGAACACTTGTTTCTCTTGGCAACAACCACGATTCCTTTTTTCTGTCGCCTTTCTGTTCAACACGCGCACGTGCCACCTTGGCGCGCGCAAACTTTTTTGAATTATTTGCGTACGACTGTAGAGAACAAACTGTGTTTTCCAACATAGTTGTTAGCTTTTCCGAAAAAAGTTAGCAGTGCACAATCGGGAAACCAGTACCGAGCTAAATAACGTCTACGAAACAAATGTTTATTTCAAAAATCAGAACAATATTGATACCCTTTCACGCCTCCAGAAGATATTTCTGGGCTGATATTGTACGTTAATTATATAAATAATTCTCTTTTAGATTCCTTCAAAATTGCCAAAAATAGTTTTCTAAAGTTTTTAATACAATCTTAATCTTTTTTAGAGATTTCTTTGTCCTTTACTGGGGATTTAAATCGATAAATTAAGACCAAAATAACCGTACACCTTAGTACGGCCGCCATCTTGGATTTACCCAGAATGCAATTCAGGACCTTCAAACAGTATTTTGGTCTGATTAGTGATTAATTCAAACTTTTACAATTTTATTGAGAAAACTAGTTAATAATCATGTTTCCAATACTGCAAGATCAAATTGAGCAAAAATAGACCATAATAGGAGTTGTAAATTCTATCTCAATTTTAGCCTCGTTTTCATGCAGAAGGAGAATTTTATACCCTTGAAAAATCCTACTAAGCTACTGTTTCGTGATTGCTATCAGCTCAATTTTAAAACTCCTTCAGATGAACTTTAACCTGATACCACTCACAATTTGTCCCTTTGAATGGTACCGAAATCTGCTCGGGCCCAGGGACTAACACGTACAAACGCGCGCACACGCCATATTAGTGCCCAGTCCAATTATCTCAATCTTATTGCATGATACACTTTGTAGAACAGGGAGTTCAGCACTCAGTTGATGTTGTGAGACTTCTCATTTTTTCATACATGAAGTATAAATCACACTTAAACATTTTTTTTTTCAAGTTAAAAAAAGTGTCAACAATAGGATTTGAAACCGGGCCGTCGGATTACCGCGTGGGAACTCTATCCACTAGGCTACCGACGACCAGCTGCAAGAAACCGTAAAATTTTGGCTATATATCCTAACCTCAATATAAAGCTAACCGCAAGCAAACTAACTGCTAACGTAGGCTAACCGGAGTGCTTTTTAGGCTAAACGGAGTGCTAGTAGGCTAATTAACCGGAGTGCATAGTAGGCTAACCGAAGTGTATAGTAGGCTAACCGCAGTGCTAAATAGGCTAACCGCAGTGCTAAATAGGCTAACCGGAGTGCTGTTTTGTATTCACTACATGAACTGAGTGTTACGTGGTATAAAATGTCATGAGGTTTCTCCCTATTGTCTCACAACATCAACTGAGTGCAGAATAGTCACTCCCTTGTAGAACATCTCAGTTTGTAGCCCAACTTAGACTTATGACATGAAACTTAAGAACGTCTTACAACGTTTTCAGCCTCAAATCGTAAAAAAATAACAACGCTCAGCCTCAGCGTTTGACATAAGAGCAAACGTTTTCGTTTTCTCAGCCAATCAGATGCAAAGCTAAAATAATCGGTAAACTGTGTGGGTGACTTTTCCCGCGCTTTCCACCGGTTGCAAGGTTTCACTGTGACTAAAATGAAAAATAAAATAATTGTGATAAAATAAATAAAATAGATGTGATTACTTCTGATTGGTTCATTACAGTATTTGGGTGCGTTGTGATTGGTCAGATGTCATTACTTTGAATTTAGTTTTACGACAACGGTAGGACATTTCTTGTAACAATTAAACACAATATTCTTTTATCACAGCAACCATAGGGTTAGGGTCCCTCTACATTTGCTCAGCTCTCAGATTCAGGCACCTTTCTTCATTCACGAGCGAGAGACAAGACTAAGATTTGAGCTGAAAAATTAACAGTTCTCAGATTCACGTTGTGTCTGTGATTGGTCGGAATACAGTAATAACACGGATCTCTACTGCTACGTCATCAGTAAGGAATTTCTCAGCTCCGGTCTCCGACGTCGCTGTCGGGTCAGAGTGATCAATGAGCCTCTAATTTGCTACGCTTTTCAATGAATAAAAACCTTATGCAACGTACTGCAACCTATCAGAGCGCAGTTGTCCTCTTTTGAGCCAATCGAGTTCAAGAACCAAACTATTCGTGGATCATAAATCAACGCTTGAAAACGACAGCCCAAGAGTTCAATGGGTCTTTTATGAGCGAAGAAACGTGTCTGAAGGTGATCCAAATCCATTTGACATAACTTTGGTGGTGAAAGATGGAAAGGAGTTTCAGGCTCACAGAAATGTTCTTTCACAGGCGAGTCCTTTCTTTGAAAAACTTCTCAACAGCGACATGAAAGAGAATAATGAAGGAGTTATGCATCAGTCAATTCCAGCAGTGCCCATCCCCCCGGGCAACCGCGGGGCATTTCCTAATGTTGCCAGTTCCGAGGGTGGGGCATTTGCGTACCTCGGGTCGACCCCCGGGCATTTGACACGTGGTTTCGAAACCATGGAGTAAGTCGCGTATTCGTGATGGAGGCGTTTATAGGCCAAGACGCGGACTACGTTGCAGATTAGCTAGTCCATCAAGGACTAGAGAAGCTTATGGATGTTTTTAAAGATATATTTTCTCAATTTTAGCTATTCTTTTCATTGCTAAGAAGCAACAACTTGTATTATATTTCTATATCACAAATCGAGAGATTGAAAACAATCAACCCGGGGGCGGGGCATTTGCCTGGTTCCTTCATCCCCACCCCGGGGAATTTGCCAATTTTTTTTAAAGAAATGCTAATGCCCGGGGGTTAGCCCGGGGTGGATGGGCACTGCTGGAATTGACTGATGCATTATTCGCCTGGAGTGGATGATCGAGTCTCAAATGGCTGATATTCTGCAGTTTATTTACACTGGCAACGTTCACATTTCCATTCAAAAGAATGCCGAGGACCTGATCCAAACGGCCGGCTATCTTCTCCTTTCAAATCTTAACTCCATTGCCGGGAAATTTATCGAGCAACACATGACCACTATGAACTGCATTTCAATTTACTACTCAATAGCAGAACAGTATCCATGTGAAGAGCTCATCGCTTGCACCCGGGAATTCATCGAAACCAACTTTACCGCCGTCGCTTCATCGGACGACTTCCTAAATTTGCCAAGCCATGAAGTAGAAAAATGGATTTCAAGCGATGAGATAGCTATTGACGCGAAGGAAAACGTGTTTGAAATCATACTTCGATGGATTGATCACGAAAAAAGCGAACGAAGCCTAAAATTCGGCGAACTGTTTCGTCACGTACGATTGACGACTATATCGCGTGACATTTTACTGAGAGATGTCGTGACCAATGAGCTTCTCAAAGAAAACGAAGCCTGCCTCGAAAGCGTGACTGCTGCATTAAACTGCATTGATCAGTCAACAGATTGTAATGTTTCACGGCCACATTGTCCAAGGAAGGCGATGGAGACAGGTGTTATCGTGATCACGGATTATTTTGGGGAAGTCCGCCCGTGCTTTTACGTTCCGGCAACAGATGAGGGGTACTGTTTGCCCGCGGCTGAAGGCAAACCAAATGTACGACACATAGTTTCATGTCTCGGGAAGGTTTTCGTTGTTACTGATGGGGGGGCGGGGGGGGGGGGGGGGGGGGGCAATGATGATATCGCTAGATCGCTACCGGTATGGTATGGCCCTTATTTGAACCGCTGGTCACCAGCACCGTGGGAAAAACTGGATTCAGAGCTGCGATTGACCACACTTACACTTAACAAAGTGTTGGTTGTCAAAAACCAAATCTGTTTTATTGTAGAAGATGGACCTTTTGCCCTTTGGACATACAGCCTTGACAGAAATTCGTTGACGTCGTTGTTTGACTGGGTTGAGAAAGAATCGTTCTGTGCCGTGGCGGTAGACATGCATATATTCGTTATCGGCGGAGCTTTATGTGGTAGCGCATCAAGAGTTTCGCGCTTCCGGTTGAAACATAATGCATCTTGGGATATGTTGGGACAAAAAGTGAGCACCACTTCAACAAGAACTCAAGAATCAAACCAGTCAAACAAACAAACAGGGAATTTACTGAGGAAAATTACGGCTGGGTTTCCAGAAAACCAGAAAAATATGAAAAGCTGCAAGGATCTAGCGCCTAAAGGACATCTGAAGGCTAGAGGGATACCAGTGTCAAACAAAACCATAAAAAGAACTGGCAGAACCGATGAATTGTCGGGAGACTGGAAGAGTGCGCGTATATTTATTTATGCCTATAGTTGACCACAACACAACCCGGTAATATCCTCAAAGTTGTTTTAATTCATTGCAATTTAATATCTGACTTAACAGAAGAACAAAACGCTTTACATACAGACAACAAACGCAATAATTGCATTCAAATCGTTTGCCGGTTTATGTTTTAATCGACGAACTCACCACAAACTGAAGCTCATACACTCGCAAGAACTCCATTTACAAAATTGGTTTTCAGCGAAATACTGCAACTGTTCTAATAAAAGAAAGCTGAACTGATTACGTTTATCTTTTTTATTATTTTATGTCAGTTACTTTTACCAAAATCTTTTAAGTTATATTCGAATTTCTCACTTGATCTCGCGCTGTTTTGGCACACATTTACATGTAACTTATTACTAAGGAAATTAATTCGAGATCTAAATTCGTTTTGACCCTGGTATATGAAATATTCGGTTAAAAGACGCGATTATCAATTTACTAAAGTGATAGCATCGACAGTTTGAGAAGCATTTATCTTTTCTGCGGAAATTGTTAATATTCTCACGAGCACATATTTTAATTAATCGGCAAACTCGTCAAAAACATAACAGAGCCATTCGAAAATTCATTTGGAGCCTCACACACCGAAGTCCAAGGTAAAACGGCTAGCTCTTCATTCGTGAAACTGATGCTGTTCATCATTCAACGGGAACTACAGTATCTTGCTTCAAAACTTCTGGAAGCGATTGTCCGCGTGAGCAAATATCAGAAGTTCGCACTACAATCACAATGAATTTTTTTACAACATGTTCAGGTCAACTTCCATAAAAAAATCTTCAGATGTCCTTTAGGCGCTAGATCCTTGCAGTTTTTGATATCATGTTTTCTAGTTTTCTGGAAACCCAGCCGTAATTTTCCTCAGTAAATTCCCTGTTTAGTTTGTTTGATTCTTGTCTTCATGTTGCAGTGGTGCTCACTTTTTGTCCCAACATATCCCAAGATGCATTATGTTCCAGCCGGAAGCGCGAAACTCTTGATGCTTGTATGACAGAGACTCCTCCCTTTCGGAATGTGCAAGATTCGACACTGAGGCAGACGAATGGCTTAAAATAGCGCCTTTGAACAAGGGGAGGAGAGGCGCTTTTGGCGTCTGTAAAACTGAAAAGATTTTCATTGCTGGAGGATATCATATAGATTGCTGGTCCCAAACTATATTCATGGATAGTTGTGAAGTTTACAACATGCTAACAGATGAGTGGCAATTGATAGCCAGCTTGACATTGAATCGAAACTTAGGGAGTATGATGATGGTCGACGATATGCTGTTCGTGCTTGGTGGTCGCACGTCATTTCGTTATTGCAGTGGTCATAAATTTAGCGATAAAGTTGAGTGCTACGACCATGAAAGAAACGAGTGGAAAGAGAAGGCATCTATTCCCGTAAGCAAGATGACCATCAATAAGAAAAAAGAAGTCCAAGTACTTTTTCAAAGGTTGTTCACTTCGAGTTTTTAAAGGCGTGCTAAATAACCTAGATACCGTGATTCCGTGACCAGCAATGCCACAGCAAGAGCCAGCGGGTGCGAATGAAGAGCACGCGATCCTTGCGCGTCTATCCTCTTACGATACAAACTTAATTTGCTCAGAAAATGTAACAGTTAATGTGATATAGGAAACGTAAAATGTTTTCAACATACTTCCTGATTATATATTTGGAAGACAGGTCGTTTAGCTGCTTTTATTATTATTACAAGAAGTGAAGGTATTCTGTTGCATGAGCACTCCTGAAAGGTGCCGTGATGAATAACCCGACTGGAGAGGAACTATTTATTTTCTCACAGGACAATCAGGTCTTTGTGCTCCACAGCACAAAGGACCTTATAAACACGATGCCGGTTTAATAAGAATATGAAATTAGTATTCATTTAAGGCTTGGGTATTGGATAAAGGAAGTATATTTGCTATAGTTACGGCGATTAAAATATAAATTTTTATTACACATAACAGCACTTGGGTGATACTTTTGAAGTGAAAGGGCAGACTATTATCACAAGAAGCTGGGTTGGACATCAGCGCTCGCCCAGGCGAGTGTCAAAACTGTCGGGCGAGTACAAATCGCCGATCACTCGCCCAGTTTGGCGAGTACGATTTTCAGCTCCAGAATATATTATTCAAAATAAGCGTAACTTTATGCTTTCCACGTAAAAATAATCTACACTGTCCACAGCTAATAGCTTATAATGTTTACCAAACATTCGCAAACCGTGACTTAAATAGCTTCGCTTGGTAATCGTTGGATGATGAAGAGACACTGTATCTTTGAACTCACTTTAATAGTGGAGATTTAATGTGGAGATTTCTTCCTGGGGTGTTTAAAGTATCCGTTAGCAAGAAAATACCGCTCCTGATAACAGCACGTCAACAACGGTCCGCGATTCTCGCAAATACGGAAATAAAGAAAAAGCTAGACACGGATGATGAGGGGATGATATCAGATTAATTATGAGTCAGAGCCTGAGATGTCCGGAGAATATGTGCTGAAATACCTTGAAAATGAACTGGGAAACTCAACGGAAACCTTGCAAACTTTCTTAAACTAAGGAACAGTGTCAAAAGTGATTAAAAATTAAAGTTGGATATTTTATGTTCGTGAACTGACGGGGGGTGGGGGCGGTTAATGCTTTCTGTGTTTGTGTGGAGCTAGGAGACTGGGCGAGTGAAAAATTATCTGGGCGAGTGAAGCTTGAAGATCACTCGCCCAAATGGCGAGCGTTCCGAAATGTTAGTTTCCAACCCTGCAAGAAGTGAAAAATATACCAAGGAAACCGCCTACAGGAATTCCTAACATTTAGGGTTTACCTCGGTGTAAGAACCTGTGATATTTTTCTTTGTTTTGGAGCTATTGTTTTCCTTCTCTATCTTTGTTTTGCCAGCTCTTTGTTGTATTGTACGTTCTTTGTTTTACGTCACCGGTGAGTTTCACAGGTTCTTACACCGAGGATGAGCCAACATTTACCACCACATAATATTGGAACTGAGTCTATGAAATGTAATTCTATTTTTCCACATCGCATCAAGAATTACTAAATATGACAAAGTAACACATGAAAGCAAGCGCCCGTGCTTAAATAAAATATTTGGCACACGGCTCCCGTACACGTCGTTGATAAAACAATACCGACTTCACAAGTAACATGTACACAACACCATGACTAAATTACTGTTTACAAGGCTATACTGACTCACGGATATATACAGCAGTTCCACAATTTTCTTGCTGGGGTATTGGGCTGGGAACAAAGTACCCCCTCCTAATTTTATACCTGAAACATCTATTCTTCTCCTAACCGCATCTCAGGCCAAACGATTTTATTTTGCACCTAGAGTATCTCGAACGTAAATGTTTTTTTTTTAATCTAATGTATCACAACTGTGCATCTCAACGGACATCCATTTGCCTACAGCTACAGCTTTACCTCGAAAATATTGATACAGTGAATTTGAGAATGGAGGCAAATCAGGAAATTCCCCAAGACGACTTCGCAAAGACATTTATTGTTAATTGAAAGGATTGAACGTCTATGAACTAACTCGAATTCTTTTGAAATATCACACAGAATAATCCGCAAGCGCCTTTATATCTGCTCAGGAAACTATGTTTGTTGCCTCTGTTTTCATTTCTCTCCTGCCCACTATGCAGTCCTCTATGGTTCTTTCCGATACTGCAGAGATATGCTATATGAGTGTATTTGGTAAATTGGTGCGCAAGATAGTGGACTTATTTCTAGATGTAACCATGAGTGTCTGACGGTGGCCTACGTTTCGAAGCGCAAATTACTGATTTTTCTCGCAGAAAACGCCGCCATTGGCCACACAGCTTTTCGCCTCGTGTTAACATTGGGTTCCCTTTGGCTGAGCTCTGTGATTGGTTCATGAAACTCGTGCAGGTGAGCGCGATGCTATCAGTGAGAGCGAACCTTTTCACAGCTCTTCCAGCCAATCAGGTGAAACAGAAATCGTGACGTGGCCCACGTGGTCTTTCCCGCGCTCTTCACCAGCCACAACTCCGGCCACACTTTTTTCACATTGTACCTGAAGAAGGCTGGTTTGGCCAGCCGAAATATAGTACACAAATTTAAAACCTTTCTACGTTGTATCGGTTTCTGCTTTTTTATGGTCTTCATTTTTCTATTTTAAACCGATCAGATCATTATTGATCCAACGTATACCAGTAGGATCATCGTCCACGGTTGCTTGCTTGTTTAAACACACTTTTTTCGCCGTGTTTCGATATCTTTAGTTTTAAATTTACACCAGCTGTGGGAGAACTGCTCCATTACGAATAACTAATGATTCTCGAGCCACAACAATGCAACTACTCAAATTGCTGAGGTGTAACAAGTGACCAAGCTAATATAGAAGCATAGGCGAGGGTTTAGGCTGCTCGAAACGTCACATAAATTATATAAAGAATTATGTTGTGAAATACTATCGCTTGGGAATTAAAGTGGCTCGACTGGGTTTTTTAGGGGCAACACCGCTCAAGTTTGAGAACTAACCAGACTGTCATTAACAATGCCATCGAAAAACGATCACCACAGCTGAATTAGGTAAAGATGAAAATTTGTTATGACCAGTGTTATTTTGACATCGGAGTTGTCATAGCAACGTAATGACGTCATCACGTTTATCAATTTCGTTCGTATTGCTCGGCACCAGGAGATTTTTTCGGAAATCGCTCAAGGGAGCATGTACCTCCTATACCTGCGAGAGAAAAGTAGTACATTGGAGCCCCGATTTTATTGTCTTAAATGTTTTCAATGACTTTGAAACTTGCAGGCCATATAAACTGATGACAAACCTCGAGACTGACAAGTTTTTAAAAAAATTCATCGAGCGGTTTCCAAATAATTATCACATTTGTAGGTGTAGACCAAATTATTTACAAAAGTGGCAACAAGAGCACCTGAATGCACGCTCATCAAATCCGTTTTTTTCGCAATCGGTCGTCGCGATCCCCATAATTTTGTATACACAATTTTAAATGGCATCAAACTACTATGAGATGAAACTGCATCCCCAAAGCGCGTGGTTTTCTTCAGATATTACCCTATTATCTCAATAGTATGTTTTTTGCTGTATTTATAACCCTCGAAACTTCATCCCCAAAAATTTCGATAACGCTCTCACAGAATTTGTTCAAACTTTGCCAACATTGAGGCTGGTATAGGAGGTACATGCTCCCTTGAGCGATTTCCGAAAAAATCTCCTGGTGCCGAGCAATACGAATGAAATTGATAAACGTGATGACGTCATTACGTTGCTATGACAACTCCGATGTCAAAATAACACTGGTCATAACAAATTTTCATCTTTACCTAATTCAGCTGTGGTGATCGTTTTTCGATGGCATTGTTAATGACAGTCTGGTTAGTTCTCAAACTTGAGCGGCGTTGCCCCCAAAAAACCCAGTCGAGCCACCTTAATCGACTGCAAATTGACGAGTCGATTCTCCAGCAATTCTCTATTCACTCCTCTCATCACAACTCATTTTGTCTCCAGTTTCTTCAAGTCCTCTCTAGTCAGGAGAATTCTCATGTCACTTTCTTCTGTCCTGAAGTGTGAAAAGATGACGTGTGTGTGAACTTGGGCAAGCATAAGCCGAACCTAGTCTCAATGCCTGCAAACGAGGCCACGGCTAGTCTCATGCCGCCAATGTGGTCAGGATGCATGGAGATGTCTGGGTTGAAAGATCTTCTTTCACTCCAGGCTTCGTGAACAACCGCTCTATTGCAGGAATATAAAGAAACGGTGTTAAAAGCTAAATAAAACCTTTAACGAAATACAAGAAGTCAAATAATTAGTACGGAAGGTCAAAAAGACACCCAAGAGGACATTCCCGTCCCATAGCCCTTTTCGCTTCTCTTAGCCGGAAGGGCTCTGGAGACAAAGGATTTTCAGTCCTAGAACTAGGACTTCCGGTCTTCTATATGCAGTCGTGATGTTTCTATATACGATGTACTGTATGGGAGTGTCATGGTGTCTTTTACTTCCGCTCAAGATTTCATTGTTTCAAACGGCCAATAAAAAAATTCGAATCAATTAAAAAAAATCCCACGTCCCCAGAGCTTTTCGTTTCTCGTGCCAAGGCCCTGCCGGCTAAGAGAAGAGAAAAGGGCTATGGGGTCGAGAATGCCAACAGGACCGAAGAGAACAAGGTTTACATTGGGTTCCCTTTAGCTAAGCTCTGTGATTGGTTCATGAAACTCGTGCACCGCGCTGCTTCCAATTAGAGCGGAACTTTCAGTTCTTCCAGCCAATCAGGAGTAACACGATGCTGACCGCAAACCTGCAGGCGTTGGGGGGAGGGGGACGAAACTGGCTTCAGTTACACCTGTATTTCAACCTCTAATGGAGTGACCTCAATTCGGCGTTCATATGTTGACTGCCAAACTAGAAGTTTAGGGTTCCACACTCACCCTTTTCCACTGAAATCCACTTTAAAAACTCTCTGAAGAAGTTCGTAAGTGAGCAACGTGACTCCAAACTGAGGTGAAGATCTAAAAACACGAGCTAATACAGACAAGAAAATCTTAACACCAGCATAAAGGAATTCAACTGGTACTAGCTAAACCCTTACTTGATCTTGCCCTTACATTTCCTGATAATGGAGTTACTTTTCAAACATAAACGTTTTGCTGGCTCGTCACGCAAGCCTTTTGAGGAAGAAAAGATTCTATCCAATCTATGACGAACCAAAAGAACGTCTGTGAGATGCTTTATATAGTAAAATAATCCGTTGCTAGCCAAGCACCTCGCGACGTTTGTTTAAAATTAATCATCCAATTTCAGAAAAGTTTGTCGGCGTGCGTACTGTAATGGCGGGAAAGGTCCAAATGTCCCGGATTAATGAGCATTGAATTATCCAGGTCAAGAGTTCACAAATTGCAAATTAAATAAAAGCAGAAAACAAACAGACCTCCTGCTCCTTTCCAAAACGCTCTGCCTCCTTCTTCCTTCCATATTTTCCTTGTACAGTCAAATACCCCACGATAGATTTGTTGACCTGCTCTGGCTTTTACCTACATACCAACAAACACAAGAAGATTAATATTTTGCTTCGTCTTGTCAGTCGGACTTCACGTACGCTTCAATACAAAACATAGACGCGTTTGTTCACCTGTAATCTGGTCTTGATAACGTCAGCTGGGGTACACAGACCTGCTGCGGGTACACCTAAAAACACAAGACAATCAGCCACTATTACATGGGGTAGAGGAGTGTTCTGACCAGGTCATTTCTTAATTTATTCAAAAATAGCCCTGGTATTTTGCAATTCCCCACTTTTGATTGGTTTACAGGCCATGATATAATTATGAGTTCATATACCATGGACCACGAATATGGTAGCTACACGCGTCAGTGAGAAGAGCTGGGGAGCTAAAATATTGCAATTCGTTGTTTTTACAGTCAAGCGCGTCGAACGGTAGCCACCCGACAAAGTTTTTGACATCTTTTTGACAAGTTTTTGATTACTTTGATGAGTTTTTTACGTTTCACAGATCGTTCGTATGAACCGTCGTGTGGCCGGAAGCCATCAAAGTAATCAAAACTTGTCAAAAGATGTCAAAAACTTTGTCGGGTGGCTACGGTTCGAGGCGTTTGACTCTAATAAGATAATAATAATAATAATTCCACTCGCGCGTGTTGCATATGAGATAATTATAGCCAATGAGGCGCGTATGGCTATCTACCATCTCATATCCAACGCACGCTCATAGAATAATTGTTCATACAAATATTCCCCTTACCAGCAATCATTGCGGCAGCGAACAGTCCTCCAGCGCCAGTATGTCCACTTTCGTCTGCGAAGTAACCTTTTAGATGGGCGTAGGCAGGAAAATAAATACCAGAAAATGGAATGTCTCGCAAAAAGCACGCTCTTGCACCCTAGAAAACAACAACAACATGTCACCAACATGAACTTTAAGTTCACACGAGGAATAGATTTGATAGGTTTTCACGTAACAATTAAATCAGTCACTAGAGAGAGTGTTTCATCACATTTCCAAACACCGAGAAGAGAGTTGAAAATACGACGAGCAGCGGAGTACTTTTGTCGAACTTCAAGGTGCTTGGAAATGTGATGTAACACTCTCTCGAGTATTATAGGTTAAACGGTTTGTCGCTGACTCTTTTTGGTTTTTTGTTGGACGTTTCGGCTTATACTTAAGCCTTCATCAGTAATGAAAGCGAGTTCGTTGTTACACGCTAGTTAAACGAAACGTAGCGCGAGGCTTGCGCGCGTGACCAGAAACGCTACTTTTGAAAACTTTTACGCTCGTGCAATACATCTGTATACTTCCGGGATTTTGATGTGATCGTTCCCAGCATTTGGATCCTCTGTCGAGTGCCACGCTTCCAGAAATAGTCGCTCGTGATAATTGACCTCAAGTCCAACAACCTTAACGTTTTCAAAATCCATGCGGTGGTTTGATTGATGGACATGGGCAGCAACTTTGGAGTTTTGGTCAAAACTTGCGACTGCCTTTCTGTGCTCTACAATTCGAGTCTTGAGTGTTCTCTCTGTTTGACCATAGTATACAAAACTGCACTCCTTTAATTGATTTTGTACACTATGCCTGATTTTTGACGGTCAGACTCATCTTGTTCTTTAGGACGTGGAAAGAGGCTGTTGATAGTTACTTGAGGTCTGTACGACACTCCAACTTGTTGTTGTTTCAAAACGCGACCAATTCTTTCCGAAACGCCCTGCACATATGGAAGCACTACAAATCCGTTGAAATTGATATCGGCGGGTTTTCTGGTTAAAGCCCTCTCGCAGTTGTTAAAGGATAATTGTTTTCGCCTAGTACCGCTTTGACTCGTTGCGTTTCTTCTCTCCTTCCTTCGTTTGTTGATGGGATTGTTTTTACTCTTCGTAGCAACGTATTGAACACGGATCTTTTGTGGCACAAAGGGTGACTTGAAAGAAAATCAAGATAGCGGTCGGTGTGAGTTGGGTTTCTGTAAACATCCACTTAAATTTTTGTGCCACAAAAGATCCGTGGTGACCAAAACTCCAAAGTTGCTGCCCATATCCATCAATCAAACCACCACATGGATTTTGAAAACGTTAAGGTTGTTGGACTTGAGGTCAATTATCACGAGCGACTATTTCTGGAAGCGTGGCGCTCGACAGAGGATCCAAATGCCGGGAACGATCACATCAAAATCTCGGAAGCATACAGATGTATTGCACGAGCGTAAAAGTTTTCAAAAGTAGCGCTTCTGGTCATGCGCGCAAGCCTCGCGCTACGTTTTCTTTTAAATAGCGCGTAACAACGAACTCGCTCTCATTACTGATGAAGGCTTAAGTATTAGCCGAAACGTCTAACAAAAAACGAAAAAGAGTCAGCGACAAACCCGTTTAACCTATAATACAGTATGTCAACTCATGACTACCCGTATTCGATATTTAAAGACTCTCTCAAGTGTTTGATACATCTTCTCAATCGAAACTAACACTACGGAGAAAAAGGAGAAACAAAATCGTAAAATCTATGCAAATTAAGATCAGATTTCCAAACCACCATCACGGTTCTGATTTCCTTTGTTTTAAATCGAGTAATCGTCATTTGAGATTTTTATTTACTTACATCAGAGAATTGTTACCTTGTAAAGTCCTGCCAGACCCAGTTCTCTGATGACTCGCATGGCTGTCACTTTGTGTTTACCAGTAGCCCCAACCTCGCCAGCCACCTGCAACCTGATTTTTACGATCTCCAGAGGATTAGTGAAAAGAACCTGGGCGGCTCCCCCCTGAAATGATCAGAAACACAAATAAAACAGGGGGGGTGGTTACTTCACTAACCTTACAGCACATGCCTCGTTGAAGTACTCCAAGGGTGTCCGGTTATTACCCCCCCCCCCCCCCCCCCAATTTTAAAATGTCATCTCAGCATGACGTCATAAGAATACGTCATGTTGCTAAGCAACTAAACTGAAGTTAACCGAGTTTCAGCCAAGAAGAGAAGTTTGTTGCCATGAACTCGTGCAGAATTGGACAAGGAAATGAACAAGGACTGACAAGAAGAAGAGTGCTTTCCCTCTCTCCATTCATACCTTGTTGTAATGTAGGATTAAAACTATGATCTTGGGACAATTCCCTTATTACCACCTGTTTATCTTAATGTTGCAAATCCCTGATCTCTTGTATCTGGGACAATTAAGGGGGAAAGGAATGTAGGGCATTGCCACAGCCTTCCCAGAGTGCCCCATCTTTTATTTCTTATCATTTCGCTGTAACATAATAAAAAATCTCTCTCTGCCTAAAAAATGTACTTACGCATCCACCAGCCACAATTTCGAACGGTAAGCTGATAAAACCATCTTTATCACGAAACACATCACGAACAAAATCATTTGTCTAGGAGGAAGGAAAAAAGGTTTAGTTACAGATGATTAATTTAGCCTTCAGCAGTCTTTTAACAACTGTCATTTAGGCAAGAAAACCAGGTAAAAAAAAGCCTCCAAAAAGAGTCACAGACTCAATAAAAAACGCTATGCCGCAAAATACATGTACGTGTACATCCTTTCTTTCTTGCCCAGTCATGTTGAGCTTACCGTTAATTTAATAGCTTTTTCTGGAGCAACACCAACAATCTGCGGCAGTAATCCTGAAAAAAAAAATGAAGTCACAAAACGTCCAAATTATTGGTACAACATCTTTCTTAAAAGATAATTTTAGTTAGGGGACCTAAATAGGGATAACCTCATGGTCCTCCTTTTCAAATACCATTTGTATACTGTATACTGTATTTGAATAAAGTATTATTATCATTATTATTTTTAAAACCGGACTCTGTTCACTGGGAAAGAGGGTCCCAATAGGCCATTTCCGAGTTGCCCTTTGCCTCAGTTTCAAAACGAGTCTACGTGCGAAACCATTGAAATGAAAATGACTTTGATTTGCATGAAAATGGTCGTGAAGGTGAAACTCATTTTCATATGAATGGTTTCGCACGTAGACTCGTTTTAAAACAGAGGCAAAAAATAACTCGGAAATGGCCTATTCCAGTTTTGCTTCTACAGGCCAGGTTACAGTATTCAAGACTACTTCAAATGCTGAATTACAGAACATTTTGTAATAAAAATTAAATTTGGAGTTGTATATGCGAAAACTCAGGATGAAATTGTAAATTACTAACTGAAATATCTTCGTGGTTGAAAACATGCACTTACAGCGGGTTCAAACATTGACAAGGGAGAGCACCTCCTCTTTTAAATTAAATTAGTCGATCACGGCTTTTAAGGACGAGTTTGTGTCACTACTTATAGGCAAGTAAACGGAATTACAATCCGCGTGAATATATCGTGCTGTCGAATGTTACTTGTTGGGGAAGGTTTATATTTCATGCGCTCCTCGAGAAATAAATCGTTTCCTCGAAAGCCTTTTCGAGTTATGAATATTCGAGACCGCCTTGTTTCTCGAGCCTCGAGACTCGAACTTCGAGTGACTCTTACTTTGAGACGCGAGGATCGAGTCTCGAGTCTCGAGCCGAGACTGTCAACTTACATTTGAGCGGTACTGTAGCAGTACTTCGTACAACTCACAGGGACCAAGAAGACCATGCGACTTGTTGCAGGAAATAGTCTCAGGAACCTGTCTCCTTGTGTGTGCTGACCTACATGTAAAAGTCCCTAAGGACTAATTCCTTGAATCGGGGACCAGTCACAGGGACACAGAAGACAATTAAACTGCGACTTGTTGCATGGAACAGTCGCAAGAACCTGTCTCCTTGTGTGTGCTGACCTAAAAGTCCCTAAGGACGTATCCCTTGAATCGGGCACCAGTCACATGAACCAAGAAGACACTTGCCCCTGGGACTTGTTTCAGGGAATAGTCACAGGGACGTGTCCCCTCGTGTGTGTAAACCTTGATAACGCACACTGCACATGGCTTACCCCTGTACAGTCCTCTCGGCCCTTCATTTCTGATGACTTTGATAAAACAGTCAAAACTGTTGGCATAGAGTCTCTCATGAGGCAGGACAGCTCGCTGATTCTGCATTCTAGTCTTTACCAGGTCAATGGGGTACACTGCAGTTGCACCCGCCGCTGTAGAATAAAACACCACAAGTCAGTGCCAAGTAGCTTCAATGACATGCACATAGAAAACTGGTTTGTGCAGAAAAAGGACCATTCTGATCTAAGAGGGCTACACAGATTGGTGCCCTAAGCAGTTCAACTTTGCAATATGGTCCACAACTCAGCCAGGACCTCCACAAACACTGTGTTCAACACAGTAAATGATACTACTGACCTATTTACATTTAAAACTGTTTTTCAATTACTCCTTTCCTTGTTTTTTGACGTTTGAGCTACATTAAAGTGCCCCTATGATCAACTTTGTTATAATCATTTTTGTACATTTTCGTGCACAATTAGACTTTCTTACTCATCTTGCCAAATTTCAATCCATAACGAACATCAGAAGTCATTTTATTTTAACATTATATTTCCGAGAATTTACGGCCCCATTAATAATCAACATTGTTCCAAGTCTTTTGCTGCGAATGGGGGAAAGTGACGTCAACGGCTCAAACATACCTCACAGTTGCAGTTATAATAACAATCAGCATGGAAAATTGCATGAAGACAAGTCTAAAGTTTTTGTTGCTTTTTGCATGATTTACAATACCTGTTGTTAATATAATTTCAACCTGTGAGGTATTTTTTAAGCAACATTCATGCTAACATTCATGCTACGAAAAGAAATGAAAAGAGTCATAGACAAAGTTTTAAATCTAAACAAGTAATCTCCTGACTTCTCCTATTCAGTACTACTGGCCCATTCAGTTCCTCTTTAACTACTCATCCGACTGCTCTGCTCCGACAAAATTTCAGGAAAACTTAAAAAAAAATTAGAAATGAAAAAAATATTACAAATTCATGGAGTATAACAACCCTCCAAGTTAAGACCATTTTAGTCGCCATGGCGACTAAGATTTTGGAGCTGGTGACTAAATTGGAACCGAAGTCGCCAACCTGGCGACTAAAATTGAGAAGAAGGATTGAAAGCATGAGCTTAATTTAGCGACTAAAATTTTTCACTGGCGACCAAACTTGAGCAGTCGGTGGCCAAATGGCCACTAAGGAAAAAAGTAAACTTGGAGGGTTGTATATGGATGCTTACAAACAAATAAAGCAAACAAGTGCATGCGCAAGTGTGCTACATTTGTATGTAAAGGCCATATGTTGCATGAGGCAATTTTTTCTGCAACTTGCAACCCAACAAATGTTGCATTGCAGTTTCCCCCAAAAAAGCCCATCTAACACCCCATTTTTGCAACCTGCAATGCAACAAAATGTTGCGTTGCAAGTTGCAGGAAGAGTAGAACTATCCTCTACTTTTTGCAATGTTGCGAGACAAGTTGCTGCGCCGGTGTAACATGTCAAGTGCCACTTGCAACACAATTTTGTTGAAATCAGCCAATCAGAGCGTGTCTTTGGTAAAGGTTACCACTGAAATTTATGAATTCAGCAGGCACGTTGCAAGTTGCGAACAGAAATTTCTAGCGTGTGACATCCCCTCAATCTGGCACTTGCAATGTTTTACAGTCGTCATCATTGCATTGCACATTGTCACGCAACCTTTCTTGGTCAAACAATATACTGTATCTACATGTATGCTTCTAAACATCTTCAGAAAGAATTGTCTCTAGATCAACTTGCAAATAAATAAACTAATGGTTCAATGGAAACTAGAAAAATGTGCTCAAACATAATATTGTTTATCTAAATAACATCCTTTATGGTGTATTAAGTTCATTAATAGCATTATTACAATACAAGGTTACCATAGTGAATCCAAAAAAATGCTCTCGATTAAATCAATAATGTAGTGTAAAAAATTGTAATACTTAAAGCTAATGCATAGACTCCTTTTTGTGTTCGACTCCTTTTGTGTTAGACTCCTTTTTTGTGTTTTCTTCTGTCACCTCTTTTTTGTTCGTTTACCTAGCTGTCACATTTTTTTTATTATGTACAGTGCAACCCCGTTAATACGGCCACCAACGGGCCATGGAAATTTGGCCGTATAAACGGGGTAGGGTCAAATTTCATGACTGGTCTACTTCAAGTGACGTCTTGACAGATACATATCACAATTACACTTCTAAACAGAGCCACATCAAAATGCTAACAAATCTATTGGACCTTGATAACAACCTTTCTGTAAGAGATGTTCACAAAGAGGAGAAAAGCTCAAAGAGATCCACGGGCGTTTTGAATATAATAATATCATTCAATATTGTTTCTCAAGTACTGTATTTGTTTCGTTTGGTCAATTATTAATGGTTATTTGGTTCAAGTGGCCGTATTAGCGGGGTAATATTATAAAGGATTGTATAGTTTGGGATTTCAGAATGTGGCCATTGGCCGCATTAACGGGGTTTTATTATAAGAAAATGTATGGCCATTTTGCCGGGACAAAAAATAGTGGCCGTAATAACGAGGCACCTGGCCGTATTAACGAGGTGGCCGTAAGGCGGGATTCCACTGTATAAGAAAAGTTAAATAATGTATATAACTTCAAATAGTGCATGTGAGTGTAAGTAATGTACCCTACGTGTTTTTAGGTGTACCAATAAAGTGTGTTCATTAAAAAAAAATCACACAACCTTTCTTGTTTTTTTTTTAACAAAAACAAACCTACCCTCCTGGGGCAAAGCTCAGCAATTATCCACATCATTTATGGAATTAAAACAAAACTCACCTCCAGCCACAGATCCAACTCCAAATCGATAAAATTGCTCTACAGCTTTCCAAAACACAGATCCTTCCTCCTCTCTGGGCTCCACTATCATCTGCAACATCAATTTTTAGGAAGGTAATTTCCACTGTCAGAATATTGCCGCTATACTGCGCTTGATTAATTTTTATGAAAAAAAGAAAAAATTCCAGAGAGCAAGATGTAGTCTCCAATAGAAGACTCGTGAAGAATTCATACCTCCTCTTCAATTCTTTCTGTTGAGAACACTTTAAACACATCACGTCGCGGGATAATCTGATGCACATCAGATACTGTGACACGCCTGAAACAAACAAAAGCCACTGTATTCAAAATTATCGTTATCATAGGCTTTTACTGCCATTAATATTGGGATCTTGCAGTGATAAAAGTACTTTTTGCATCAATTGACATTTTTTTTCAGAAACAATTTTCCCTCAATTGTAAACTGAGTTTTGATTCTTGATATTGGAAAGAACAGTGGCCCAATTGTTAAAGCGCTGGACCATGGATCGAACAGTCTGGGTTCAAGCCCTGGCCAAGATCACTGGGTTGTGTTCTTGGGCAAGTGCTTCTCTTCACCCAGGGTATAATGGTCACCTGTGAAATGCTGGGGGGGGGGGGGGGGGGGGCACTACGATGGCCTAGCATCCTATCCAGGCAAGAGAATTTAGAAATACTCCTTGTTGATAATGCTATGAAAACTGGGAGAAGCTCAGGCCTGATGGGCCACTAGACTCAAATGCCAACTTTATCTGTCATACTCTTTACATTGATATTCTATATACTTGCGGGGTGGGGTGGGTGTGGCTTTACTTACCCTCTTCTGTGCTCCAAGTCACACAGATGGAAAAGAATGTCAATAACTAAAGGAGTGATCTAAAAAGAAAAAAAAGAAAATGACGTGGATTTATTTGTCCAGCAAGACAAAATAATGAGGTTAGTTTTACGTCCCACTGTACTGTCAGTGTCATTCACATAATACATGTACAGCTCTATCGTTTCTAACCAGCAGAAACAATCAATTAATATATTACTGATATTTACTGTCTTTGTTGTACAGTAGTTCATACCTCAGAGTCAGCTTTGGCTTCATGTAAAATGTCAACTGAAAGTGAATACAAAATGGGTTATTCAACAGAGCCGACTTGCATATTAAATAACATTATACCTTAGATTTTTTTAAGAGTCAGATTTTAATTTTTTGGTTTCTGAACATCTACAGAAGTTAAAAGTGATGACAGAGGTAAATAACCAGGGCTGTCAGCTTTGAAGAAGCACAATAACAGTGCATGTATGCATGCTTTCACATTAATTTTTGGGCATTCACCACAACATTAATTTTGTTACTGCATGTACAAATACAGCTGTCAGTCATAAAAGCCAAAATAAAATAAAATAAAATAAAATAAAATAAAATAGAATAGAATAGAATAGAATAGAATAGAATAGAATAGAATAGAATAGAATAGAATAGAATAGAATAGAATAGAATAAAATAAAATAAAAGCCATCATGAAAAGTTTATATAAATTGTATGATTGTTTTAAAGTATACATGTACATTGTAAAATTACATTGTATATTTCGGTTGTGAAGTACAAGAATTGAGTGAACATTGAAAGCTGTCACACTAGAACAAATTGACATTTAATAGTGGAATCCAAATTTCTCAAACCTTCAAGGGATCAAAAATTGGTTCAATAAATTAATATTTGGGAGTTTTATAAATTGCAGTGTTGGACTTTATGAAGTAGATCTGAGGGAAACAACTTATGGGTTACAGTCAAACGCCTCGAACCGTAGCCGCCCAACAAAGTTTTTGACATCTTTTTGACAAGTTTTTGATTACTTTGATGAGTTTAAAGTGCCTATGAAGTAAAAAATATTTTTGCGTTTTTTTGTGGCTTATTATGTCTACTTTTCAAAAAGCAAAAAAACGAATAATGTCAGAGAGAGAGAAATCTGACTTTTTGCCGCCTGAAGTGACCTTGGTATGACAAAACAGTGGGTCCAGAGACTGGGAACGAGTTTACGGTCTGTGACGTATGAAATTGTTCCACCGATTTGTTTACCCCATATCGCTTCTTTGTCGCTTCCATTGCTGTTTGGGTTCCCGCTCGAGTTTTACTCCAAATTTTAAGTTTTTATCTCGATTTAAATATATAAAGGCAGTGAATAATTGAATGTTTCTTCGGATGTAGTTTAAAACGCGCAATAATCGGAGAGGAGCGATTCCTGTAAAACAGAAGTTGTTGGACTGTAGGTTCACTCGACCGAGCGACGAAGACGGCGCCTTTTCCCGCAATGTTATGTGCAAGGTCTGGGAAGAGAAGTTCTCGTAAATGCTCAGGTTGCCGACTACGCCGAGACAATTAACCTGAAACCAGTAAGTATTCTGTGAAGGTCTATCAGTGTCTTCCCCTCACTGTTATTTTTATTCTTGTTTGATTGTACGAGTCTCGCAGTCATGCATGTTCATACCCTGCGAGCAGAGTCTACTTCGATCTTCCTAGATTAGTCGGGAAGAGGAAGAGGACCTTCTTCCTCTTCCCGACTAATCTAGGAAGATCGAAGAAGACTCTGCTCGCAGGGTAGCATGTTCAATGCGATGATCCAGAACACGTTCATGAATGCAGAATACATAATGCAATCAATCCATATAGCTCTTCAAGTCTTAAAAGACAAATGCTTTGCTTTTGGGTGGCTGCATGTTTTGTTGATTTTGTAAATTCCAATGCAATAAATACAGATTTATTTTTTGACTGTGGGGCATATAATTATGCTATCCCTTGCGATCTTATTATTACATAATAATCTGAATATTTCGGATAGAGTGCTCAAAAGAACTTTAAAAGAACCTATATATAATGATCTCTTAATTTTAAAATTTGACTTTGTTCTTTAGATTCCTTATGGCAGACCCGAATGGATGGCCTAGTTATGCATGGGCTGGGACAGTCAAAGGCCCAACACCAGCCTGTGTTTACATGTATCATAACATTTGGTTGAAATTCCAGCCTTTGGGGCTAAGAAAGAGGGTGGCCCTCTTTATTGAGGGCATGAGGTTCTGCTTATGTACACGTAATTATAACTTGCAAAATTATTTACTAGAAAAAATCCAAAATGTACAGACAATAAAAATAATTTATTTCCAAAGATGTTTGTTTTTCTACCCATCCTACAAATCGTACATCCTGAATCCTGAATGATATTGGACACATTTTTGTGGATTATAACATAATTTGTACTGAGAGGGTGATTTCATGATTACACCACAAAATGTTATATCAGAGCGAGTCATACTGGTGCAAATTCACCCGTTACTGTACCAGGGTGAGATTTCCATTCCACTATAAAAATTTATTCTGGTGTCATGTAAACACGGTATGACTCAGCTGATGACTGTTCATTTCATATTCTTTTTAACGGCAATATAAAACTCACACCCAAACGAAATGGCTTATGTAAACACGGTATGACTTTTCCATCTCACACCACAATCAAGCCATGCAGGTATCATGTAAAAAAAACTAACTGTACACTTTTATATGAGCTAAATAAAATTATAATATTATTATTTTAAACACCTCCTAACACTGCAATGCCACAATATACCAATGAATATACACATGGTGATGATCTCATTTGTATTGGTATTCTACTGTGATGAAATTTTCAGTTTATTCTTCATGTGCACTTGAAAGTACCAGCCATTAAAAAAAGAACAGGTTTATCAAAATAATTTACTTTGTTCTTATAACTAAAACATCAACTTGGCAGGTACAAATTGTTTGAATAAAAATGAAGGTAAGGGTGAAAACTCACATTAAATTGTTCAGCTAGGGTCTGGGTGTCTATAGAATCATGACAATAATACTGTTTTGAGAGAACAGGAAACTTGGATTTGGGAGACTCAAAAAATGTACCAGAATAAATAGCAATGATACATCAGCACATTTCAGGGAGACAGCGTGGCCTAACGGGTAGCATTTGGAATGCAGGATCAAGTGGTCTGAGTTCGAGCCCAGGCCCAGGTCATTGCCTTGTGTTGTTGGGTGAGACAGTGAGTGCTCTCAGTGAGTGCCTCGCTGCACCATATGAATGGTTATTTGAAAATTATCAACCTGATATGCAGGGGGTTACCTGCTATGGACTAGCATTTCATCCGGGGAGGGGGGGGGGAAGCAATATTACTGCTTGCTTTGTTTTTTGAGTCAAGTGCCAGGCAGATAACCCACCTAGGGCTGCCTTGAAGTCAGACTGTAACATTTTAAAATTAAAACAGTAATGAAACGCCAATAAAAAAGTATGCCTGGCTATAGCCCTCATATTTTCAATATCGTAAATATCATTGCTCTGAGTTTCTGGGAAAACCTTCAATACAACATGGTACTGTTCAGTTGTTATAATTCAGTCCCCCTATCTGTTGTAACCTGATGGAACCTATGTATTTTAATATCAAATGGGAGAAATAAAGCTTTCACTAACTATTAAAATACTGGTATACAATCTTTGACCAGGGCCAGGGCCTACTTTTAACATATTTACATGTGTTGCACTGCTTTGCTGAACAGCATACATATTGTAAATATTTCAGATTTATTCAGTTTTTATAATAAAGTAATTCTTTTACGTGGCATTCTTGGATAATTTCCCAAAAATATAAATCTAAATTGGTGCTGTAGTTTGCACCAGAAGCATATGTTTGCACCATATACCAAAAAATCAAAATGGCGCCAAGGAAGGAAGCAATAGCTTCAGCGGACAGCTTCATAACACAGCCTATAAAACCAAAAATTACTTGACTAAATAACTTGAGGCGCCTTTATTTGCCATTATATTTATCGTCTGATTCATTTGCTTCATATTCTCGCAAGCCGTAGTGTGAATAACGATAAGTTTTCAGAAATCACAACAAATATGATATGCAATAACAAGATTTAATGTATTTTTCCGATCGCGAAATACAAGACTAAATTAAGTTTGACGATCAGTGTTTCTTGTGGCAATAAACCCTTTGATTAGATACCTCTAGCTGCACATGGTTTCCACTGTCTGAATAAAATGCCGCCGATGTTTCATTGAAGACCATCTTAACAGCTTTCGTCAAAATGTGCTGAAGGCTGATATGTGGGACATCATCTTTCGCCGTGAATTCGCAAAAACGACTCCAGTTCTGCCGGAAAGTTTAGTGTTTGTGTAGATAATCCATCGATACTATCGATGTACTTGTTTTGTCCCGGCAATTGTTTTTACTGGGGCCACCGACCACGCAATAGTTTCCTCTTGCACTCGCACTTCTGTTATCCGCCATTACGCTCGAGTCGACTGAACAATTTCCTACGTCACGACCTTGTAATACGATCGTTCTGGCCGCGCGCGAAATGGACCCACTTCTCAGTCGTCAAATTCGAACTTTAGGCGGCAAAAACTCGGATTTTTCTCTCTTTAACACTATTCGCTTTTGGGCATTTCGAAAAGTACATATAACAAGCTACAAAATAACGCAAAAATTTTTTTTACTTCATAGGCACTTTAATGGCTTCCGGTTGCTTTAAACTACCAATCCGATGCCTTGAAAAATGGAATGCAGGGTATCAACCGTTGCATGATTCATCTTCAAACGTCAGAGTTTGAAAGGGTTTCAAACAACGTTTCGCACGAGCGATTATGCCAAGTTCAACTGGCAATAAATAAATTTTATGCCGACAAAAATTTGGTCAAACTTAACTTTTCATAAATCCGGTTGAGACTGAACGTTTCACAGATCGTTCGTATGAACTGTTGTGCAACCGGAAGCCATCAAACTAATCAAAAACTTGTCAAAAAGATGTCAAAAACTTAGTCGGTTGGCTACGGTTCGACGCGCTTGACTGTAAGTTACTTAGTTTATCTAAAGCATTGAGAAATCAAGCGTTCAAGAAATCAGGATTCCAAAGAGCTGTAATAGAAGACATGTTGCCTTAACTGAAGCTGTGTTGAAATATAATTGCAGGAGCATGTGTTTACATACAAACATCAACTACATCTATGTGAGTTGTGGGACTCAAGGAAATAATATGATCCATATATCCACCCCAAGAAAGGTCTTTGGAATTTAGCAGAGGGGGGAGGGGGGGGGGGGGGGTTGGGTTCTCAAAAATCAAAGTTGTCAAAGCTAAGTAGAAGCCAAACTAGAATTTCCAAAGGAGTGGGGGGGGGGGGGGGGGTCTAGTTGCTGTACCTTTTTTGAGCTCCTTGAAGCGGTTCCCTTTTGCAGCTGTCAGTGCCATATTGTGAAGAACTTGTACATGGTCTAACATTGTATTGAATGCCCTATAATAACCATAACTGACACGGTGGCCACCCTCTCCACTAGCAGCCTACAACAAAATACAAAATGGGAAATTATTCTTATCTGAAACTATCAATGTTAAACAAATTGAACAGTCAATAGCTTGATTTACACTAAGCCTACCTGGAGATATACAAGGTTTCTGCCCCTAAGGAAAGGAGGCTTTTCACATGTAACTGATTTTAAGCTGGGCATTGAGCAAGCAGAGTTTATATTTAAAATGTTTGAATGTTGATTTTGGTTTGTGTTGTTGACTAGTTTCCTTCGTCATGCAGCCAAACAAGCAGATTTTTATGTATCTGGCGTGACTCATGCCTTCCAAAGGTGTCACTGTGCTGTGCCATTGCATTCATGCAAAAACCAGTTACTTACATTACATTACTTCTAGCAGCCAAGCTTCCAGGATCAGTTCTAAGCTGGTTGAGTTTCTTGTACAGTAGCTTTGAAAAATTTCACTGACTGAGAACAATCATTCATGTCATTATTCCCTAAGTAAAACCCTTGGCATGTTCAAGAGTTGTCCAGTTTTTGTGGTGACTATGCTTATCAGTTGAGTATGCAACAACAACAACAACTGTTGTCTGCCCGAAATCTCCATACTTCTGAAAAATGGCGGAGTACCAAGTGAAAGTAGATCGAATATATCAGGACTCAAAGAATAGATGAACAGAAATAGATTAGCTTTATGATTCCAGTTGGATTACTTAAGGTAGTTGGACTGACTTTAGCTCAAAAATGAAACACATCAAATTGTTCAAGGATTTGAAAGAAGACATGTATTTATCCACATTCTCAAGAGAGAAGCTCTCCTTTCTGGCTATATGCAGAGTAATTTAGACCCAAAGTCTGTCGCTAGGGCGGCATTTTGAGACGCCATAATGAATTTATTGTGTGACATGACGCGAAGACGAACCAAAGGTCGTTTTGTGGTTCATTTTGCCGTTGTAAAGCTTTCCTTCATAATGGAAGATGCAAGGCTTGGTCTGCTGTACTTTCCGAGTGAACTTGACTGCAATGTAGTCTATAAAAGATGCAAAATGGCCATCATTATATTGGACGAACGTGATTTAGGAAGTGGCATTGTGTTACACTATCGATCATTGCGAAATATCAACTATAAGCCAAAATCAGTCGCTCAGAGCAATTCACGCAGTTTGAATTAAAAGCAGATGGCAAAAATAAACGAAACTTATGTCCTTTGTGTGGTCTCTTGGTATTCTGACTCCATTTAATTGCTACATTGAGGTTTATTTTGTTTCTGCAACTCCTGACATAACATTTACACAACACCGCAAGAATTTGTCGCCCAGCATGACATTCTTCACGGGATACGTGCGCAGTAGCTCAGTACGCCTATTATCCGCTGTGCCCATTAGCCGAGGTCTCAATTTCATATGATTGCTATGCATTACGTA
Source organism: Meandrina meandrites (assembly GCA_963693305.1). Taxonomy (NCBI): domain Eukaryota; kingdom Metazoa; phylum Cnidaria; class Anthozoa; order Scleractinia; family Meandrinidae; genus Meandrina; species Meandrina meandrites. The sequence continues at coordinate 25,045,006 of OY855908.1, read as the reverse complement.
GTTGTTTACACCGCCATTTTGACCTTCGACAATGGACGGGTGAGATCGTAGATTTTCGGCAATCTTCGCGCTATAATCGGCTCTTTGTTGCCACAAACATTTCGAACAGCGGTTTTCTGAGAAGATTTCAAAATGGCGCTCGATAAACACGTTCTTGTGTTGCGATATCGGCGATAAACTACCACAATTTAAGGACCTATTAAACAGACCGCACTCAAAGGTATTTTATGAATAAAGATGTAGATTTATCGTATCTGGATGAAATTTGCGTGGTTTATTGTTATGATATGAAAGAAACTTTTCACGGGAACCCTGAGCGAAAGAAGCTTTCTGCAAAATGTTAGAGCCGTGCAATGATTTGGCATGTGTATTAAACTTTACAACTCGATATCTGGAAAATTAAGCCCCTTTCCGCTCAGGGTTCCCGCACGTTTTTTCCTTTACTGCATGGGAATAGACTCGTTGTTTAATTTTGTTCAGCTTAGAAAATTAAAGCCGTGAAACGAATATCTTTAATTTTTGAGCCCGCAATTCTAATGGCATTTGTCACCTGAGGTGTGAAAATTGTCACCTCGGACATCAATCTTATTGAAGCTTAACTTAAGCTGTCTTAACCTGGTATGTTAAAATAGTTAGCTGCTTTTTTTATTTTGAACAATTTTCATCTAAAATGGACCTGTTAAAGTCAGTCCAACTACCTTAACTCCGGCCATTAATGAAGGCTCTGCCTTTTGAAATTTACTCAGTAGTAATCTTTTCATGCCAACTGAAGGTTTTCCACACTTTTCAGTGATTCTCCTTTTGCACGCATTGGACTGATGACATCAATAGCACAGATGTTTCCAATGGAAACTAGCTGACTGTCACCCCTGACAACAGCAGAGTTTTAATGATAAAACTTGGGTGCCAAACTTCCCTCATTTCATACTTAACTGATGAGCTTAGTAGGTCTACATGTGCAGTGTACGATCAGCTAAATTAACCTTTTATAACACACACTCCTGCCTGCATTTGGAATATTGCTGAAGACAGTTGGCTATTTTGGTTGAATGGTTGGTTTATAAGTTTTCTCTGATTATTGAAAGTATTGTATAATATTAATTCCATTCTGGCAAAAGAAATTCTGAACTATGTTAGATATTCTCCTACGAGACTTGAAAACCACTGAATTGGAATATTTGTGGCAAGGTAGACAGTAAGAATAACAAATTATTGCAAATACAATACTAGAAACTTGAAGGAAGAGAATTACATTGCAACTCTAGGTAATAAAAAGCACTGGAAAAATCACCCAGGAATTACCTGGCAACCTGCTTATAAAATGACATAAATTTATTTTAGTAAATATAGTTGTAAATAATATTTTATATTGTAATAATATACACTGTACAGCAAGGCTGCTGCCTAACGGGCGCCTAAGTTACGAGTGCGGGTGACTAAATTTTTGTTCAAGGAGCCCGCATGGGCGCCTAAGCATCGATTTTCCATTCTCATCTAATGACTTCAATTTCCTTGTAACTTTGTTCCACTGGCGTAAGATATATCCTGTTCAAAACAGTAAGTGCTTCATTTCAAAACGGAAATACTAAAATTGCCCACAATCGAGATAATTTTAGCGTATAAATACGTAACGTGCATTGCAAAATTCAGGTAAACTTCGAAAACCATTTATTTTCGACTGTTTAGGACTGGGACTGACTCCCAAATATGGAATGAAGAATGAATGGTATTATGGGCTGCTTCACGCTTCGTTCGCTCGCTACGTTGATGTTTTGGAGGAGTTTTACAGTGAATTTGAAGTAAACATTTATGGATACAAAAGTGAAATCAATCTCCCGGCCATCAATGCATCAGGTCTGATCATGACAATTTTAATCTGCAAAAGCTTGATACAAAAACCATTTCAACAAGCCTAAAATAATGTGCAGAATGTTTTGATGTTACACTTACGAATTACTGTAATTAAGCTTATTATTTTACTCAAACTTTTATTTTTTTCACTTTTGAGAATGCTTAATTTCATAACAACAGAAAATATGTGCCTTTTCTGTGACATTCTTATCAGCTATTGCTTTTTGTGGATCAAGTTTGTTTGTTTGTTTATTAGAACTGTTTCGTGTTTTATCTCGGTCATTGAACCGTGACAAGGAGAACATTACTCTTGAAAATAATAACGTGCTAGAAAACTTTGCTGAAAACAGTTTGAATAACATCAATTTTTTTTAAAACTACTAAAATCTTTTGTATAAGCAACTATTTTTTCGACTATTTTGCTTGGTTACCAAGGAAAATGGTAAGAATTGGGATCATTGGGTTGGCACTCTCTGACCCACATTTTTGTATACTCTCAAGGGACTGTTTTAATTTGTCAAGGGAATACTTTTCGCTGTGGGTGATAAAAACGTCACTGGATAGGAATGCGTGAGCAGTTCTCGAGCGGAAGTGTTATTTTCACGCGTCGCTTGTCATTTAGCCTGTCTAGCCTTTTACAAACTACAGGTAGGTATTTTTTAAAGAAGTGTGTTATTCATTGATTGAATTGCTTAGTTTTACATGCTTAAAAGCTGCTGCGAATCTTCATTGTCAGAGGATATTGGCCAATGCTATTTTCTATTGTTACAAGTCTATTGTTTGTCGTCTTCATTGAAAGAAGTATTTTTAGCTCGTCACGCAATCTTTTGTTTTGACCACAATTCACGGACTTGATCACGACTTAATGCAGCTTCTCAAGACTTCAGACAGGAAAATGGTAATGTACAATATTGCTTCGAACTTAAATGGAACTTAACTGGAATTTTTAGAAGGATCGGTAAAGCCACTTAGTGAAAAATTGACTGCAAAAAGCCGTCGGGCTAAAATTAAACTTACGCTTTAGCGTGAATAATGCAGGATCTCACGGCTTCAAAAATATGCAGAATTTTGAAGCTTTGATACATTAGTAGCTACATCTTGAAATGAGAATTAATCTAAAACAAAACTTCCTTCAAGTTTCTTTCATTTGCCCAGTTTACATTTGGAATTTTAGGCTTCTGAAGCTAGCGTATTGATTTGAAAAGCGCATGGTGACATCTGATATGCAGCGTTCGGCCGACTTACTGTACCATCGCGTTGTTGTTTATTTAATAATTGTGTTAAGTTTACGACCTTTTACATGCAAAGATTTACTACAGTACTTCGGAAAATGCAAACAAGTATTTTTTTTGTTATTAGTTATAGTGATGGATAGCATAAAAAGCAATCTGAGTGTTAATTTTGTGGAAGGAATTCAGAAGTTTTCCGCTATCTCACGGTACCATGATTCGCAAATTATTATCTCCAATTACCGCTTTTCTGTACCAAGATAATACCACTGGTGGTTAAATAAATGTCAGTGACAGTTATACAGAATGAAAACCTACCTTTCACCAGAGTGTTTTGAACTAGTGTTATATTTTGTAGAAAGAGTTCGTGTTTTTGCGAGTTGTTAAAATGACGCGCGGAGGTGAAGAAATTTTTTTCACCGTCTTCAAGTTTGGTTTCGGATCAATTTATCAAGGTTGATAATTAACATTTCAAATCATGAATTGGTCTTTCAGCGTGTCTAGTTGTAATAAACGTTTACTTCAGAAAGGAATTATTTGGCTGAATTTAGTACGCATATGGTATATTTTTTCCCACTCGCACGTTTGTGTTAAATGCCGTAAAAGAGCCAGGATTTTTTTTGGGGGTGGGGGGGGGGGGGGTGGGGGGGTGGGTGAGCGCTAATAAAAGCCTTCTGGACTGTGAGTCAATGGGTTAATGCATCACAAATCGCTTTCAATACTAACATTTCCCCAACGCATACTCCATGTGAAATAGTCGAAACTCGAAGAGATCTTTGATTTAAGACTAGAAACTGTTTTTTTTTTCACAACTTAATTTTTCTGGTCTATATTTGACAACTGATTATGAAATGTAGATAAGATCATAATTTAATTAAAGTGTTTACACAGGTGTTCTGACTTTTTATTACCTTTGCCTTAACCTTCAATTAGACCTGCTAAATTGTAATCTTGGTTCTGTTAAAGCTTAATTACTAACAATAATTCAAGTTCTTTAGTGAGCTTGCTGTACAAAAGTGAAATAATAATTTTGCTGCTTCATGCTTCATTGATTTTACTTCAAAACTTTGGATGTTCAAAACTCCTTTTAAACAATGTTTTATTTTGTTTTACACATTTTTAACTTACTTTATCCAACATTCATCACAGCACAATATACTGGTTGGATTTTCAAACTCATTTTAAGCCTAGACAGAAACTAATCTACACACTCCTGTTCATGTTACCCACTCAGTGTAAAAAGGGTTTTATCGAAGGAGAGGCTCAGCTAAATAAACTTTCAAGTTAAGAAAGGTAGAATTTCTGACACAACTATTTGAGGGAGGTTACCCTCAGAAGCTCTCAGAAAAAATCTTGTCCGAAGGAGTTTTCTGTTCATGTACAAAGGCTCTACTGACAAAACAAAATGTGTGTGCATGTGGAGGGAGGGGGGGGGGGGGGGGGTGGGGTGCTCCCCAGGCCCCTCCCCTAGATTTGTTTTTTTCTTCTACCCCACCCCCCTCCCCCGAGGATCGACCATGGCAACTTTTAGGCTGGGCTCCTAAAGTAATGGCTTGGGCTCCTAACTTTTGATGTTAGTAAAAAGTCAGTAATTGATAATCGATGGTAATAAAAAGTCAGAACACCTTAGAAATTTCCTTAGGCAGCAGCCTTGTACAGTATGATTATAGTGTATAGTAAATTCTCTCTTAAATGGACACATCAGGAGCGGCTCCAACTGTCTGTCTTGAAGAGGTGTCCATCTTATACGTAGTTTAGTTACAGTAAAATTACTGAAAAAAAAACAACAAAAACAACAGGGACGGGACTAACACCAGGTGAATGTGTTATAGAGGTGTCTATAATTACTAAGAGAATTGACTGTACTTACTAAGTAGGAAACTGCAATGTTTATTTGACGTGAAAAAAGTTCTAGTTAAATGTGTTATTTAAGTTATAAAATAAAACATACATGTAGACTACATGTACATCAAAAGAACAAGTCCCTACTGTTAGAAGGTATTCTCGGACAAATGGAGAGAGCTTGTGTCCTCTCAGAACTTTCATGATCTCTGCAAACTTGACAGCTGTTATCTCTCCATCAGGCATTTTGCTTTGGAAAAAAGCTTGCCGTTGGTACTCTTTTTCTAAATCCTGAAATGAAAACAGCATAGCAATAATGTTTAACCAAGGACATGTCCAATGTATGGCAGGTATGAGTGGCCTAATGTTTAGTGTGCTAGACTCCACTAAGTGTCTTGCCCAAGAACAATGACCACGTGCCAGCCATATATGGCTTGAACCTAGACTGCTCGATCAGAAGTCACGCTTACTATCCATTAGTAACTATACAGTAACTCCCACAAATCAGACAGTGCTACATGTACAGTACATGCAAAAGTTAAATAAGAAAAAAAGAACCATGCAAACATCACAAACCTGTAACAGATGTGAGAAGTCGTCAAAACGAACATGCGCCTTCTTCTCACTCCCAAAGTATGTCTTTACAAACTCAGTTTCAAAGTCAAATTTTATTTTGTTGAAGAAAGTTGTTTTCTTGATGACATTTTCAAATTCATCTGAAAGATATGAAACAGGAGTCAATCTTTTCATTGTACTGCAATGTAACTGTGATCTTCAAGGTGAGGATAACAACTGAACCATTTGAAGAATAAAAAACTCATTACAGAAAGGAGCACAAAAGTGCTGCAGCCATGCAACCACTTTTAATTAATTCAAATTAATTTACAATGTAACCATTCATGTCTATTTCATGCTGTCGTTTTCCATGATGATGAATCCAGGGATGCTAAATCCAGTTGTCCTCTGATTTTTGCACAAAAGAATGCGAATAAATGAAAGGCCATGCTATTGAGCTCCTTGCTGTAAGCACCCAGTGGGCTGACATGTACATGTATTTCAAGAAATTTTGAGTGATGAGGGGAGCTAACGCTGTGATAGAGGGGGCTACCACATATACAGTCATACAGTGCTGTAGATCGAAGTATTGTTGCAATAATTATTATTAAAATATTTAGTTAGAGCATGGCCCACAGGTCTGCATTTGTAGCCGCCTCTTACACACAACTCCCACTACAGTTGAAAAGTTTTACACATGTAGAAAACTGGAAAGCATACCAAATGTGACTGATCCTTTGCCGTCCAAGTCAAAGAGCTGAAAAACAAGCTTGTGTTGAGCACCGGGGTCACACAATAAAGCCTCAAAAGCCAGGAATTCACTAAATGAGATCAAGCTGTAAAGGACAAAGATACAATCAACACCGTCTCAAGAAAAGAAGTCCCTGGAGGCTACAGTAAATCAAATTTAAATGGCATGCAGGGAATTATATAGAGGTGTGATATAGCAATTTCAATATCCATGTATTAAAATTTATTTTAACATGGCACCAATGCTTGAGGACTAAAACAAATGAAATGATATATTTCTTTGATGAGTCCCCTGAGCTTAAGAGCAATGTTAGAATTTTAATTCATTGAAATTGGTCTATTTTTCACCTCATAACTTTCTTTATACATGTACCTTCCAAAGTTGTATAATAATAAATTGCTTAAATTTAATAAAATATACATGTACCATGAAATTCTGGTTATAAGCCCTGGGCTTGGGCTTATACAACTTCCTAAGGGGTTTTGGGTGGGCTTATAAACGGAGGGGCTTATATCCGGAAAAAAAAAGTGTTTCGCAACGAGATACGACAGTGTTGATCAAAATATGTTTTTAAGTGAAAAAGTCACAATAAAGCAACATTTAGCCCTGTTCCGAGACTGTCATCCGGCAGAAGGGGGCTTTTATTCGGGGGCTTATAACCTTACCAGATGTATTTTTTTGTTTCCAGGTAGATGGGCCTATAACCGGGAGGGCTTATAAGCAGGGGGGCTCATAACCGGAATTTTACGGTATACATTTCAAAGGTGTATAATAAATAATATTCTTGCACTGGACAAATCTAACTTACCCATCTTTTGTTTGGTCAACACATCCTGCCAGAAGACCCAAAGTTGTTTGATTGTACTCCTCAACTTTCTGCATTCCAAGATAGTCTCGGATCAAGTTCACTGGTGTCATGTACTTTTCATTGTCCTTTTCAACTGTGGCATACTACAATGACAGTCATTAAACAATAGTGTTACACACTTAATAACTTTTTGAAACATTTCTTTCAAGATAATCTGGATATGTCTTTGTCTTTTGCAATGTACATGTTTATATACATGTATATTACACCCAGGATGTACAGCAATTACGTTTTGGAATTCTATCTATCAATTAAATTTTATACTTGTTTCCTTGAATGCTGAGCACATTCTTTGTTGAATACGTTTATGCTAAATGTTTGAACTTCATAGGAAATAAATATTGAAAGCTCTGCTCATTGTACTACAGTCAATCATCTATTTGTACGTGGACTTCTCAGTCTTAAGAAACAAAAGTTCACTTTGAACAACAGTTTCAAAAGGTCACATCTATGAATTGTGTTGTCCCAGAAAATATCTATACCTCCCTCACCATAGGTCTTTTGGTTTGTCTCCCCCACCCACCCCTCCCAAAATTCCAGTTTAGCTTCCTACTTTCCATTAAACATTTTTGGCTTTTGAGGCCCCCACCCCATCTCCGGGTAGGCCGTATGAACACTTTCTGGAATCACACATTGTTATTGGTAGATAATTTTATTTGTTTCTTGTTTCCTGGGTTCATTAAAATTATTATAGGAGGTGGCATGGCCTAGTGGTTAGGGTGCTGGACTTGTAATCCAGAGGTACCGGGTTCAAATCCTCTTCCCTGCCACTAGTAGGATTTGTGTTTGGTGATACCGAATTCAACTGCTCCACACTTTGTAAATAGCCAACTGGGCAGCCATTTAACAAGCTTGATTTATAATATTTGTTTCAACAGATTTACAGTGTCTCCAATTAGCACACCAGTGCTAAATACATCGACACTCAAATTAAGTGATTTATTTTATTTATTATTGATCCACGTTAGCTCTTGTTGTTGTTGATTGATTTCCTTGATGAGTCAGGTTTTCAGAATTTGTGTGTTATATGACCTTAGCAACTTTGTACTTTGATAGCAATAATAAGATGACTCTTGCTAGGACATGATATTCATTCTTGGTCATTGTACCACCATTTACATCTCACACAATGCTCTTCAGCTGCAAATGGTATGTGGTTTGAACATGACCAATACTGTAAAATTCCAGTTATAAGTCCCCCGCTTATAAGCCCCTGGGTTATAAGCCCATCCCCCTGGAAACAAAAAAATGCAACTGGTTATAAGCCCCCCTCTGCTTGATGACAGTATTGAACAGGACTATTAAAACGCTGCTTTATTATGACTTTTTAACTAAAAACATATTTTGATCAACATTGCCATGGTTGGTTTCAAAACTTTTTTATTCCACTTATAACAGGGCATCTGATAGGGTGCGGAAAAAAACAACACATTATGCGGAAATTTTCAGGAACATTATGCGGAAGAAAGTGTTGATTATGCGGAAAACACGTTGGATTATGCGGAAAATTTTCGGCTCGCTTCGCTTGCCAAAAATCACATCTTTTCATGCAGCCGAAATCGAGCTACCCCCAAAGGCGAGAGTCTGCTCGCAGGCTCATTTTAAACAAAAAAATTAAGCTTATAATGGTATTTGGGCTTTTCCAGTTGTTTTCATTTGTATTTGGTACATGTTATGAAATAATCTTCTCAATTATGTGATGTTCAATGAAAATAACACAACCGTTATTTTGTTGCCTGAAGTTGATTTTCTTCTTATGCATAAACAATACAATTCAAGGTGCTACGTGATCTACTACAACATTGCACGTTCAACAAAATAACAATCCATTATCTACATAGAAAACTCCAGGATACTGGTTCACTCAATCCTTTGCTGCCATTAGACTTTCAACAAAGTCCTTCGTTTTCATTATGGCACGTCGCTCACAGGCCAGTTTGCGGCCTCAAGCTCGCTTCACTTAATTCGTCGCTCATCTAGCCCGTGAGGTCAACTTGTGGCAAGTGTACAGCGAAGTGGGGATCCTTCTTCTTGGTCTCTTTGATGACAAATTTATCCATATACTATAGGTAACCACAGAAAAATTTTCGATAGACCGAACGAGCGAAGAAGCGAAAGAACTGGTGTCCAGGCCCATCCCGAAAAGACGCGTGGAACGCCTGGAGGTTAGAAATTGCTTACGATCGAAGTGCCGTGTTTTCGTCGCTATTTTAGGAGAAAAACTGTGTCAAAATAATCAATTTCTTCGAAATTTATGTTTGAGAGGATGGTAAACAGCTGCTTAATCATTAATATGAAACAAATTTCTCTGTTTTATGCGGAAAATGTTCTCAAGATGCGGAAGATGCGGAAGTCAGCGAATTATGTGGATCCGCACCACCGCATCCTGTCAGATGCCCTGTTATAAGTCCCCTCGGATATAAGCCTCTCCGTTTATAAGCCCACCCAAAACCTCTTACAAAGTTGTATAAGCCCATGGCTTATAACAGGAATTTTACAGTATGATGTCCTCAACAAGTCAAGCAATAATGTTAATTATTACTAAATCCCCATACTCCCAAAAGGCAGGCATACAATGCTCACCATAATTACTATATGCACATACATGTACAGTGTACATATATATATATTTGCAGTTTCCAAATTGCTGGGTTGCAACCACATGTGAAAAGGCGGCCATGTTGGTGATCAAAACAATAAATAAGGTTTTCGCACAATTTACATGATAAAAGAGTTAAGTACCCAGCGGAGGAAAACGCTTTGTTCTTGTCCACCAGCATGGCTGCTGTGGTGTCAGCTGCAAGCCAGCAATACGTACCCTGTCGTTACCTTCCAGATTTTGCTGTGTTCATGTTAAAATCCCACTATTAATGTGAGGGGGTGGGTGGGGACAGAAAAGGCTCACACTGAAATGCTGCACTTCAGCTTCTTGAGTACAGAGTATATCTTAGTTTGTGTACAAATCAAATATTTAAACATCGGAAGTCTATATCTTATGCTATCATTCTGAGGAAAAAACTAAACATTTTGAAGAACACATGAAGGCAAGTTTGCAAAACATAAACAGACAATCTAACTCGATTATAAATAGTTAGTACATGGAGGTTATATAAGCTTATTTACAAATCGAAACTGCCGTTCTTTTTTCCCACAACTTAGTGGACTACGAGGGGGCCGCAAATTTGGTCTTTAAACTCCCTTTTCATGTCAAAGGAATATTTAACAGTATTTAATTGATACTTGTGGCCTGTTATGGCGTAGACGAGCATAAGAAGTTTATAAATATTGCGTTCAAAGGTCTTAAAAACTACGCATTGTCGAGCTAATCTGTTACCAACCTTGTTGAAAATTCTTCTCAGTTCCGTTGGATCGGCCGGTTTTAAAGCATACTACAGTAAGCAAAGAAAACAGAGTTATTAATAGCGAAAAGGGCGTTCGATCTAAATAAAGTACATGTACGATTTAGTTGAATTGTCACAAAGCAAGGAAGCGAGTAAAAGCAAATTAAAACCTACATGGCCGAGCAGCGATTCGCACTGTGCTTGAGGAAAGACGGACCAAAACCACGACTTGCTACTCGAAGACTGTTCCATCTTAAAAGGTTCCGAATTAAACAAGAATCCAGACAATACAAGATTTGTATATTTTAACACCGGCAAATGAACTCACCACCAGCCATATTTTTACTGCTTCAAGTTCACTGGCGCACACCGTTCCTAACCCGGGAGGCCCTGTGTTCAGATTTTGCCGCCTCCATGTGTTTACGTTTGCCATATTTGGTCAAGATATCCTAATATGAAAAGAAACATGTGAGCTTCACATGGGGAGAAATTTCACTAGAATGAAAGGAACAAGGAAGTTATGCAAAGATTTCTCATTGCTACGGGGACGACTGTTTCTGTTTTGTGAAAATTCCTGAAATCTGGAGAAATCCTATAAATTTAAATTTGGACTACAGTATAGACTCGACTACTCAGTGCATGTATGCAGGGAACTCCACCCCACCCCACCCCCCTCCATAAGTACCTCGGAAAGGCGATCGATGTGCAGCAGTATGTTGAAGAGACGCCAAGGTAGCAAGGGGGAGCGGGGGTGGGTGGGGGGACACTGGGGTTTGCGGTATTTGCGGTGATAACAATGGGGTGACAGGCCTACACAACTCTTATCCACGTGTAATAGCCACTTTAGAGTTTGGCTCGAGCGAGTGTATCTTTTAGGGATCTGCCCCTTTTGTACGAAACAATTGGGGGGTCCTTGAATATCTCGTTAAGTCGTGGTTGTTGTTGGATTAAATGCCACTTTTTCATGCAGTATTTCGGTAATTTTAATCTTGCATTGTGGTATTGCAGTATTCTCCAAACTGCGGGATGGGGTTTCTTTGCGTTTTGGTCGCCGATAGTCAATATAAAAACGCATCCTTGACTTTTTTCCGAACATTTTTAGCCGTTTCTGATCGTTTCGGTCCAAGCATCTTGAAACAGCCATATTTTGTCACACATCATTAACCCTTTCGCCGCGGGCCATTTTTTCACCCCTGTGCCGACCAAAATTGTGCAATTCGTATTAATTTTATAATGAACATAATGCAGTTCTTAGCGACAGGAATCAAATGTATTAACTCTGCTGCATCTGAACTATGCCCTCGCGTTAACGAATCCGCCAGCTATACAGGTTTTACTATGAAAATGTGGTATTATCCGAATTTTTTTGTACGGCTTGCAGTGAAGGTCTAGAAATGCTAGGTGTGACATCGAGAATTGTAAAACGGCCTAAAACGGTAAAAATAAAAGTGTGTCCGCAATGCGTACACATGTGGATGAATGAGTGAAATAGTCAATGTACAGTATCGGTCAAATATGAGTTGACAGTCACTCGAAACTTGAGATGACAAAAATTCTTATCAATCAACTTTTCTTATGATTGATGGAAGAAAAAACTGCACTTTTCGTTTATTGAACACGCCTTGCAATTTACCACGAAGATCGCCTTAAACAGCACACCCAAATGCAGTTCAATGTAAATTGTGTCACAGAAGCGGAAAACCTGGAACAAGACCCGGCCTAAAGCCTAAAAGCCTAAAAGCCTAAAAGCGGAGCTCCACGTATACATTTTTGCTGGTTCTTAATAATTTGTGAAAATATTCTCACTGAAAATACTTTCATTGAAGTTTTCAAATACAAACAATTACAACTGAAAAACAGAAAGGCTCATCGCGTCGTACGGTTTCGTTTGAACTTGTAATTTAATTCGGGAATCGTAAATCTCTTCATTTTGCTGATCAGATCCACTAGCATCCGTTTCCTTTGTGTTTGTCCGCCCGGCGTACGCAAAAACTCAAGAAATATTCCACAGATGAAGAAAACCGTCAACTCGAATCGCAGAAATTACGCTGACAAAATTTTCAGTCGGGAGAACAAGTGCCAGTTGATCTAGTGGCGCGATCACTTCTCCGAGAAGTGACTGAGCCCGCGGTTTTCGTCCGAGAAGTTGCTAAGCAACATGATGTATTTGTTCGCGTTATTGCTTCCGGAGTACTTGAGAGCGCTCGCGCAAGTTTTTGATTAGATGAAATAATTCGGAAACTCTTCGAGTGCTTCAACGAAGATGTGCTCAAACTTGCATATATTGGGGTTTCACTGGAAAAATAGCATAGCCGTCCCCACCAAGAGAACTTAGTATAACTTCCAATGCAGTAAACTGCCTAAGCTTCCTACTTTTTGAAGTTGCCAAAGTTTCTCTTGCATGCGGTTCTTTCGCGCAGCTGTGCCGAGCTTTTGACTTCGTGAAGCGAATATGCAAAAATATATTAAAAAGGAAGATCAATGTTTTCTGGAAAAAATTGCCCCAATGATCTTTATTTTAAGGTCCGTGCTCAGTTTACCCCAGGGAGAAAGAGAATGAAGTACTAAACTAGAGCCCAAAACCAAAACACACTTGTAAACACACAAACAAATAGAAAGACATAATTGGCAATTTTGATGACTTATCATATGAAAACACCAACAAAAAGGTGATCTGAAAAAACTTGACCTCATGCCGTTACGTGTCATGAAAACAGCGTGGTCTTGTCCACTTTGTACCAGAAAGAAAACCCGTAAAACAGATCTAAACACCAAATAAACTTTAACCCGGACCTAGCATTAAGTGAGATCCTGGGCTTGAGTGGTCCATGCAATATCGTTGTTCATGGCAACTCAAATTCGTGATTCACAAAATGAAACTCTGTGACATAGAAAAAGTAGCATTATGAGTGCAGTTAATTAAATCCTCGCAGAGGTGGTAAAAAAAAACACTAAACACAAAATGTTTGCTGTGGTTGTCATATATCATATGTTAAAGGGGCTTTGTACAATGCGAATCATAGGGAGTTACATGTTTCAACCCTTATGGGTTTCTATTGAAAATCCAATGAAGGTGTTTGTATTAATTGGAAATCCACCAATAGGTACCCAGTCATGCTAAAACGCACTGCACTGGTCACGAAAGTCGCTTAAAACTGGTATGGCTACGGACAGGTAGGAAAAAAGTGGTCTAAAACTTGATAACATCGGCACGACGTTTTCAAGTTTGACAGTCGTAATTGGTGGAAATCACTGACAAAAACATTGATAATGGTGTGCTCACATCTTAGAGAGTAATTTCTGCCTTTTTTGTTGTTCAAAGGTTATCTTGTCGATCAGTGGGTACACGTAATAATTCTAACTAAGTTTACACAAAACTTAGAAGACCTCTCGTGATGCTGTACAATTAAAGGAAAAACAACAATGAAGTTGTGAAGAAAAGTTGTAAAAATTCATGCGAATCTTGTTACATTAGCTAACCGTTTGGTCAGAGAAGCTCCCCACCCAATACTTTCCACAACTGAAAATATTACTATAAAAAGCAGAGACCGATACAACGTACAAAGGTTTTAAATTTGTGTACTAATTTCGGCTGGCCAAACCAGCCTTCTTCAGGTACGATGGGAAATTACATTGGAAGGGTTTTATATGTAGTGATTGCGGTATTTTGCGTAATACCGGAAATACGTAAAGGTAATAAAATTGACAGTGTAAAATGAAATAAAAATAAAGTAAAATAAACTAAAAATAGTAAAATAGCTAATAAAACAGTACAGATAAATAAATCAGTATGTTTCTTCGCGGATGTTTAGACCTTCGCGATCAATTGTCCTGCCTTTTAAGTGTTATTGTCAGAGAAAACCGGGCAGGGGCAAAAGATCGAGATCGCCCGTTTACCTTCATCTTTTCACAGTATAAAAGCTACCTGAAAAGATTAGAAATGGTGGCATTTGCAGAAGTAGACGTTCGTTTTTCTTCGAGAAAGCACCATTCCATTATTTTCGGCCCTCCAGCGGCCAAAAATAACCGAGATTTCGGGCAACTTTGCGTAACCGTAAAACCCACTTCGTATGACTCCTAAAAGTTCTTGTATTTTTTCTATGACATTGATCCCTTTATAAGTTGATTAAGATATATTAAACCTTCTTTGCTTTAATACTGTGTTTTTTACGTGGCACTCAAAATCGCCACTGCATCGTTAATGAGTGTCACCCAAATATGAGTCATTTTCAGTCGACTGTTTCACCAAAAGTGCGGCAGTTTATTTTTAAAGTAAAACCATTTCCCGATAGTATTTTGTGCTCTTAACAAATTCCAGTTTAGTTAAAATTGGTATCTAGGAGTAAATCGGAGTAAGCGGCATCTGAAACTGCGTACCATTACGATTTTCAGTTAAAAATATTTCCCGCCAAATTGAATATCATTTTTTCGAGTTTCTGTGTTTGTGGTCCAAAATTAACTAAAAGTAGATCCGTTGATTTCGGGATCAAGCATTGACACTGTAATATCATAATAAGATATGTAAACTTTTCAAATCTCCTTATTAACACTCGGTAAGTTACTAAGTTTTAAAACAGGTCGCTTAATTTTCACGCGAAAGTTTTATCATTTTCATTCGTCACGCTGCATGGCTGCATGGTAAAATCGGACTATATCCTCAGTTAAATGGTTTTTAATCTGCTAGGAAACTGGAAGCACATATCGCAAAGAGAATCGAGACTTCCCCTAAATTAGTTAAACAAACTTTGAATGAATTTTGTTTACACCCTGTGTATCCCCCGACTTTACCGAATGCGTGACGCGTCACGAATTAAAAGGGCAGACGACAGGTGTTTCAAAAGGTTTGTTTAGAGTTCTTCTTGGCTTTGAAATCATGAACTGTTCTTTCCGATCAGAAGAATCGCCTTGCAGTCAGGTGTTGGAATTGGCAGAAGAATCCACATCTAACAAAGTCTAGAACAATGTCGGTCTCAGAGACCGCGTCCCTCATGACCAGCAGTCGGGAAAACCACCTGTTGTCAGATGCACAGAAATATACCTGTTGGATAGTAGTTCAAGTTCTCGCAGCCTTTCATAAACATAAAATAAGATGTAAGAAACACCGATTCCTCTGGTGAAATTGAAAATAGCGAAAGCTGTTGAAAAATTAAGACTAGAACGCTTGCAAAATAGTCTTTGGATGATACGTTGATGTTCATGAACTCATAAAGAAAATTAATTCTGATCAAATATACTTAGTCAACTTGGACAGTGAACATGCAAATCGTTTGTTTTATGAATAATTCAGTTTATGAATCATTTTTTTTTACGAATTATTCAGCAATTATTAACATATCTACTGAGACAGACGTCAGTACTGAACAATTCATGTCCACGAGGGAGAGACCACAGTATGTTATCCAATATTTGTCTACTTGAATGGTTCGTAGAATAACGAAAGTAAAACGTAGGTTTTTTTCCTGACAGAAAAAAAAAAAGATAATACATTGTTTTCACATCGAACAATCTCTCTAACTGAGCGTTTTGTAACACGAATATTGCCTAAGAAATGGTTCTCATTCAAGTTTGTAAATGTAAAAAAAAATGTAAATGTTGTTTATAGTGGTCATGCACTTAGCTTCGAGATAGCTAGTTTAGGCGTACCACTGAAACATAGGAAACAAATAACTTTAAATGAACATAACATGGTTAAAAATCCCAACTGGCTGGAGGCAGACCAGTTGGCTATATACAAAGCGTGACCGAGGATTTGAACTCGGCACGACCGTGAAACAAATCCAGCTAGTGGCAGGGTGGAGGGCTTAAACCTGGGACCTCCGGATTACAAGACCAGCTCCCTAAACCACTCGGCCACGCTGCCTCCACAAAGTTTAATTTTCTCCTTTGGTAAGACCGCGCTCTCGCTCGCTCGCAATCATTTGCACCCTTTGCAAAGAAAAGAATAATGTAGAACTGTTGAACAATGCAGACTGGTGATACAATCCTACAAATACGTCGCAGCTCGTGATGGAAACATTTCACAATGATTCATGACCTGAAGAAGAATTTTTTTTTGCAGTATTGCCATTTTTGTCAATTATTTTTACATCAGTATATTTCTTGATCATTAGTACTTTTTGGGAGGTAACCCATGCCTCTTAAGCGCGGCACATCAAGCTTATTCTATCCAGTTGTAAACTAGAAAGTTAGAAATATCGAATAAATTAAACTGACTCAGTTTAACTTCGCATTTTAATTTTGCGATGGTTACGATTTTAGCTTTCTATTTCGTTGTCTCATTCACCGATCATTATTTGCTTTAAAAGACCTTAAAATCATCGTAGAAAAACCAGTGTGTTTACTATTATCAACCACATAAGTAGAGTATGTCTGTCTGATTTAAAAGAGATTTTTCTTTGGTTTTATATCACAATACAACTGAAAGGAGAAAATGAAATCTAGAACTCACTTTCTATATTAAGATCGTTCCAAGGTAGCGTAAAAATGTCTTAAATATGAAGCGATAATTTTTTGGTTCTGCATTTAATATTTTCCAACCTAGCTCTTGAAATTGTTTGCAGAGAAAAACAAATCGGTCTTCACCAGTCTCAGAAAACAAATCGAGTGACTATCAAATTTTACTGTTGCGGCGCAGTACTTTACTCTGACGCTGCATTGGAACATTTCAAATAAAACCTGAATTGGTTTGTTTGAACTCTGATCATTCCTACCTTTCTCTTGGAACTTGTATAACGGATCACAGCGCGATGGGAAAATACTTCTTCAACTACTGACTGAGAATGGCGCGAGTTGGTCGTATTTAAACCCTTTAGGTGTGGATTTAATCATGCCTTTGCGTGCGGTAGCCCTGTTTTGTTTTACGGGTGAAATTGCATCAAACAAAAGCATTCCTACGTTTTGATATCGTTACATTGACAACAAAAGTGAAACTGTCTCGTGTCCTTTGTTTATCAAATATCCTCCAGGCATAAGATGTAACTGTATATACCTAACTAACTTTTTTAAATTATTTTTTATATATTCACGTGACAAGCGAACCTTGTTTTATAGTAAAGACTAGTCAGATATGAAACCATCTGCTGGCAAGCGCAGTTCGCTCGCTGCGAGGTAAATATCCACCACTGGCCACCGACAATGAGGTGAATAGTTCATCATTAAAAATTCATTTCCTAGTAGTAACTAAAAATCGGCTTAAGAGTTGAAAATTGTAAGATAAAGTTTGAAACCTCCTTGTATGAAACCTAAAATATTAATTGTAAACTTGTAATTGCTTAGAGTATGAAGTTTTGTTTAAGAAAAAGAGAAAGTTGTAATCAATAGTTTGAAGACACTTGTCAATATTGTAAACAATTCTTTTAAGAGACACTTAGTTCTCCAAAGGTTTCCAACGTTTACATGTACGGAATTTATTAATCTTGGAGACTATTTTTATCTTAAATATAACTTTTTAATTTACCCCCTATTCATAGTTTTAACTTACGTTGAATGATATTTATCGATATTGATAAAAAGAGTTCTTTGGAGCACCTGTCGTTACTGAACGATTGGATGGTGAATTTGTTTGTTTCAAAGGCTTGACTGACACCAAGTCATATGGTAATTGGTTCTCCCATTCCGGAGTGTCGAGTGCTGCAGTAAAAATTGTGAAAGCTGTTTTGTTTGGGATATCTCTCTGATCTTCCCAAACAAACAATTTCAAGAGCTAGGTTGGAAAATATTAAATGCAGAACCAAAAAATTATCGCTTCATATTTAAGACATTTTTACGCTACCTTGGAACGATCTTACAATAGAAAGTGAGTTCTAGATTTCATTTTCTCCTTTCAGTTGCAAAGGCATAATTAAATCCACACCTAAAGGGTTTAAATACGACCAACTCGCGCCATTCTCAGTCAGTAGTTGAAGAAGTATTTTCCCATCGCGCTGTGATCCGTTATACAAGTTCCAAGAGAAAGGTAGGAATGATCAGAGTTTAAACAAACCAATTCAGGTTTTATTTGAAATGTTCCAATGCAGCGTCAGAGTAAAGTACTGCGCCGCAACAGTAAAATTTGATAGTCACTCGATTTGTTTTCTGAGACTGGTGAAGACCGATTTGTTTTTCTCTGCAAACAATTTCAAGAGCTAGGCTGGAAAATATTAAATGCAGAACCAAAAAATTATCGCTTCATATTTAAGACATTTTTACGCTACCTTGGAACGATCTTAATATAGAAAGTGAGTTCTAGATTTCATTTTCTCCTTTCAGTTGTATTGTGATATAAAACCAAAGAAAAATCTCTTTTAAATCAGACAGACATACTCTACTTATGTGGTTGATAATAGTAAACACACTGGTTTTTCTACGATGATTTTAAGGTCTTTTAAAGCAAATAATGACCGATGAATGAGACAACGAAATAGAAAGCTAAAATCGTAACCATCGCAAAATTAAAATGCGAAGTTAAACTGAGTCAGTTTAATTTATTCGATATTTCTAACTTTCTAGTTTACAACTGGATAGAATGAGCTTGATGTGCCGCGCTTAAGAGGCATGGGTTACCTCCCAAAAAGTACTAATGATCAAGAAATATACTGATGTAAAAATAATTGACAAAAATGGCAATACTGCAAAAAAAAATTCTTCTTCAGGTCATGAATCATTGTGAAATGTTTCCATCACGAGCTGCGACGTATTTGTAGGATTGTATCACCAGTCTGCATTGTTCAACAGTTCTACATTATTCTTTTCTTTGCAAAGGGTGCAAATGATTGCGAGCGAGCGAGCGAGCGAGCGAGAGCGCGGTCTTACCAAAGGAGAAAATTAAACTTGAATGAGAACCATTTCTTAGGCAATATTCATGTTACAAAACGCTCAGTTAGAGAGATTGATCGATGTGAAAAAAATGTATCATCTTTTTTTTTTCTGTCAGGAAAAAAACCTACGTTTTACTTTCGTTATTCTACGAACCATTCAAGTAGACAAATATTGGATAACATACTGTGGTCTCTAGCTCGTGGACATGAATTGTTCAGTACTGACGTCTGTCTCAGTAGATATGTTAATAATTGCTGAATTATTCGTAAAAAAAATGATTCATAAACTGAATTATTCATAAAACAAACGATTTTCATGTTCACTGTCCAAGTTGACTAAGTATATTTGATCAGAATTAATTTTCTTTATAATTATTACCATACCGATAGAGATGTATTCGAGTCGACAGTGTTTCACATGTATCTGAAACATTATCAAGCCTTCACAGCGTTTATTCCTAACAGTCTATGTTTTCAAGATCCTTCATAGAACATGCCTAGTCTTGAAAATTTACGCTGAAATCTTGATGCTGATCAGGACTGTCTTTATAAAACAACTGTCTGATTAAGAGGCAGGGGCGTAGCGTCCATATATGCACGTACGCCCGTGCGTACAGCTGACATCTGAGAAATTTTTTTTTTTTTGAATTGCCTAAAAACGTTTTTCTCATTAAATTTGCTGGCTGATAATTTAATATTTGGGCGTTTTTTATTATTTCCGTTTATCCAGTCAATACATGGAAATAACAATCAGATCAGAATTCAATAACTATTAAAGCGAGTTTTCATTCTGTCTTAACTACTTTTTGGCAAGTTTCAATATTTATGCAAATTTCGCGCGAAATGTAATTTGATTACACTGTCTTGTTTTCAAGCTCTAGATTAAATCTTGAATGGTGAAAACAAAACTCTTTTTAATGAAAGTTGCATTCTGTGAATGAAATCCTGCTTCAGTTGAATTGAACAATCAATTGCTGACTACAATCTTATTTAATTTTCCATTTTTTTCAAAGTTATTTTTTGCTTATGAACACAAATGTCACTTCCGGTTTCTTTTCATCAAAAGATGTCAAGTTCACGTTGCGTTTCCCAGGGATTATAAAAAACACATGCAGCTGGAAGGAGAACATTTTCAGTGGCTTCACACTTGAAACGAGGATTCATTTTATTTTGCACTGTAAAACATTTATTCCAATTACATACATGCTTCGTTAACAACATTTTTGCTTCCTGATTGGATTACGATCACCGCACCAAGCCCGCAATGAGGCGGTCTATTGTTTAAGCACTATTACACCGAACCATTCCCTTGGGATTGCTAACAGCGTTTTTCTACTACATAGAGTCTAATGCGCATGCCAGTAGACTCTAAGTTTTAACTGCGTTCGCGTGTGAAGGACAACCACGATTTTGGGAAACTTTTCCTTGAAAGACAAACTATTTGGCTTGTAAAAACAGTCAACAACTTGACTTGAGCGCTATTCCAGAAAAAATTGCAAATTTTATAAAAGTACCTTTGTTTTGTAATTGGAAAATTCCTAATTTAGGGATAATATTCAGAGATTATTTTCGCCATGTGCCATAACTCCAAATTCCTTCAAAGTTCGCCTGTTGAACCCTTTTATGTCGTTGTAAATTATATATAAAAATCAGCTTGGCGTCTTTTCGAGAGATTTTCGACGCGCCGCTGAAATCACCGAATTTTAACGATAAAAAATATCATCAGCAAATAATGGACTGTTGCGTGTTCATTCAGCGGGTTTGTTGAAACATATCTGTTAAATTCTTTAACTAACATATTTTCGTTCTGTAGGTATAGATCATTCTTTAATATAAAATTATAACGGCAACTATTTGAAATAGTTTATTCTTGGATAAAGTCTGCCAGAAAAAGTATTACTTTTACGCTTACGTTAATAACTAACTTGGCTATCGTCATTTCATGATTTCGTTGGATTTCTTGTCGCCGCAATGTAAACAGTTCATGTTAAACCGCTTCGTTGAACGCACACTGCTAAAAAGGATTGCAAGATATATTAAGGAATTTTGCAGATAAGTTGCTGGTAACATTCTTACCTTTAAAACACGGGTCGTAAAACGCATTATTCAGGTCCTTTGCGTACTTCAACGTATCTGGTCGTTGATATTAATATTGATCTTGATTGATGTTTACAAATTAGAAAAACATTGATACTAGCACGGGAACGTTTAGAAAGAATGTGCAAGAAACAGGTAAATGTCAGTCCAAGAAAATACAATGCTTAATGTGAACACAACATGTAAATTTATTTTCATGCAATTTGACGAATTTCAATGTTAACAAGGTTTATTAAACTTTATTTATGAACATTGAGTGGTTTGAAAAATTATGCATACCTCTCCCACAGAAGGGATTTTTCCTAAGATCCCCCCACCTCTCTGGAAGTTGCAATTAACTAACATACATTTCCTTAAAGTTTTCTGTCTTTGAGATCCCCGCCCCCAGGAATTTCTATTCGCTTCTGTGGGGGAGTATAGGCATTTGCTGGAACCACACATTAACTAGCTGTAGGCATTAAATAGAAAAATATGCAACTATATACTAAAGAATAAATAGGCATTTGGTAGCCACCTTCTGCATAGGTTTTAGAATGAGTCCTCATAATAAAGTGTTCTCTAGAAAGAGAGTACAATTTGCAATCGACATGCAGGTAGATACTTTCACAGGTTTGTTTTCACAGAAACACTTGTTGTCACTCTGTGGCAAGAAATAACTTGGAAATGGTTTATTCAATTGATACTCTTGTATGTTCATATGTTTGGATTGACAGGTTATCAACATGTCTTACTTTATTCGTCACATAAATACTACCCGAAACACCAAAGTGTGAAACAAGCTGTACACTAGCCCACCCACTTTCATTCAGAAATTCCTGTGGGTCGTATTGCATTGTTTTGTTGTTTGCTTAAAGTGCAGTGAAAACATGATGTTGGTTTTGGCAGCAAAAATATAAAATTATGATGAAACTTTGAAGTACTACTTCAATGAAAACAAAGCATTTCTTTCAACCAAATGTTTACATCTATGTAATTGCTCGTGTAGTTACTGTCAGACGACATTTTCTTCAACAACTGTTAACGGTTATATTTTGTAAACAAAAGGAATGTGCAAAGGCGATTGTGTGGAATTCAGTGACTGAAAGTAGGCGGGGCAGAAGAAGAATGTGAGCTGGGCAGCAATCTAGAAATGTTAGCTTGTTTGTAGTATACGAGTTTGCAAGATTTCTTTATGTGTCTCATCTTATGTTTTACAGAACTGAAAAAAAATGAGTAGGGGTTAATAATCTACAACAGAGATTGTGGTTGTGATCAAAGTTGTTGTTATTTATACTTTGATCAGGTAGGACCTGGCTTTTTCTCTACATCACCACTGAGTGAGATAATACGACATGACACCCATAATGCTTTTACACGGGAAGATTTCAATTTAGCTAAACCAGTCTGATTAGTAATGTGACAAACAACAGGTACTTTCTTGTGTTTAGGACTTCTGATTTGCACAAAAACTAAATAAAGCCACTGATAAGAACAGGAGGTATATTTTACAGACTCTTTGAATTGTTAACCGCGCGGCCATGGGCCGAGCGCGGTTCTTGCTCTGCACGGGATTTATTATTTTTTTTGTCGGTGACCAGACGCAAACCTCCACTCGGCCAAATCGTGTTTGGGGCTTTGAAATCACGCAACCTATGATGTTTATTCGCCAAAAGCTGTTGAAACATTAATGTACCGAAAATGTTGCGGATATTGTTTTCTGTATTGTGTATAAAGTATATTTTCTTTTGGATTTATCGAAGCGTTGGATTCAAAGCGAATGTTGAATACACTGAAAAAAGGTATTACGTCAGCCATCACTGCGCAAAAAGCCAAATATTCGGGCCCGAATTCGCCCGAATACGGATCGGTGAACACCGCGTATGCTGTAATGTTCTGACGTATTCGATGACGCCTGACTCGAAGTACACCCGGAATATCCTATTAGAATCCGGCCTGTTTTTCCGAATTCAAATTGAATACTCCTGAATGACTCGAAGTGTAACGTACACGGCCAACATTTTCTTAGATAAATGTTTCTTAAGGTTTTCCTCGAACATTCCGTGATCACTTGTGACCCGAACATCTTTGGATACTCCCAGTTGTTCGAGAGTATGCGACTGGAATACGAGACACACGCCGCCACTTCTACCGTGAACGTCTTTGAATACCAACGAACACGTTAAGTATGCTGGAATTTTTGGGAATCGTATACTATTAAATGCCAAGTTGTCTCACAATTTTGACAGCGAGGAAGTCAGCTGTCCTTTTGTCAAGAACAGACTAACATGCGATCAGGCAACTATAACATTACTAGACGGGTAGTCAGAGAACGCCACATGTTCTGAAATGTACGACTAGAACACGAGACTCACGTGAAGTATGAAAAGTTTTCATGATCGTATACTAACGCATACGTGAGGTGGTAAGGGTATTCCTAGTGATACTCGGTTATTATAGCTCGAATACCCGTGAACACTTATTCAGTGATGTTCGACCTGAAACTCGAGACTCATGTCAATTCCATGGGTTCCTTATATCCACCCGAAAGAAAATCCAAAATAAGCAAGACAGCATACATGTTATTTGAACGAACAACACTTTATTTATAAATGAAATCTTTATATTGTAAACTATTTACAAAAAATTGTTGAATACTTCGTTTATGCTTGTAATGAACCAACTTAGCAGGAGCGATTTGGAAAAGGATTTTATCAAAAAGTTGAACGCTAAAGTATTTTTAAAAACTGTAAAAAAAAAACTCTAAAAACAAGCAGACGCCTGAGTTTTTCAATGATTTCAACAACCTACATGTATACATGTACCGATACCTTTCTGTCATGTAACAGTAGTGTTGTGAGCTATAAAAACAATACCTAAAGAGCACTATTGAAAAAAATGTGCTTGCCAGTAGTTTGCATCCACAGTACAAGCTACATGTATAATAAACAATTGTACATGTAGATACTACTGTTATGTTATCTGCCATGCACATGTAGGATATAATGTACATGCAGTGAGATCAAAAAATTTGACAGTATTGAGGCAGCAAACAAAAACTGGATCCAATATAATTTACCATTTTATGACACATTTAACAAAGAGCACTGAAATAAGTGCTAGAACTTTATGCACAGAGGCAGTGTACCTTGAACTTTATCCCAAATTGTGTGGATAAAAAGAGCACAAAAATACATGACCGACTAAAATTCCTGCAACTACCTATCAAGGTGATGTATTTGCAGTTTCTTATAATTATTACTCTCAAATGGGTGCTGCACAAGGATAGCCAGTCACTCCAAAATTATATTGAAAGCCCTGGGCCAGTTTATAAAAATCATTACATGAATAACACAGCTGGTATTGCTATCTGACAGATGCCACACAAGGACAGTCACCTACTTAAACTCTTTTTAGAAGTCATGAGTCAGTGATTAAAAAGCACTACAGTGTATATACATGTACAAGTACATGTAAATAACACAGATGGGAGCATCAACAGCTTACATCCGCGAATCAAAATGCTTCATTTCTGATACAATTTTTTTTTTGAAGTTATTGGACCAGGTAAAGGCTCTGTGAAGTTGTTTTCTTTTTACTCGGTAAGTAGAAAATTGTTTTTGGCTAGTGAAATCAAAGCTGTCAATAGCCATAAGGCTAGCTAGAAAAAAAGGTAGTTTCAAGCCCTGTTTTGTACCAAGCAGTGGAGACTGTGTTTCATGGCTTTCACTCAAACATACATTTTGCTTAACTTCATATCTTTTTCTTGTTGAACTTCCTCAGCTTTGTGAAACCTGCAGATATTAATGGCAAATAATAGATACATTTAGATGTAAATTATAAAAAAAAATACATTTACACTGAATTTAATGCAGGCACAAACATATTCTATGCAGCCAATCAGAATCAGACTCAAACAGTGCTACATGAGCTTAGTTTAAATTCAGTTTCAACCACAGCTTTGTGTATGAAACTTGAATAACTGTCAACTTACATGTACATTAGGCCCTATTTACAAGCAGGAACGGTAACCCTAGGGCTAGGGTTACCCTAATATTTGAGGGATGAAAATAGCCAGGTTTACAAGCAAAATTTCACAGGTAGGGTTACCATACCACCCGGGACAACTTTATGTGCAAGCAAAAAGTCTGCAAAAAGCATTCAAAAGGTCTGGAAACAAGTAAAAAGTTGTCCCTAGCAGAGCATTTTAAGACAGCTACAGTTAGCCTGGCACTAGGGTAACCCTAGCACTCAGCTAGGGTAAACCTAAGTGCTATGGTAACTCTAGTTGCCTTGTAACCATTCAGTTTCACATGCTGAATTAAGTTTGGCATGGCTGGCAGTAGCGCAACTTGATAAAAATACATACATATTTCCAAATTATTGGACGACAAAGATAGCAAAAAACACAAAAAAACTTTAAAGGGAAATCACTTAAATGATTTTTAATTCTCATCTTCAAGACGGAAACATCCAAATTCAAGAACGGCAGAGGAATTGGCCAATGTTTTGCAAAAATTCTACATTGAAGAAATGTGAGAACCAATTTCAATGCATTGTGTTTTTAGAGCTCTGGAAATATTTTGAATGCATACTACAACAATATATTTATTGAATTTGGCTTTTGTATTATATGAAGAATTATGCAGCACTCAGGGGCTTCCACAAAACACTGACCCCCTTAAAAATCATTGGGAAAAAACTAAGTGTAGCACAAATGAAGTTGATAAATGTCTTGTTAACTGATGGCGGGCAAGTGCTACATACACATAGCTACTTTTCTTCTTTTGTTTTAAGTACAGGTTCTGTTTATGGTTAAACGAGCACAAAATAAGTTATATACTTGTAATGAAAGAAGAAAAGTAGCTTAAAGTGTCAGACCTTTGCAACACTTGTTTACCATCTTGGAACTTGAAGTAACATTACAAACTTGATTTGTATTACACTTTTTATATTTTTCTTCCTGGTGATTTTTAAGGGGGTCGGTAAGGGGGGTCAGTACTAAGGAGTCAGCTGACTAGTGGTCAGTGTTTTGTCGAAGCCCAGATCTTAGAGGGTGTTATCCCTCCTCAATCTGCATAATTCTTCATATCATACTCAGTCTCATCCAATAATATTGCTAATTGACTTTCATGTGCCGTTTGACCGGGGCTTAAGTTGGAACCACAGCCTCCTGCAAATGTCCATGAATGTGTGTGTCTTATTGGGCAGTCAGCATAAAAAAAAGACTGCAAATGCTCATTACAGATGCTACATATACATCTACAAATATATAATTCCTTTTAGTTATAAAGCCACAGGACTTTTTGGAAACTGTATGCGGGACATTATATACAGGTTGGCATGTATGTGTTACATGCAGTTGTTTACTTGCATCACCTTAAGAACTTCTTCATTTCTATGTAATTAGCTGATCTAAAATCTTGAATAGATTATACGAGACAAACTAACTCCCGAGTTAGGATTTCAAGTTGGATTTCAAGTTAGGATTTCAAGTTGGATTTTCGAGTTGGATTTTCGAGTTAGATTTTCGAGTTAGGATTATTTTTCAAACAGGCTAACCGGAGTGCATAGTAGGCTAACCGAAGTGAGTAGTAGGCTAACAGGAGTGTGTAGTGGGCTAACAGGAGTGCATAATAGGCTAACCGGAGTGTATAGTAGGCTAACCGAAGTGCATAGTAGGCTAACCGAAGTGCATAGTAGGCTAAACGGAGCGTATAGTACAGAAAATCCTCGAAAATCCTAACTCAAAAATCCAACTCGAAATCCAACTCGCAATCCTAACTTGAAATCCAACTTGAAAATCCAACTCGAAATCCTAACTCAAAAATTATCCTAACTCGGTAAATAGGCAACCTTGGATTATAGATGCAGCTGTCAATGCCCAACTACATAAATGGTTCTCGTTTGGTTGTTAGCCAGCAAAAGGTCTAGGCAAGCAACATGAAGCTTTATAAACTACTTAAACCACAGACAGCCCAGGCTCTCAGAGTGCCTCTCTCCACACAGTTAGCCCTGTAGGCTAACTGGAGTGCTTTTTTGACTAAGCAGTGATTGTGTTACATATATTTAGGCTAGCCAGCACACACTGTATTGCTTGCATCTTTGCATGACTCACAAAACATGGGAACCATAGGTATGGTTTATAGTACTGTTATGGATCCTAAACTGATATCTGATTTCCTTTCTATGCGCCTGGTTATAGTAAATATACAGTGGAGTGCAGACAAAGACATCAATTTTATGAAGTTTACACACTTTACGTGTAAATAAGAGCTTTTCTCAGCTTACCTGAACAACAGCATGAAGGAGTTTACACATGTAGTTCGCGATGGCTGTTTAGAGGGTCCACAATAGGTTTGGCGGGATGCGGGATTTGGCTTATTTTGGGGGTGATATTCGGGATAAGAACTGAAAACAGGAGCGGGAAGCGGGAATTTTAATCACGAGCGGGAGCGGGATTTCAACCTTTTATGGGGTCGGGATGCGAGAATCACAAGGGAAATGTAGCGGGATACGGGATTTAAAATTGGCGTGACTGCATAAAACGAATCACAAAGTGTTTGCTACTTTGGATAGGGAAGCAAACTTCCTTCTTGGGAGGGTGTCTGCATATGGTCGTGCCGTTCGGTTTAATAGCAGGCTTATGTTCTCATAAAGAAAGATAAGTCTGCATTCGAGAACTAAGAGCTTTGTGGCCCATCAGCTGGCCGGAGGTGACCCCGATTTCAGTTGCATAAAGTTGTTAGAAGTATTTCTACTCTCCCATGGATGGGAGGCTAGTCCATCGCAGGGTGACTTTCCAATGCAATGTCGTGGCCCAGTCCTGGACTCGAACCTGGGACCACTGAATCAGGCGTCCAGTGCACTAACCATTAGGCCACCAATATATATACATCATGTTTTTACTTTACAATCTGTGGGACTGTTTAAGAATCTCGTATTTATTTTACACAAATGAAGACACATAAAGCGTTCGCTATTGACCTCATCGCCTGATCAAAACTAGCAGTAAAGGGATCGAAACCTCGCCAATAAAATTCAGTTCAAGGTGGATCCAACGAGCGACAAACGATTAACATTCATCAAACTAACTCTGTCGGTTATCTTCCAAAAGAGCCAAACTAGGAACTAACAATGTTTACTTTGTACTGATACGAAGACGAAAAATCAAATAAAGCAGAAACAATGTTAGGATCACTATCAGCGATATTGAAAACCTTGGACAACAAAGCTACCCACTCCATAAAGGTCTGTGAGTGTCGTTTATTTATATGTTAAACAAAAAAATCCTCAAAAAATCGGGCGGGATCGGGATCCGGACGTAAAAAAGGGCGGGAAAGTGGGATTAACAAGAAAAAATGGGTGGGAAGGCGGGATTTGGGAACCCTATTGTGGACCCTCTGTTTACACCCGTGAATTCGCTCAGTCGAGTTTCCTTCGTTGATGCGACATCAAATTCTACTTCTAACTGTTATCCGAATTACAGAAGACGCTGTGTCGAAAACTAACGCAACGAAAAGATACCTGTACTTCGAAAATTCAGATTTCAACGTTTCAACATTTTCAACGAACTCTCCGACTTCACACCTTTCAAATAAAAGTGGCGGTAAGTCGGCGAAAATCAAAGGATCAGGTTCGTTACACACTTCATGTATGAGTTCATACTTAGTCTTTTTAGAGCCAATACCGCTGACAGTTGTAGTAGTGAGCCAATCCACGTACGCAAAATTTTAATTTTGCGTCTTTTTAAAAAAAGACGCAAAAACATGGCGAGTGGTACATTTACCTATAATACTTAGCGCGCAAAAACCGTAAAAACGGTCATAAAAACGCACAGAAAAGCTTTAAAAACTTGAAATGTAGCATGAACAATGTTGTTAGTACGGGGAAGAATTTCGCAAAAACATAGCTTTCTGGGTACTGTGGTCAAATGTACCGCCGCCATCTTTTTTCTTACGGAGGATTGGAGCCAAAACGGAAAATTCGCGCGAGTTTCCGTTTTCTCGCTGAGTTTCTGTCAATGTCGATTTTTCTTAGCTTGCCAGTCGTCGAGTTGTTATTAGTGGATGGATCATAAAATACTATGTGGTGGTTAATAATCATCCCCTGCGGCAGATGCTATATTTATATGAGAAGAAACAACTGTTTACCATGATTACGATTTAACAATTCTGAAGCAAAAAGATAAACCCACAAACACTTCCAACAGGGGAAAAGAGAAACCATCTTAGTTGTGAAAGATATGAATGTTTAAAAACAGCTTCATTGTAAACAACACTCTAGAAGTGTCTAGCAGTAGTTAAATTGGTCCGCGGCTTGTTGGGTTCAGCGATTTTCAAAGGAGCCTAAGATGAGGGTCAAAACTGAAGTAATATAAAAGAGGCGAACAAAAGAAACCCGACATCGTTTCAGGACTAGTATGTCTGGCAAAGGGTAGACGCTAAGATATAATAGTAATGAATCAAAAATGGTATATGAAAGGGTGAGGGTTTGGACACCTTAGGCGTAGCCTCCCCATATAAGAACTTTTTTAGTATACCCCCCTCCCCGCTGGGATTTATGCGACGCACTTCGCTATTGTATAACGATGTAGTCAACCGGTGGTATCAATATGAATAGATCACCAGAATCAACCAAGTCTGCATTGTATAATTTCACGTCATTTTGATCGGTTCGTCCCTACCGTTAGGGGTGTAGAATGCTCCATGGAGAATTCATAAGTCTCGGCAAAATTTAGCAAAGTCTCGAAATCTCGGAGTCTCAAAATAAAGTTGCATTGTCCTCTGCATCCAAACGTTTTCACATTCCGCCAAATTATGCCATTCCGCAAGTCATGCCACATGCCATTCTGCAAACTAATTCCGCCTCACCGCATGCGAAGCGAATAAATTGGACCTTAAATTTTGAGCTCCGCAAGTGGCATTTTGGTGGTGTTCCGTTATTATCTAAACAAATTGATACTGATTTAGCCAAACTAAGAATGCTGGAATGATTTCTTTAGCTTTGATATAAAGGCCTGCCTAGTGCAAAGGTATTTTTCGACACTTGTCGCCGGATGTCTGACCGTTAGTAACATTGGCTCGTGACTTGCTTCCAAAAGCTTAAACATGTTAAAGATAAAATTCGACTAGATGGAAAGACCATTCAAGTGCTTCGTTACATGTTATGCTGCGCTTTCGAAAACTTATACCCAGGGGCACCTTACTCAAGCTTTACAAGGCATACATTTTACCACATTTCTACTATTGCTCCTCTGTCTGGCATTTTTGTAGCGTGCGCGATGCGGAAAAGCTTGAAGCACTAAATAAGAGAATCCTTAGATTCATACTTGGGGATTACTCGTCCCCATACAGCTGTCTTCTTAAGAAAGTCAACTCCACCTCATTAGCTAATAAGCGCGTTCAAAACTTCCTAATATTACTATATAAAAGTCTGTTTTTCCCCCATTTTCCAGCTTACATGAAAAATATGTTCTCACTTCGGTCCTCCTGTTACAATCTACGTGGAAATAACATTTAGTCCCTTTGTAAGCCTAGAACAACGAGCTTTGGCCTTAGCTCTTTTACATATTTCGCAGCTAAAAAATGGAATGAGTTACCAGACTGCATTAGAACAAGTCACTTTTCGGAATTTAAAAGGAGCATTCAGAGAATGACTTTTGTTTAGATAGATTTTGCTTATATTATTTATTTGTAGATTCTAGTTTCTTCTAGTTATTTTTGTAACGTATTTTAGTGTATTTTATTATTATTATTATTATTATTACGATTATAGTTCTCGAAGATATTAGCTACTGATATTTATATTACAAGCTACTCTAAAATTCGAGAGAAAATAAAGTCTATGTATGTATGTATGTATGTATGTATGTATGTATGTATGTATGTATGTATGTATGTATGTATGTATGTATGTATGTATGTATGTATGTATGTATGTATGTATGTATGTATGTATGTATGTATGTATGTATGTTAGACTGTGAAAGTCGGTGGGGACGAACGCGAAAGCGAACGAGAGCGATAAACGCTACGATCGAGCATGTCGTCGAGGGCAGCACCCAAATAGTGCGAGATCACGAAGCCATCCGTAAAGCGCTTTTATCGTTTGAACAAAAACCTTGAATGCAAAAAAAAAAGGGGAGACGTCACCCATCATCATATTAGTTCAATTTGCTGTAAAATTAAAGCAAGAAACTTACCTCTGCAGATGTAATTCGAGATGTTAACACTGCAAACTTAAGAAAACAAACTAATTTTCTTTGCTTGGCTGCCTTGTTTAACAGCTTATAGGAGACAATCTTGCTAAAATTAAGAAACGCCTTCAATCACGCTCTGTTTCTCTTGGACAAAGCTCTTTACTAAATTAATTTCGCATTTCAATCAAGTTCTTTAGATTCTTGAATCATCTTAAAAAGCCGATTGGTTTGGATTTTTGGCACATTGGGTGTTTCATCCTCAAAATCTAAAGAACATAGTGGGATGATTTATAAAAGGCAAAAGAAAAGTCGATTTCGTAAGAATTTTGAGAGACTTTTCTTCGATCTGGTAAACAACAGCCGTCTATGTGGTGGTTAATAATCATCCCCTGCGGCAGATGCTATATTTATATGAGAAGAAACAACTGTTTACCATGATTACGATTTGACAATTCTGAAGCAAAAAGATAAACCCACAAACACTTCCAACAGGGGAAAAGAGAAACCATCTTAGTTGTGAAAGATATGAATGTTTAAAAACAGCTTCATTGTAAACAACACTCTAGAAGTGTCTAGCAGTAGTTAAATTGGTCCGCGGCTTGTTGGGTTCAGCGATTTTCAAAGGAGCCTAAGATGAGGGTCAAAACTGAAGTAATATAAAAGAGGCGAACAAAAGAAACCCGACATCGTTTCATGACTAGTATGTCTGGCAAAGGGTAGACGCTAAGATATAATAGTAATGAATCAAAAATGGTATATGAAAGGGTGAGGGTTTGGACACCTTAGGCGTAGCCTCCCCATATAAGAACTTTTTTAGTATACCCCCCTCCCCGCTGGGATTTATGCGACGCACTTCGCTATTGTATAACGATGTAGTCAACCGGTGGTATCAATATGAATAGATCACCAGAATCAACCAAGCAACAATCAACTTCAGCTTTACACCACAGTAAAGTTATGTGTTCCTGCAGTTTACCAGGGCTGCGACAAAAGTTTGTATATGTTGCAGTAATTTTTTCTTCAGTTAAATTTTATTCTTCCTTTGTTTTGGGGTATGGTAATGTATGATAATGAGTTTAAAACAAAGGAGTAAAATTTAACTGAAGAAAGAAATTAACTGCAACATATACATCAAACACATGCGTCTTCACGATTTTTAGACTTGCCTACAGTCTTGCTCGCGCGATCGGAGAACACGAATTGAAGATCGTGCTGGGATGAACCGCTGGCAAAGTGAAACCGGTAACGAGAAGCGAATGACTGAGAAAATGTTGTTTAACTTCTCTCCGGGTGTAAAATACAGTGCCAGTTATACATTCACATTCGAAAATAATTATAAAACGTGCTGGGATGAACCGCTGGCAAAGTGAAACCGGTAACGAGAAGCGAATGACTTTGAGAAAATGTTGTTTAACTTCTCTCCGGGTGTAAAATACAGTGCCAGTTATACATTCACATTCGAAAATAATTATAAAACGGTTACATAGGCTCCGTGTAAACACTTCGGGAACGTGGACTCTGGGAACGAGATTGCCAATGAATGCTCAAGAATTCTATTGCGTTCGGCGTCACGATCACGTATTTATGTTGTGAACGTATACGCGCGACAGACGGGTAAAAATCCTAACAAGTTGTTTGAATTTGGGGCAAAAATACTACTTCAAGGAAAATAGCTACAAAACAGTCATCTTCCGTTTCATGACTTTTTATACCAAAGGATTCGTCTTCATACTCTAGGATCCCGCCAGATGTGTGGTATAATCAAGAAAATCCACGAACGATATTGCACAGAGCGTATTCAGCCATATTCGATACGAATATTCCAGGTGTTTATCATGTATTGTGTGCGTCTTGAATACTCCAGGATTCAATCGCGTCGCGATTGCGTATTCAACGCTAGAATACGCTAGAATATTTATGCTTTTGCGCAGTGCATGGAATGCGCTGATGTTGCAGGTTTCACTTTCGTTGCGTGACAAATAACATTGTGTTTTATTTGCATGTTTATGTCGGCAGAAGCGACGGTCATTAATTTAATTTGTTTCCTCTTCTGCGAGTATTTCTTGTGGGTTTAGGCAATCGAAGTGAGTTTTTTGGCTATTTCATCGAAGTGAGTTCAAATATTTGAAAGGAAATGAAATATTTGCTTAAGTAAACAATTGAGCGTGCCCGAACGTGCAGGGGTTACGTCATTAGAAGGGAAAAACCCGCAAGCTAAAGATAGTCGGTGACAACGTAAACCTCGGATTGTGTGACCAACGTGACTACTTTGCTAGTCCTTTACTCATAATTCAAACAGACTAAATTTAACCGTGACCTTTTGAGAAAGAAAGCTGTTAATTAGCTAAAAATATAAGCGCGGTTTTAAGTTGCTAGCAACTTCTTGTTAGTCGTCGTATTTTTTTTGTCGGTGACCAGACCCAAACCTCCACTCGGCCAAATCGTGATCGTGACTCTTACTCACGCAACCTGTGATGTTTATTCACCAAAAGCTGTTAAAGCATTAATGTACGGAAAATGTTATGGATATTGTTTTCTTTATTGTGTATAAAGTATATTTTCTTTTTGTTTTATCGAAGCGTTGGACTCAAAGCTAACATTAAATACACTAAACAAGACGTTGCAACTTAAAACCGCGCTTATATTTTTGGCTAATTAACAGCTTTCTTTCTCAAAAGTCAAGGTTAAATTTAATCTGTTTCATTATGAGTAAAGCACTAGCAAAGTAGTCACGTTAGTCACACAATCCGAGGTTTACGTTGTCACCGGCTATCTTTAGCTTGGGGGTTTTTCCCCTTCTGATAACGTAACCCCTGCACGTTCGGGCACGCTCAATTGTTTACTGAAGCAAATATTTCATTTCCTTTCAAATCTTTGAACTCACTTCGATGAAATAGCCAAAGAATTCACTTCGATTGCCTAAACCCACAAGAAATACTCGCGGAACAGGAAACAAATTAAATTAATGACCGTTGCTTCTGCCGACATAAACATGCAAATAAAACACAATGTTATTTGTCACGTAACGAAAGTGAAACCTGCAACATCAGCGCATTCCATGGCTGACGTAATACCTTTTTCAGTGTATTCAACATTCGCTTTGAATCGAACGCTTCGATAAAACCAAAAGAAAATATACTTTATACACAATAAAAAAAACAATATCCGCAACATTTTCCGTACATTCATGTTTCAACAGCTTTTGGCGAATAAACATCACAGGTTGCGTGATTCAGTCCCGATCACGATTTGGCCGAGTGGAGGTTTGCGTCTGGTCACCGACAAAAAAAAAAATAACAAGAAGTTGCTATAGCAACTTAAAACCGCGCTTAAATTTTTGGCTAACCACAAGTTGCTATAGCAAATTAAAACCGCGCTTATATTTTTGGCTAATTAACAGCTTTCTTTCTCAAAAGTCACGGTTAAATTTAATCCGTTTGTATTATGAGTAAAGGACTAGCAAAGTAGTCACGTTTGTCACACAATCCGAGGTTTACGTTTTGCCCGGCTATCTTTAGCTTGGGGATTTTTCCCTTCTAATGACGTATCCCCTGCACGTTCGGGCACGCTCGATTGTTTACTTAAGCAAATATTTCATTTCCTTTCAAATATTTGAACTCACTTCAAGGAAATAGCCAACGAATTCACTTCGATTGCCTAAACCCACAACAAATACTCGCAGAAGAGGAAACAAATTAAATTAATGACCGTCGCTTCTGCCGACATAAACATGCAAATGAAACACAATGTTATTAGTCACGTAACGAAAGTGAAACCTGCAACATCAGCGCATTCCATCGCTGACGTAATACCTTTTTCAGTGTATTCAACATTCGCTTTGAATCGAACACTTCAATAAAACCAAGAGAAAATATTCTTTATACACAATAAAGAAAACAATATCCGCAACATTTTCCGTACATTCATGTTTCAACAGCTTTCGGCGAATAAACATCACAGGTTGCGTGATTCAGTCCCGATCACGATTTGGCCGAGTGGAGGTTTGCGTCTAGTCACCGACAAAAAAAAAATAACGAGAAGTTGCTATAGCAACTTAAAACCGCGCTTATATTTTTTTGCTTATGCACAGCTTTCTTCCTCAAAAGTCAGGGCGAAATTTAATGTTCACGGCTATATTTAGAAGGGCGGTGTACGGCGGTAATTTCCCTACCAATGATGTAATCCTTGCAAGTGCTTACCTTGGGGGTTTTCCCTTCTAATGACGTAACCCCTGCACGTTCGGGCACGCTCAATTGTTTACTTAAGCAAATATTTCATTTCCTTTCAAATCTTTGAACTCACTTCGATGAAATAGCCAAAGAATTCACTTCGATTGCCTAAACCCACAAGAAATACTCGCAGAAGAGGAAACAAATTAAATTAATGGCCGTCGCTTCTGCAGACATAAACATGCAAATGAAACACGTTATTTGTCACGTAACGAAAGTGAAACCTGCAACATCAGCGCATTCCATCGCTGACGTAATACCTTTTTCAGTGTATTCAACATTCGCTTTGAATCGAACGCTTCAATAAAACCAAAAGAAAATATGCTGTATACACAATAAAGAAAACAATATCCGCAACATTTTCCGTACATTCATGTTTCAACAGCTTTTGGCGAATAAACATCACAGGTTGCGTGATTCAGTCCCGAGCACGATTTGGCAGAGTGGAGGTTTGCGTCTAGTCACCGACAAAAAAAAAAATAACAAGAAGTTGCTATAGCAACCTAAAACCGCGCTTATATTTTTGGCTCATTAACAGCTTTCTTTCTCAAAAGTCACGGTTAAATTTAATCTGTTTGCATTATGAGTAAAGGACTAGCAAAGTAGTCACGTTAGTCACACAATCCGACGTTTAAGTTGTCCCTGGCTATCTTTAGCTTAGGGGTTTTTCCCTTCTAATGACGTAACCCCTGCACGTTCGGGCACGCTCAATTGTTTACTTTAGCAAATATTTCATTTCCTTTCAAATCTTTGAACTCACTTCGATGAAACAGCCAAAGAATTCACTTCGATTGCCTAAACCCACAAGAAATACTCGCAGAAGAGGAAACAAATTAAATTAATGACCGTCGCTTCTGCCAACATAAACATGCAAATAAAACACAATGTTATTTGTCACGTAATGAAAGTGAAACCTGCAACATCAGCGCATTCCATGGCTGATGTAATACCTTTTTTCAGCGTATTCAACATTCGCTTTCAATCCAACGCTTCGATAAAACCAAAAGAAAATATACTTTATACACAATAAAGAAAACAAAATCCGCAACATTTTCGGTACATTAATGTTTCAACAGCTTTTGGCGAATAAACATCATAGGTTGCGTGATTTCAAAGCCCCAATCACGATTTGGCCGAGTGGAGGTTTGGGTCTGGTCACCGACAAAAAAACGAAAAACAAGAAGTTGCTATAGCAACTTAAAACCGCGCTTATATTTTTTTTGCTCATTAAGAGCTTTCTTACTCAAAAGTCACGGTTAAATTCAATCTGATTGCACTTTGAGTAAAGGACTAGCAAAGTAGTCACGCGAGTCACACAATCCGAGGTTTACGTTATCCAATGCTATCTTTAGCTGGAAGGTTTTTTCCCTACTAATGACGTAACCCCTGCACGTTCAGGCACGCTCAATTGTTTACCTAAGCAAATATTAAATTCTGCTTCAAATCTTCTTCAAATCACTTCTATGAAACAGCCAAACTTCAATTGCCTAAACCCACAAGAAATACTCGCAAAATTACAATTAAATTAATGACCGTCGCTTCTGGCGAAATAAACTTGCAAAGAAAAAATAATCTTTTTTGTCATATAGTGAAAGTGAAAGCTAAAAAGTCAGCGCATTCCATGGTTGACGTAATACCTTTTTTAGTGTATTCAATATTCTCCTCGAATCCAACGCTTCGATAAAACGAAAAAAAATACTTTATACACAATAAAGAAAACAATATCCGTAACATTTTCCGTACATTAATGTTTCAACAGCTTTTGGAGAATAAACATCACAGGTTGCGTGATTTCAAAGCCCCAGTCACGATTTGGCCGAGTCACAGTTAAGTTTAATTTTTTGTGCTAGTAAAGTAGTCACGCGTGTCACACAGTCCAATCTTTAGCTATACGGTTTTTTCCCTACTAATGACGTAACCCCTGCAAGTACGGGCACGCTCAATTGTTTACCTCAGCAAATTTTTAATTTTCCTTTAAATCTTTGAACTCGCTTCGATTAAAACAGCCAAAGAATTCACTTCAATTGCCTAAACGTACAAGAAATTCTCGCAAAATTACAAATAAATCAATGACCATCGCTTCTGGCGAAATTAACTTGGAAAGTAAACACAATCTTATTTGTCACGTACCGAAAGTGAAAGCTGCAACATCAGCGCATTCCATGGCTGACGTAATACCTTTTTTAGTGTCTTCAAATTCCCTTTGAGCCCAACGCTTCGATGAGACCAAAAGAAAAAATATTTTATACACAATAAAGAAAACAATATCCATAACATTTTCTGCACATTGATGTTTCAACAGCTTTTGGTGAGTAAACATCCCAGGTTGCGTGATCCGAAGTCCCGATTGCGATTTGGTCGAGTGGAAGTTTGGGTCTGGTTACCGACAAAAAAAAAACGACGAAAAAAAATAAATCCCGTGCAGAGCAAGAACCGCGCTCGGCCCATGGCCGCGCGGTTAAAAAATAATAAATCCCGTGTAAAGCAAGAACCGCGCTCGGCCCATGGCCGCGCGGTTAACAAGAAGTTGCGATAGCAACTTAAAACCGCGCTTATATTTTTGGCTAATTAACAGCTTTCTTTCTCAAAACTCACGGTTAAATTTAATCTGTTTGCATTATGAGTAAAGGACAAGCAAAGTAGTCACGTTAGTCACACAATCCGAGGTTTACGTTTTCCCCGGCTATCTTTAGCTTGGGGGTTTTCCCTTCTAATGACGTAACCCCTGCACGTTCGGGCACGCTCAATTGTTTACTTAAGCAAATATTTCATTTCCTTTCAAATATTTGAACTCACTTCAAGGAAATAGCCAAAGAATTCACTTCGATTGCCTAAACCCACAAGAAATACTCGCAGAAGAGGAAACAAATTAAATTAATGACCGTCGCTTCTGCCGACATAAACATGCAAATGAAACACAATGTTATTTGTCACGTAACGAAAGCGAAACCTGCAACATCAGCGCATTCCATGGCTGACGTAATACCTTTTTCAGTGTATTCAACATTCGCTTTGAATCGAACGCTTCAATAAAACCAAAAGAAAATATACTTTATACACAATAAAGAAAACAATATCCGCAACATTTTCCGTACATTCATGTTTCAACAGCTTTTGGCGAATAAACATCACAGGTTGCGTGATTCAGTCCCGATCACGATTTGGCCGAGTAGAGGTTTGCGTCTAGTCACCGACAAAAAAAAAAATAACAAGAAGTTGCTATAGCAACTTAAAACCGCGCTTATATTTTTTTGCTGATGCACAGCTTTCTTCCTCAAAAGTCAGGGCGAAATTTAATCTGTTTGCACTTTGAGTAAAGGAATACCAAAGTAGTCACGCGAGTCACACAATCCAATGTTGCACCATCGTCCATAGCCGTTGTGAAATTTATGATGACGTAATGGTCTTAATCTGGAACTTCGCTGTAGACATGAACGGGCATGAATTAAACAAAAAGAAAACTAGCATTCCACTACTTGGATGCTAGTAATAACTGTTATTTTCTTTAGGTAAAAGTCACGATTAAATGTAATTGGTTTGTGCCGTGAGTGAGAGCCCGCAGGAAGGTAATCACACGATTCTTACATTTCAAGCATTACAATGTTCACGGCTATATTTAGAAGGGCGGTGTACGGCGGTAATTTCCCTACCAATGATGTAATGTTTGCAAGTGCTTACCTTGGGGGTTTTCCCTTCTAATGACGTAACCCCTGCACGTTCGGACACGCTCAATTGTTTACTTAAGCAAATATTTCATTTCCTTTCAAATCTTTGAAACTCACTTCGATGAAATAGCCAAAGAATTCACTTCGATTGCCTAAACCCACAAGAAATACTCGCAGAAGAGGAAACAAATTAAATTAATGGCCGTCGCTTCTGCCGACATAAACATGCAAATAAAACACAATGTTAGTTGTCACGTAACGAAAGTGAAACCTGCAACATCAGCACATTCCATGGCTGACGTAATACCTTTTTTCAGTGTATTCAACATTCGCTTTGAATCCAACGCTTCGATAAAACCAAAAGAAAATATACTTTATACACAATAAAGAAAACAATATCCGCAACATTTTCGGTACATTAATGTTTCAACAGCTTTTGGCGAATAAACATCATAGGTTGCGTGATTTCAAAGCTCCAAACACGATTTGGCCGAGTGGAGGTTTGTGTCTGGTCACCGACAAAAAAAAAAATAACAAGAAGTTGCTATAGCAACTTAAAACCGCGCTTATATTTTTGGCTAATTAACAGCTTTCTTTCTCAAAAGTCACGGTTAAATTTAATCTGTTTGCATTATGAGTAAAGGACTAGCAAAGTAGTCACGTTAGTCACACAATCCGAGGTTTACGTTGTCCCCTGCTATCTTTAGCTTGGGGGTTTTCCCTTCTAATGACGTAACCCCTGCACGTTCGGGCACGCTCAATTGTTTACTTAAGCAAATATTTCATTTCCTTTCAAATATTTGAACTCACTTCAAGGAAATAGCCAAAGAATTCACTTCGATTGCCTAAACCCACAAGAAATACTCGCAGAAGAGGAAACAAATTAAATTAATGACCGTCGCTTCTGCCGACATAAACATGCAAATAAAACACAATATTATTTGTCACGTAACGAAAGTGAAACCTGCAACATCAGCGCATTCCATGGCTGACGTAATACTTTTTTTCAGTGTATTCAACATTCGCTTTGAATCGAACGCTTCGATAAAACCAAAAGAAAATATACTTTTTACACAATAAAGAAAACAATATCCGCAACATTTTCGGTACATTAATGTTTCAACAGCTTTTGGCGAATAAACATCATAGGTTGCGTGATTTCAAAGCCCCAATCACGATTTGGCCGAGTAGAGGTTTGTGTCTGGTCACCGACAAAAAAAAAAAAAATAATAAATCCCGTGTAAAACAAGAACCGCGCTCGGCCCATGGCCGCGCGGTTAAAAATAATAAATCCCGTGTAAAGCAAGAACCGCGCTCGGCCCATGGCCGCGCGGTTAATAATAAATCCCGTGTAAAACAAGAACCGCGCTCGGCCCATGGCCGCGCGGTTAATAATAAATCCCGTGTAAAACAAGAACCGCGCTCGGCCCATGGCCGCGCGGTTAATAATAATAATAAATCCCGTGCAAAGCAAGAACCGCGCTCGGCCCATGGCCGCGCGGTTAATAAATCCCGTGTAAAACAAGAACCGCGCTCGGCCCATGGCCGCGCGGTTAAAAATAATAAATCCCGTGTAAAGCAAGAACCGCGCTCGGCCCATGGCCGCGCGGTTAATAATAAATCCCGTGTAAAACAAGAACCGCGCTCGGCCCATGGCCGCGCGGTTAATAATAAATCCCGTGTAAAACAAGAACCGCGCTCGGCCCATGGCCGCGCGGTTAATAATAATAATAAATCCCGTGCAAAGCAAGAACCGCGCTCGGCCCATGGCCGCGCGGTTAATAAATCCCGTGTAAAGCAAGAACCGCGCTCGGCCCATGGCCGTGCGGTTAAAAAGGTATTACGTCAGCCATGGAATGCGCTGATGTTGCAGGTTTCACTTTCACTGCGTGACAAATAACATTGTGTTTTCTTTGCAAGTTTATATCGGCGGAAGCGACGGTCATTAATTTATTTGCACTTCTGCAAGTATTTCCTGTGGTTTTAGGCAATTGAAGCGAATTCTTTGGCTGTTTCATCGAAGCGAGTTCAGAGATTTGAAGGAAAATTAAATATTTGCAAAGGTAAACAATTGAGCGTGCCTGAGCGTGCAGGGGTTACGTCATTAGAAGGGAAAAAACCAACGAGCTAAAGATAGCCTGGGATAACGTCCATAACTAGAAGTCTACATCTCTGGTAATAGGCTTTGAGATATGTCTTTCGCGTGTACCTCGCGTTCCTCGCGTGTAGGCTATTTTTAGAACAGCTTTGCCGCGAACAAGTAGCCAATCACATTGAAGTATTTTTTAATTCGCGCCTTTGATTGGTTGAACAAATTTTTGAAGAAAAGCAGAACTGCAGAGGACGAGCGAACGGCATTACGAAATTTCTGTTTGTTGGTCATCGTAATTTCCGTTTTGTGAGGATTAAATCGTCCGGACAAGAATCATCAGGCCATCTTTCATCGATGACGATGGCATCGAAGTTGTAAAAATTCGGAGCATCCAAATAAGGGAGAGGACCTCAGTGTTTTGGAGTCAGAATACGAAATGGCAGTGGGCAAGATAGACTAATTCCGAGTCAAATTCAAAATGCGCAGACACTAAAGATTAATGGTACTCTCAAGATGAAGACAGGCATTAAGAGAGCAAGTGCATTTTGGCACAGGTTTGTTGCTATTTTGAAAAACAAAACCGTGGTCCCTGAAGCGCTCAACATCGAGCGCGGAATGAACAGAATGAAGTTTGATTCGTTTGAGAACAACATTCAGAGAAAACGACAAGTTTGGCGAGTTTCGCATGTTTTTGGAATTATAAGGACGGCATGAAAACAAAAGACTGACTAAGGCAATGTACTTGTTTTAATATGAATAGAAATACGAGTTTAATTCATCGAACAATGATGATTTCATTCACATCCGTCAAAAGTTTAATTCAAGTTGTGCTTCTCGGGCACTTCGCAGTGTGCAGCTATTGTGTTGTGTATGTTGTTCAGTATTTTAACACGAGGATATGCTGTACAAAATAGAGACACACTTAACTACTAAAAGTTTGGGGAACTTCTGTTCATAAATTCTCTCGTAAATTATAAAAAGTCGACCTGTTTGTTTTGTGAGTTTGTCTACGGAAACCCGGCGACGGGTTGCTTTTTCACTCGCCTTCAAGTGCCACTAAACAGACGTTTGAAATCACTATCTACGATACTACTTCTGTCGAAATGTGAGAATTAAAGAGAATGACCTGTCAAGTGTTTTGGTGTGATCTGATTTATTTCACCTGCCACTTTCCAAAATATTCGGCCGCAACTTGGAACTCCAATCGTGTCGAAATAGTGGGTTACGTCATTTTCTCGCGAGACATCAGTTTCTAAAAATAGCCTACACGCGAAAGACATAGCACGCGCCCCAATACCAGATGTAGACTTCTAGTTATGGACTTCTGCGTGAACTTCGGATTGTGTGACTCGTCTGACTACTTTGCTAGTCCTTCACTCATAGTACAAACAAATTGATACATGAATGTACGGAAAATGTTGCCAATACATTTTTTTATTGTGTGTAAAATATATTTTCTTTTGGTTTTATCTACGCGTTGGATTTGAACCGAATATTGAATACACTAAGAAAGGTATTACCTCAGCCATGGAATGCCCTGACGTTGCAGCTTTCACTTTCATTACGTGACAAATAATATCCTGGTTTAATACTTTGCAAGCTTATTTCGCCAGAAGCGATGGTCGTTAATTAGTTGGAAATTTTGCGAGTATTTCTCGTGGGTTTAGGCAATTGAAGTGAATTCTTTGACTATTTCATCGAAGCGAGTTCAGAGATCTCAAGGAAAAAAATTGTGCCTAGGTAAGCACTTGCAAGGATTACGTCATTGGTATGGGAATTACCGCCGTACACCGCCGTACTAAAGATAGCCATGAACAATGCAAAGCCTGAAATGTGAGACTCACGTGCCTACCTTCTTAACGCCTAACTCACGGTATAAACCAATTACATTTAATCGTGACGTTTACGAAAAGAAAATAGCTGTTATTAATAGCGTTCAAATAGCGGAATGTTTAATTCATGCCCATGCATGTCCCAAGCGAAGTTCCATATTAAGACCATTACGTCATCATAAATTTCAAAACGGCTATGGGCGATAGTGCAATATTGGAGTGTGTGACTCGCGTGTCTAATTTGCTAGTCCTTTACTCTAAGTACCAAACAAATTTAATTTAACCGTGAATTTTCTGGGGAAGAAACCTGTTAATTAGCAAAACTGGAGTTAATTTAAAAACGCGCGGTTTTAAGGTGCTTGCATCTTCTTGTTTCCAATGCAGTAAACTGCCTAAGCTTCCTACTTTTTGAAGTTGCCAAAGTTTCTCTTGCATGCGGTTCTTTCGCGCAGCTGTGCCGAGCCCTTGACTTCGTGAAGCGAATATACAAAGGTAGAAGCCTTTTGTTACTTAAAGTGGTAAAATCCATACATTATACCTGGCATCTGGAGCCCTAAAAGATCAACCCAAGCAAAATTAAAAGCGGTAGGGCTATAGCCCTACCAGCCCCTCCCCCTCCGCGGTCCCTGCTTTAAACCTGTAGAAGATGTATGTGGGGAAACCAAAATCCGTAATTTACACCCCTAAGGGAAATGACGAGCAGATTCATGTGGCGTCCCATGGCATGCAGTCTCTTAGGGTGACGGGGGGAGGGGGGGGGGGGGGGAAGTGGGAGTCACGAGAGATAGATAAATAAGGTCTTTTAATGGAAATAAGAGTGCATGAGTTTATAAAGAGCTCCATGTGCTTTATTACAAGGACCGTTTTTCAATTGAAAAAGTCTGAGAGGCCACAGGTCTTTTGATTTCCAGGCAGGTAAGATTTTAATATTCAGGTTTATGCGTTGACACCTTTATAATTAAGCTTAGGTTTGTTGTTGCTCATTTCTATTGCAAGATCTTCTCAGTACAGCTCTCGTTTTAAGGCGGGGGTACACCTGAAGCCTGTTTTTCCACCGCTAAACTTGATACGAGTATCTCGTCTGCGTTTCAAGCAACAGAAGCTCTATGCTCATTTCACAAAGCTATGTTTAGCGGTGTTTTGTACATTTTTTGGTGATTTTTGGGTATTAGTAAAAGGATTAGGATTAGTAAAATTTGGAGAAATAAGAAATATTAAAGATTTATGTGATTTTAAAATTAGAATTTGAAGTTAAAAATTAGTATATGGACACCCAAACAGTCCCCTGACAACCTGGGGTGCTCTTGCGTGGGGGTCAACTGTCTGTTAGTGTTTCAAAAATCATTTTCTTTCTTCTATCACTTCC
Source organism: Meandrina meandrites (assembly GCA_963693305.1). Taxonomy (NCBI): domain Eukaryota; kingdom Metazoa; phylum Cnidaria; class Anthozoa; order Scleractinia; family Meandrinidae; genus Meandrina; species Meandrina meandrites. The sequence continues at coordinate 25,000,316 of OY855908.1, read as the reverse complement.
TTAAATCTCTTAAAATTTCACTCAAAATTGGGTGTACCCCAACCTTAATGCTCTCATTGCAAGGACTGGGTCTGCAACATTCCTTAAAGGTTTTTTATTTCTTACATTAAAAGAACTTTCACATTCACTTATGTTAGTTATATTATGAGTTTGACGCAAAGCCGAGACTAACTTAACTTTTGAATGTCAAATGATCAGCAGTCTGTGTGAGCGCTTCAGTCAGAAGTTCTGGCACAGCATCAAATGTATGTACAGTTTTACAGACAAGATCACGTTAAAGTTTCGAAGTTCTGACGTCGTTAAACAGAGGTTAGGGACGCAGAGGTCCTTGATCGATACAACGTAAATTGTTGGAGCCTCTGTGTAAATCGGAATCCATAGCTTCCTGGCTTTATATTTTACCTAAACAGCTCTAAACAAAGTGCTGTTTTGTGTATAGCTTCCCTGCTAGCAGAGGCACTCACAAAAGAGAAATACAAGGGCTCGTCTCCACTCATTCCTGGCCTTGTAAGATAATTTTTTTAAAAAAACAACATACAAACCTTATAATTCAGGTGGCTAAAAAGCGCGAATTAGAAGAATTAACTTGCCATAAATCTTTGCTAGCGCTAGGCAATTACATACTCCATTTTGAGGACCGAACATCTGCAGTGGACTATGTAAGTACCCTGGGTGTGACAAAGTGTGCTCCGCCCCCCCCCCCCCCCTTTTTAATGGAAAATCCTAGCTACCCCCTGTACGTAGAAGAAAGGTTTTGTTTAGAGGCCAATACCCTCTCGTAGCAGGTTTCCTGTGCGCAGTGAGTACTGACCCCGACTCTAACAACCACTTTCCTAGTATTTTCTAAAGGGGTACTGTCACGAGCATAACTTTAATAAGTCAACAGTCGAAAAACATGTTTACACCATTGACATCATTGGAAACCTATTAACAGTGGTCAAGTTATACTGAAGCTAAATATAAAGTGATATCACTGTAATACCATCGGTAGGTTTTGATCTCAACTTGAAAAAGTCAGCCTGACTTTTTCAAGTTCTGTCCTTGTGGTTTGGTAAAATTGAAGAAACTATTTACGATCACCCTTTTCTTTAAACAATTTGCTAGATATCCTTCCTTTACGTTCTAGGAGCTTTTCATATGCATGGCTGAAAGTACTTTGTCGTAATTTTGATGCCGTTTTACAAAAAAAAGCCAAAAAATGTCCGTGACAGTGTCCCTTTAATTTGAAAAACCACTTTGACTTCGCAGGTTGACTTTACGAGTTAACTTGAAGCATTCTCCGAAAGCAATATGTTGGTGAAGTGTTTCTCTGATCTATCCATTTTAAACTTACGTAGCGCAACTGACTAAAACAACTATTATCCCCAAAATGATTTTTTTTTATTATGTTCTTGTGATCATTCATAGTTTGTTTCACACAGAAATACATCATTAAAAAAGTTAATAATTTATCATAGTTATTTAAATATATATAAATGTTTCAAATAATTTCAATTTAAAATGTTAAATTTAGAAATAATCATTTCAATTTTTACTGAGAGATCATTAGTCTTGAATAAATGATTAAAAATAATTTATATTTTATACGCCAATATTGTTACCCACAACTAGAAAGTAAAAGAATTCTAATTAAAAAGGAAGATCAATGTTTTCTGGGAAAATTGCCCCAGTGATCTTTATTTTAAGGCCCGTGCTCAGTTTACCCCAGAAGAAGTACTAAGCTGAAGCCCAAAACCAAAAAACACTTGTAAACACACAAACAAATAGAAAGACATAATTGGTAATTTTGATGACTTATCATATGAAAACACCTAGAAAAAGGTGATCTGAAAAAACGTGACCTCATGTCGTTACGTGTCATGACAACAGCGTGGTCTTGTCTACTTTGTACCAGAAAGAAAACCCGTATAAACAGATCTAAACACCAAATAAACTTTAACCCGGACCTAGCAGATCCTGGGCTTGAGTGGTCCAATATCGTTGTTCATGGCAACTCAAATTCATGATTCACAAAATGAAACTCTGTGACACAGAAGAAGTAGCATTATGAGTGCAGTTAATAAAATCCTCGCAGAGGTGGTAAAATAAAACACTAAACACAAAATTGCTTGCTGTGGTTGTCATATATCATATGTTACAGGGCTTTGTACAATGCGAATCATAGGGAGTTACATGTTTCAACCCTTATGGGTTTCTATTGAAAATCCAATGAAGGTGTTTGTATTAATTGGAAATCCACCAATAGGTACCCAGTCATGCTAAAACGCACTGCACTGGTCACGAAAGTCGCTTAAAACTGGTATGGCTACGGACAGGTAGGAAAAAAGTGGTCTAAAACTTGATAACATTGGCACGACGTTTTCAAGTTTGACAGTGATTAATTGAGTCCCTGTTTTGAAAAGACTTTTTCGATGGGGATTAGTTGCATCTGAAAATACCTTACCAAAATGATTAACATACAAAACGGGAATTATCAAAAATATACCCACATTTTCCTACAATCGAGACATACGTTCTTTATTCAAGCGAAAACGATCTATTGTCTTTTGACGTTTACTTAAACTCCGCCCACATCATTAGGCTAATTATAGACATTATACAAGATAAAAATCTCAATAAAAATTATATCGGCGAATTAATTTATTTAACTATTCTACAAGTTTACTCGAGAAGTCAAATAAATAACAATATGCCTTACGACTTAAATTATTTATATAGCATATGCTGTTAAGAAATTCTTATTATTTACCAGCGACAGAGGATAATCCTCTCTTGCTTATAGGTAAATTAACTTTCATATAAAGCTATCACCAGCATGATTGACACTCCTGATAATATTCCCATATTTTGAGAGAAAACCACCGACCAGCCGCCTCCTTCGTTTATGTAGTTACTAAGTTCAGGAAGCTGTTGTAGAAACAATCAAAACAGTTAAAATCCAAAGTAAATTTAATTTATTATTACTCTTATATTTTATATCAGTTTTTCGTTCGCCTTCCAAGGATGTCAAACGCTTTTCGCATTATGTCCTATGGCTCCGACCTTTTTTAAATGATTAGTAAGGACTGGGAGCGAGTTTAGCCACAACCTGCAAGTATTTTGGAAGAGACGTATGTAAAGATCTGGCCAAAATCCGACTCAACCAGAGTTTTTTTTAAGAAAATTAAAAAATTACTTTATTTGAGTGTTGATGTATCTAGTACTGCTATGCTAACTGGGGACACTGTAAATCTGAAAAAACAAACATTATAAATCAAACAGAAACTGGTTAAAAATCCAAACTGGCAGGAAGCTAAGCAGCTATTTACCAAACATGGAGGAGTTGAATTCGGGAGCACTGAAGACAAATCCATCTAGTGGCAGGGAGGAGGGTCTGAAACCGGGACCTCCGGATTACAAGTCCAGCGCCCTTATTCACTAGGCAACGCTGCTTCCTTTGTTCAACCTTTTTTTCTGCCAACAACAACCGAGCGTCTAGATAGCTATAGGGTGGCTGGAACAGTAACATGTGTTCGGCGATTTCTTAGCTATCAGTTGAAATTGCAGTCTAGTCCTCAGATATCTGTCAATTTTGTAGATCTCCGATCTCAGCTATCATTTAAAAATGTACCATTTCGAAGTTAAGCCCCATCTCAACTCTCAAAATTCGTTTAATTCTCTTGCCTGGCATCATTAGTATTTTTGTACTGTTTGATGTCTAATTGGTCGTTTATTGTGATTGGGTAAGGAAAGGCCTTTAAACAAAGGAAACAACAACACCCCATTACTCACCATATCAACCAGGGATATATAGAGGAACATCCCAGCGGTAAGCGCCAGGACCCAGGTATGCGCGGACTGTATATCACCAATAACTATACCCAGCACAAGGCCAATGTAAGAGATGATGGCCGACGCAAGGTTGTAGGCGAGAGCTTGTCTAAATGTCAGCCCTGACTTGAGCAAAATGGCAAAATCACCTGAAATTACAAAGAACCATTGAACAAACTAATGTAACATAAATTAAATTACCTCAGTCTTCGTGCACTAAAAACTAGTATCCAGTTGATAAACTAACACGCCTTCTAAATGATTGAACAATTTACAAAGCCGCTTTAGCATTATGTAAGTTGTTTCATGGATCTGTGAGTACGGCCGCGATCGTTTTGTCACGCGCAAGAAAAACCGCCATGTTTTTAAAGGCATCAAATTCCTACCTAGTTCATGAGGCAGTTCATGACAGAAAACCGCAATTGCTGTGGTGAGACCGGCTGTCAGGGACCCCGAAAACGCCGCACCGACTGCCAGGCCGTCACTGAAGTTATGAAAGCCATCACCCACAATCACCATCCACGCTACGGAAGCAATTGAGGTGGTCTTGTCAATGTTATGGTTGTGATGGTGGTGGTGGTGATGATGGTCGTGTTCGTGTTCGTCCTCGTAGTCGCCATCGCCGCTGTCGCTTGTTAATGTCGTCTCCGTTGTGATGGTTGTCGTCTCTGCGGGCACTGGGTACGAGAATTGGCTTTCAACGTGACGGCGAATTTGATTGACGTTGTGATGTGTTCGACCGTCGCTATCGCTACCACTGGCAGAAAAGTTGTTGTTGGTGTAGTTGTTGGGTTGGATGCGTGACCTTCCCTGCAAAACGGCTACAAGTTCCGTGTCGCTAAAACTGTGCTTGTTTCGTTCACCCAGACTATCTCGTTGTTGACAATGGTTTCCGTGGCAACTAGGTTTCCACAAGGGCTCCTTTTCTTGGGAGCTCTCGGACCTAGTGCTGTCACGCTCCTCTTTTCCAGACTCCATGAGGGCCAATTCACATGATGTTGGTTTATAGCCTTCGGAGATGTCACCGCTGACCTTCGGAAAGTGCGCGCCGTCGCAGCTGATGTATCGTTGAATTCCAGCGAGCCGTGAACCAAGCATTTCTTGATATTTTGCGGCCTGTTTCTTTTTTTGGCTGAGGCTCTACATTGTCAGAAACAAAAGGAAGCTGGCATCAATCACAGTTCACACAGAGGAAGAGGTGTCTAGATTAGTTAAAAAGTCGTGCTCGCTCGAAATGATCAACGTCTAACTTCTTATTCTTCTTCATATTACGTCACAAAATTCTGAAATCAAAATTCACTAGGCCTGCTAAATTTTTGTTTTTATTAGATGTAAGGTAAACAAAAAATATATCTTTTTGCAAATTTCCAGCTCGATAGTGTCATTCGTTTTTTTTAAACAGAGCATTTTGAATATTTGAGTTCTCCGTCGAATGTGACATCAAGCTGAGTGCTGTGACCAAAGCTGTTTTGTTTAAAAAGAGGCCTTTCCTTTCCGTTTTCAGCAGATTGAACATTTCAGATATAATAAGTGGTGTTTATATGAAAGTTTACTAGCTCATGAGCCAAAGATAGCCGCTCTTGTAAACAGAATTGAGTTCCAGATGGTTTCTCTGACATCACGGCGGCCATATTTGTGCCCCTTACAAGGGCACAAATATGGCGTCTCCATACTAAGGTTAATAAATTTGCGTGGAAAGGTTCGGAAAATAACTCGCGAACGGGTACACCGCACAGACCGGAAACTTGGAGAAATTATTTATCTATTTATCGTCTATAATATATCGGGGTGTGGGAGGTTACCCTGTACCGGTAACAAGTTGTCTTCATACAAACAGACCCTTAAACAACGAGTAACTTAAGCGTGAAAAATTTTTCTGTCGATTCGTGGTTATCTAAACAGTGGAGAAGTTTACCATTTTGCCTGGAGAGGTAACATCGTCACACACATGCACGTGTTCTCCTGAGTTTTTCCTCCGTGCCAGGCGCGCTTTCATTGTGCACTCTACCAAGAAAAACACGTAGATTCCCGCCATGATTACACAGGACTTGTAGACGTTCATTGTATGCCCTTCACGCATGTCATCATGACCAGATTTGAAAGCCTAGACATTAAACAGAAAAACAGAGGCTTGGATGACCTTGGATGCGTATGCGTGAATTGTCAATCAATCAATCAATCAATCAATCAATCAATCAATCAATCAATCAATTAATCAATTAGTCAATCAATTAATCAATTAATCAGTCAGTCAGTCAGTCAGTCAGTCAATCAATCAATCAATCAATCAATCAATCAATCAATCAATCAATCAATCAAAAGTCATTCATTCATTCATTCATTCATTCATTCATTCATTCATTCATTCATTCATTCATTCATTCATTCATTCATTCATGCATGCCATGCATGCATGCATTCATTCGTCAAATCATTGGTTCGTCAGTCAGTCTGACATTTTCTGTCTCTTAGTCTGTCTGTCTGTCTGTCTGTCTGTCTGTCTGACAGTCTGCCCTCTGTGTGTCTGCCTGTCTGTCCGCCTGCCTGTCTACCTGACTCACATAGACTCACATGTGGAATGAGGTGTAGCAGGGCATCTCCTGACAATGTTCCTACGGCAAGCGCCACCAGAAATGACATGATCTTCTTGTATATGGAATGACCCATCAGAGGAATAATTGCTATCGCCAGAAGTGACGTCAGACTGATGACAGTGATTGACAGGATACCGTAGCCCCAAACTGCAAGGAGAACAAAAGAATGAGAGGCAGTCTTTCGAGGTATTGAGCTATAGCAAGACAAGAAAGGCTAGCAATTGCTGGCGGATTGTCAAAGGGGCAACCCACATTAAATTTATTTCTTTAGGAAGCGTTCTTGGTCAATTTTCTAAAAATTGGATGAAAAATGTTCACTGGAGAGCATTCGTTGTTTGAAATTGTCAGAAATCTACATTTAATTTGACGACTAATACCGATAGGTTTCATTGTTATTCCACTAATGCGCCATTTTACCATATTAGTTCACGAGAACGCGCAAAATATGACAAGTTATTATGCTGTAGAACAGGGCATAAATACTGGCGCAAAGCGGAGCAACAAAATGGCCGGACGAAACGTCACAAACTTTGACTTGCTTACGTCCTTAATAATGGCTCAATACTATGCATCTCGCAAAATATCTGCGCGTATTATTATGTTAAACCATCGAATAAGGTGTATTTATTTCCATTTTATGTTGGATTTTGTTTTGACACAAAATTTCATTAAAAATGCAAACCCAAAAGTTCAATCCTTTGCGAGACGATGCCCTTGCCCATACCCTTGGCTTCGAAAATGAGAGTAATAGTCAAATATAATGACAACTAAACTTCCCAGTAAATCCACTGAATCCTGCAAATACAGTGGAACCTCGCTGATTTAACGAACCTCTATATAACGAATTCCTCGATATACTGAACGATATTCTTCGCTCAGTAATATTAAAATTTATGGAAAGAACCGCGATATAAATACAGTGGAATATTTGATATTTAAACCTTGGCGAGAATATTTTGCCAGTCCTTTGGCTGTTCGTTATATCGAAAGTTCCACTGTATTTTGGCAGGCAGTAAAATTAAATTAAAAGTGGTATCAAATTCCCATCCTGTTTCTATATAAAGAGGCGGAATTTCACGCCAAGTTTAGCAGGTACACAAAAGTTAAGGGGCGCTCGAGTCCCTGGAGCCCCTGGCCTATGTTGCATAAAACATGGTTTAAAATGGACACTTTTCACAACACTCTTTTGCTGCAGCAGCATTGCACGATGTTCAGTTTGTTGAGACAATTTTAATAGGCCATTTCCGAGTTTCCTTTTGCCTGTGTGTCAAAACAAGTCTTCGTGCGAAACCATTCATATGAAAATGAATTGAACTTGCACGTCCACTTTCACGCAACTCATTTTCATTTGAATGGTTTCGCACGAAGTCTTGTCTTGTTTTGAAAATGAAGCAAAGGGAAATTTGGAAATAGCCTCTGGTTCCACTTCATTTGTTGTTGTGTTTTTTCTCTGTTACTGAGCACAAGCAACACTGTATTTGCTGTGTCTGTATTTCAGTGTTATGCATCAGTCAATTCCAGCAGTGCCCATCCCCCCCGGGCTAAACCCCGGCAATTGGCAAATTCCCCGGGGTGGGGATGAAGGAACCGGGCAAATGCCCCGCTCCCGGGTTGATTGTTTTCAATCTCTCGATAGGTGATATAAGAATATAATACAAGTTGTTGCTTCTTAGCAATGAAAAAATATCTAAAATTGAGAAAATATACCTTTAAAAACATCCACGAACACCACGAGCTTCTCTAGTCCTTCATGGACTAGCTAATCTGCAACGTAGTCCACGTCTTGGCCTATAAACGCCTCCATCACGAATACGCGACTCACTCCACGGTTTCGAAACCACGTGTCAAATGCCTGGGGTCTACCCGAGGTACGCAAATGCCCCACCGTCGGGACGGGCAACAAATGCCCAAATGCCCCGCAGTTTCCCGGGGGGGATGGGCACTACTGGAATTGACTGATGCATTACGAGAGAGTAGAGAAACAATCCGTATAAATTAAACGCCTTAGTGAATCACAAGGATATTGAATTTTTCTTACAATTCACTGATGACGTTAGTTGCCCAAACGTTTTTCAGTCGTATATAATTCTTAATTTTCTCGAAACTTAGCCATCCTTGCCGTATTGTATTCAATTTTTATCTCTTTGGTATTTTTTTACCTTGACAAACTATTATTTTTTAATGTACAGCTATAAAAGGACTAGATATCATTTTAATATATAGCTGCAACTGATAGCATATCATTGAAAAAAGTGCATGAAATTATGTTAATTTCACGAATGCTTCATAGGTTAGTTGCAAACAACCGGTGTAACACACACACAAACTTTCCTTCTAAGTAAACGTTCTTCCAATAGCGTTGTGTTGCAAGTGATAATAAATTAAAAGTTTCTGGTTGTTAACAGATAGTCAAAGACTTACTGTGAACCATTCTCGCGGAATCTTCCCTCATCTCTGTGCTTTCAGGCTCTTCTTCAACACACCCACCCTGCTGGAGCTGACGGATTAAAGACGGGCAAATCCGTACAAAATCGTCTTCGCTCAATCCTTCTGTCTCACTCACATCGTGAATGCTCATCAACTCGCTCCCTTCCAAACACTGAAACGAATGCAAATGTGCAAGGTTAGACGAGATTTATTTATAACATGTTTCGTATGGCGTGCCAAAAAGCCTCCTGAATTTTGCACCTGTCATTCCTTATACGTGATAAGGACAATTGAAGGAATAGAAAATCGTAGAGTCGGTACCTCACCTGAAATGTTATAATTAGAATTTAAATTGCCAACATATCCCTTTTACGTGCCGCCGGCAATTAGGAATTATAATATACTGCACTTTGCACACAGAAAACAAAAAACAAAGCAAAATCCGCTTCTGGCGATAGATAAATAACTCATAACAGAATTCCTATCAAATACGGAACAATTACAAGAATTTGGTTGAAAGTACGTCCAAGATAGTGCAGGACCATCCGTGTGCAAATAAAATTTATATTATTTTGTGAGTTTCCTAAAGGAATTAAAATTCCTTTTATCTGTTTCTAAACAATCTGCAGGACACGAAACATAAAACGGAGAAAAGCTTGAACTATATCGTTCAACAACTAAGGGTTCTAGTCTTTCTCTAATGCAATATTGTTTAGAAACAGTAATTGCACTGTGGACAAAATCATTTTTGGTGAGCACTGCGAAAATCGTTATATTCTATTACAATAATCTAGATGGTCTTAGAAGCCAGGAAATCATAAAATATTTAAACCGAAAACGGCTTTCACGAGGAGTTACGTTTTGTAGACATGTAGTTTTGGATCAAGAGATGACAGAAATGCCCCCTTGTACCATGTCACAATATATCAAATCACTGAGGGTTTTTTTTACTAAGTTCAAAATTCCTTCAAATCGAATGGAGAGTTCCACTGAACCTCTTTGGAATTAAACAAGGGGTGGGTGTGAGTGGGTTGAATGGCGTCCACTTGCAGCCCTGTAGCAAGTTACCAAAAAAACATCATAACTTTCTAGGAATCATCGCAATTAAGCGTTTTAAGTCATTCTCTATTCTTTCTTGTCTTTTCATATTTTCAAGTTAACATTTTCATACATGATAGACAATCGTGTGATTGACTATTTTCTCTTGATGTTTGACTGCATGCCAATACGTATATTAGCGAATCTAATAAATAATTCTGGTATATAATATTCGCTAAAAATATTGAAACTGTACACGCAAGACACATCGATTTTTACAAAAGTAAAATTGTATACCCACCCGACAAGGCCATGCAAGCTATAAAAATTAACATGAGAAGTTTCGAAAAAGCGAACTTGAATTTCTTTGAAATTCGTGGCTAATACATGTACGTTTAAATGCAAAATTTGCAAAACGCAGGTGGTTCAAATTCATTACAATGCAAATTTCCCGAAAGTTTTAATTAAAACGCTACTCAAACGCTTTTATCATTCGATGCATTTTTCCCTTTCTTTTCATTGGCCGAGAGCCTACCACGTGACCTGCAAATAACTGCCGACAAATAATGATATATAAAAAAGAAGTGAAAGAAAGAGAATTGAATGAAGACCAGCTCGTATCATCGAAGGTAAAGTTATGTTTTTCTTCTGTATTCGATACTATTCGATACTAGTTTAATAGTATTTCAAAGATACGTAAATCAACATTTTCACAAAACTGATATCTTTCTATAACGGTCAGTTTGTGCGTAAGCTAAAAAAATACTGTATGTCGTTTCATAATTCATTAACGTGTATCGTTTTGTAGTTTGCAGCTTGTTCGACACCTTATGTGTTGTTCTGACATCTTCCTAAGCACCTCTTTTTTCCATGAAACTAAACATTCATGGTACAGTTTGACATAGAGGAAAAACACACACCCGCCGACCCGGGGTGACTGCTTGAAAAAGTGACAGGCATGGATAATGGAATTTTTTTCAAAAGCATCCTCAGAAGTCAATAGAATCTATTTTTGAGGGACGTGGCTGCAGTTTGAGGTACTAAATACAAACTTTATTGATGAGTGATAGATGGCATTCGCCGACCCACAGTCACGTCCCAGACGAAAATCATTTTTTTTACTAGATCCCGCTTAGTTGCATGCGGCTTATTTTCTCTAAAAGGTACCATAATACATGTATGAAGCAGCTATGAAAGACCTCATAACTACAACTGTGAAGGAACTCGTAAACTCTTAAAAGAACGACTTAAGCAGTACCAGCGAATGATTTTCAACACCTAGCTATTAGAGTGCTCCTCCCCCATACACATACACACACAGGGCAAATTGAAATCAAATTGATGGCATTTTTATTCCACAGGGTAATCTGTCTGTGAATATGGATGTAGTCATTCTGTTAACAGCAGTAACAAAACCAGAAACATGCAGCTTTGTATAGTCAAGTAAATCTTTTGAACGGATGATCAAAACAAGCAAAATGTTTTGTTTTGCGTGGCAAACCTCAACTAATCCTCTTGAGCTAATAGTACTTGAAAAGTATTTTTTCCATCTTCATGTATAGGTCAGGTCAAGGTGACCTCAGTTTACTCAATTCTTGTACGTAAACGTCATGAATAATGCAATATCATATGAAATTAAGTGCATGTTGCTCCAAATACTTAGCCTTCAAATGAAACGAGGCACGTACCAGGTTTTCATGATCATTCACTGAAACGTACAAAAACCTGCAGGTAGCTCAGGGACTGTGACTGCATGACCACTATAATACCTTTTCTAAGCTATGAGAATGTTGAACTGTATCATTTTAGGGAAGCGATACTTGCCTTGACCAAAAACCAATTTCTCTCAAATAGAAAGAGATAAAATGATTGAAATCCTTCAAGGAGATTTTAAAACTAACCATTAGTACAAATTTACTGAAAGAGAAATACGCAGTAAAGAATTTCGCATTTGCAAGGCGAATGTCGTGAAATCTAATTTCCTGTATGGCATAATTTCTAAGACAACCCAAGTCGATTGTTGCAGTGTAGTCTGTGCAGTACTCAGTTTTGTGTTATACGCTCTCATGTGGTACTGTTTATTATGCTGTATAAGGTCTGTTTGTGAAACCAAAGTTTGAGACCATTCAAATGAAGTCATGTCGCTGCGCTTCAGTCTTTTGGAAAAGCACTTCATTAAACGTTAATTAACTTAAATAAAATAATTAAAAAGAACTGAAAGTTCGTTAAAATCCGCGTTCCGATCAAACTTGCTACTGGGTGATGAAATGGCCTTTACCTTAATATTTCGCGAAATGAAATACCGAATACTTAGATGGTTGCAGATATAACTTACACATACCTTTCTTTCTGCTGTCTTTATAGAGACCATAGCGACATTCCAGACAAATTACAATCAGGGTTTTTTTTACGCCGTCTGAGCAATTTAACTGGGGTGAATACTGCTATATAACGATCAGTTTGAAAGAGGCACTATCATTAACAGTATTTCGAAAAGTCAAATAACAAAAGATATATTTATATTAATGGCAATGACTACACAAGTCCACTGAAGTTTATTTTTCCAGCGAACGGCAAATATTCTACTTAAGCGCCTGCTGTTTAGCGTTTGTACGCGGAAATTAGTAGGTTCTTGTTTGTCGGGAATGTGTTATTTTTTCCTTATTTTTCTGAGGGATTTATTTTATAATTCGAGAAAAAAGGCCAACAAAATGAAAGGCAAGCTCGCGTTTGTCGTTTGCCGCATAACGTCATGCTTAAGACGGAATCCGCTAGGACTTCGAGTAGTTGTTGGACAAAATTATGTACCAAAATTATTTACACCTTATTGCAAGCTTTTGTGTTAACGCTTCAAATATCTTATCAAAAGAAATCTTTTCTAACAACACCAAACATCGAAAACGAATCTCGAAGTTCCGCTGAATTCCACTAAATCGCTTAAAAGACGCGAGCTTTTGCCTATAGCTTGTGAACATTAAATTTCATTTTCTCAGGCTCTGATAAGAAATTGTTGTACCAAAATTATTTACACCTTATTGCAAACTTTTGTGTTACTGCTTCAAATATCTTATCAAAAGAAATCTTTTCTAACAACACCAAACACCGAAAACAAATTTTGAAATTTCACTGAATTCCACTGAATCGCTTAAGACGATTTTACAAAATGGCTGCACGTGAGAATTTCCCTATAGCTTGTGAACTTTGAAATTCATTTTCTAAGACTCTGATAAGAAATTGTTGTTGGTGTTATCAATTACTTACATCTTTACCTTTTATTTAGGGTAGAAAATAACGCAATAGGATTTAAATTATTCTGGTACTCGATGACTGAGATTTTGATCGTAAATTGACAAGTCGACCGGGCCGGCAGAATTTTTCAATCTTTTTAATACATAATTTCCTGTATGATTTCTAAGACAAACCCAAGTCGATTGACGATGTGGCTATTCAAATGGAAGCTTTCTTGCAGTCCACTCATGTTGGACTGTACAAGGTTGTTTGGTTACCGTATACCTTGAGATCCACAATTTTTCCTGAAATCGGATTAGATCCAAGTAATGGTCAAATATGACGTGTATGCACTCAGCCGAGACAGTTTTCCCGGGAATTATCACGAGAGCCGCCATTCTCGCGCACAGATTGGTCTTGTTATTCGAGAAGGTGTTGCAAGCTTCATGTGGGCGGCGTTTGTTTGCATTGCAGGATATTTTTTGCGCTGTTTTCTGAAATCAACTCCAAAGCTACAACTCCAAAGGAATTTGCTCCTTCTACGTCAACTTTGGCAAGCAGCTAGTTTAACATGTTAATAACAAAACTGTATACTTTTTACTGGAGCGATTTTTGTACGATCACTCCCCTGTGTTTTAGCTTTATTTGCAAAATGTCTTGTATCTTTTCACTGCAATTGAATATGACAAAACGCCGACACGTTTTTTTCGCGCTTGGGGTCCGGAAACCAAAGAGCAAATCAAATTAGCGAAATACTTGACTTGTAGCTTTCAAACGGCGACTCAGGCGCTCGTGTTTCGAGGTTCCTAAAAGATTGACATTTCATTCTACTACAAAACGGTTTTTATAGATTGAAAGCCAGCTCAATAAGCTTTAATTTGATATAGGGTTTAGCTATCTACAATTTATTCCGACTGCGCTATATCGTTCAGACTCGAGACACCACCAATGGTATACGGTAACCTTAATTAAGGTAAGAGAGTCTGCATGAAACCAAAGTTTGGGGTCATTCAAGTGAAGTCTATCCAGCTGGGCAGTTACAAATGTTTTCATGTCACCGCGCTTCAGGGTTCGTGGAGAAACTACACTTAAAAAACTTAAATAAAATAATTGACAAGAATTGAAACTCCGTTAAATCTGCGTTCCGATCAAACTTAACACTGAGTGATGAAATGACCATCACCTTATTTCGCGAAATGAAATACCGAATACTAAGGTGGTTGAACAGATAACTTTCACATAATTTTATTCTGCTGTCTTTATAGAGTCCATAGAGACATTCCAGACGAGTTTAAATTAACTGAGGGGTTTTTATGACGAGCTCTGAGCAATTTAACTGGAGTTAACACTACTATATATAACCACGATGAATTTTAAAGAGGCACCTTCATTAACATTATTTCGAAAAGTCAATGATAAAAGATATCGATGTATTTACATTTAAGGTTTACTTTGAAAACATCCTCTTAAAGGTACCATTATATGTAGCAACTATGAAGGAACTCGCAACTACGATAAAGGAACGACATTTTAATTAAGCAGAAGCAACAAGCTTTTTCAACTCTTTGCTACAAGAGTCTCCCTTGGCACACACACAACGTAAATCAAAATCAATTTAATCGCATTTTTATTCCACAGGGTAATCTGTTTGTGCATAAAGATGTAATAATTCTGTTAACAGCAGTAACACAAGTAAACCGGAAACAGCTTTGTATAGTCAAGTAAAACTTTTGAACGGATGATCAAAACAAGCAAAATGTTTTTGAGCGTGAGAACTCGGTTCCGTGTACAAACGTTTTTTTTTTTTTAAGAATCAATTGAAAATAGTCAAGATATTTTCTGGCAAACCTCTGGCTCAGTTAATCCTCTCAAGCTAATACTGCGTGTAATAAGATAACTGACTTGAAAAGTATTTGTTCCATTCTCATGTATAGGTCAGGTCAAGGTGACTTCAGTTTACTCAATTCACGTACGTAAACGACATGGATAATGCATTAAGGGTTGCTCCAAATACTTAGCCTTCAATTGCGTCGAGTTACGTACCAGAATTTCATGATCATTCACTGAAACGTACAAAAACCTGCAGCTAGCTCAGAGACTGTCAGTGTACATGTGTATGGGAATGTTGAACTGTATCATTTTAGGGAAGCCATACCTGCCTTGACCAAAAACTAGTTTCCATTAATTGATGAAAACCTTAATGACTACATTAGTCCACTAAGGTAACAAACTGAAGAGGTATTATCATGATTTGTACGGGCATGACTGAGATTTTGATCGTAAATTGACAAGCCGGGTAGACTTTTTCAATCTTTATAAATTTCCTGTATGGCATAATTTCTAAGACAAACCCAAGTCGATTGACGATGTGGCTATTCAAATGGAAGCTTTCTTGCAGTCTACTCATGTTGGATTGTACAAGGTTTTTCTAAGGTTTGAGTCTGCATGAAACCAAAGTTTGGGACCATTCAAATGAACTCTATCGAGGACAGTAATCGTAGTTTCAATTCACTGCGCGCGCTACAGGGTTCGTGGAAAAACTGCACTGAACAAACTTAAATGGAGTTATTCAAAAGAATTGAAACACCTTCAATTCCGCGTTCCGATCAAACCTATCACTGAGCGATGATATGACCTTCACCTTTTGTTTTGCGAAATGAAGTATGCCCCTTGCATAAATCCATGAAGAATACTTGGGATGGTTGTACATTAACGTTCACATACCATTCTTTCTGCTGTCTTTATAGAGCCGGTAGAGACATTCCAGACAGGTTAAAATTAAGAGTTTTTTATGACGCGCTCTATGCAATTTTGGTGAACACTGCTACATATGAAAGGATCAATTTTAAGTACCTTTGTTCTCAATTCGGATCAATTATCTAGAATTAGTTCTTCTTGCTCAGACATCAGTTACAGATGTAAACATCCTCAGACAGTCAAATAATTATCAAACCTTGCTGAGCTAAAAATGGCAGAAAAGAGATAGAAATACTCATTTTAATATCTCACCTCTTCGTGATCTTCATGGGAATATTGATTGCCCTCCATGAGCCGTCGTTTTCTGTCCCGAGACCTCGCAGGACTTCCACGGGGCACAAAATTAAGCTGTTCTTTTCGTTTGTACGTGTTCAGGAGCTTCTCTTTTGTCCGTTGCACTGAAACTCCTCGAGCAAATTCACCCGCTTGTTGCTGATAACTTCTTGCATGACGGTGGCGTCTCTTGAAAGATTCTCGCGATGGCGATGATGCCTTCTCTCCAAGACGCAAATCCCGTAACATATCTTTAAATCGTGCTGCGGAGATTTTCTCCGTGGCGTTATCCGAGTAATCGTGAAATATCATCGCTAAATAATGTTCGCTAGCGCTGTTTAAAACCACTGTTCTGTTAAAAGCATGATGGATTTCCGGCGACGACTTGCTGCCATGCTCCTCATGTCCACGTTCATCGGCGGAAGTTGCCACGCTTAGCATCCATAAAGACACCAAAATAACTAATCTCTTCAGTTGTCGAGGTTCGTTAAAGGCCATCGTAAAAAAGCCTCCTTAAGATGACTGTTTGTTTTGATTCTACAAGTATTGGAAGTGATAAAAAGCCGCAGCATCCACGTCCAGCAGAGCAGAGCAATTGAACGGTCCGGCAAGGTGCTTGTACTGTTTACGTAAACATACTTCTTCGCTTTAATAACCGAGTCGAAAAACGCCTGACGTCCCAGGAAACGCGTGATGCCGGCGCATATCGACTTCCAAATTTTACGTTCTTCCCGGTGTTGTATCAAGTTCAAGGAAATGTAAATGACGCGACGGATTTTACTTGAAGATGGACGGATCGACGCAGAAATAAATAGACTTCGAAAGCGTGTCAGATTGTCACAAAATCCTCTTCTCGAGTTTCATAAGTTGATGTATTGAGAGCGTACGTGGCGTTGAAAGCTTGCAAGAGCTCTGGGTTAGACACCTTTTCTTTTTATTCCAAATTTAAGTTTACACAGGCGATTTCAAGTCCCGTCACCTTTGTGGTCCTTTGTCCTGAAAGAATAAATTAAAGAGTATTAAATAAATCGGTAGTAAAAACAGAATTGTAATACACAAGCCTACATTGTCACTTGAGTAAACGCATCGATGGAGCAACTAATGGATGCTGAAAATCCAACCCCTGTACGTTTCGTGCACGGATCTTTTCCATCGAGTATAACTAAAAGTGTTTTCGATTGCTAGGAGACTGGCTGGCTTTCAGCACATTCGGCTTGTAAAAGGACGCTAATAAAACGATAAATTAGCCGGCAACCTGTTGCGGCAGTGTATCTAGCTGCTCCGGTTTCGGACGTTCGGCGTGGGCGGGAAGGCTTTAATCCAAATACAATTTCGTCACATCCGTAACAAGCACGGTTAGGTTTTAATCTTTCGAATGCAGCAGCTAGATCGGAAATGACTGGCACAAAACATTCAACATTGCTCGTTTCTATATGCATATTTAATTCCATATTGAAGCAAAACAATTACAGAATAATCCTTTGAATAAAATTAATATTCTGTGGTACCTGTAGCAATTGAGGCGCGACGTTGAGGTAATTTGCATTACAGAGGGTCGTACAGGGGGGGGGGGGGGGGGGGGTGGGGGGGTCTCTGGCACGATTCACGGACGAAAAAAATAACGAATCACGGATCACGGATATTGAAATTTCATTTTCCCGAATCACGAAAATAAGTACTCTTTTATCCTGTTTCTTACGCTACAAATAGTGTTTGAAGAAATCAAAATTGATTAAGAAATTACGAAAATAAGAAAGAAATATACTCTTTTATCCTGTTCTTACTCTACAAAGAGTGTTTGACGTTACGATAATTATACGGAGGTCACATTTGAGGTCTCGCGTCTCAAAATCACGCAAAATAAAGTCAATAAAGTGGTGAAATCACGAATATCGGTTATTAATTCAAGCTCTTCACGTGTCACGCAAAACCTTCCGGTCACGGGTCACGAATAATAAATTTATTAAATTCACGTTTCACGGAAAATAAAATCAGCTAATCACGCGTCACGAGAATACCCCTGTACGACCCTCATTACATTAAAAAAATGGATAGAAAAGATTGAAATGACTATTTGTTAATACTCCTACGTCATTTTCAGGAATTGCGATTAAAATACATTTTTCTCAAATAAGAGAAAATGAAATGAAATGAAATTTACTGAAAGTCAACAGTAATATGACACGCTTTGTATTATTACATATTCTTTTATCAGAACCTGAACCTAATTTCAGTCTCTTATTCGAAGTTTATTGGGCTATTTAAACGAGACTTCTTTCATTCATAACAAAATATTTTAGCTATATTGATTCAGTCGTTGAACCGTGTTGAAACAGTTAATTGTTTAAGGCAACTTAAGGTCGCGGGTGACACATGGTCATGAATAAATTCATTAGGCAAAATTGTGCTTTTCCTACATCTTTTTAAACGCTTATATCTCGGCCGTTGTGGATACGATTGAGCTGAAATTTTCCAGAGACATAAAAGATTGATGGAAATTTACAAATGTCGTTTTTGATTTGGTAGTTTGCGATTTACATCGACACTAGAGCGCCATTAGCACGAAATTGCGAAATCCATGATTGTGTCCAAGTTTGCGGATCGAGTAGAAGACAGCACTCTGCGATTTTATCAAAAACAGGTGAGTCAAGACCTCTAGTGCGTCATGACAGAGGCGGATTTTTCTTAATTAAACTTTGCCAGCGAGTAAACGTCATTTAAATGTGCAAATTTGAATTTAACGCCTTCTATCTTTTTTTGAAATGCGCTATTTTAGAATTCCGCTCCTGTCATGACACACTACAGTATCCCTGGTATACCTCTCTGCAATGCTAGCTCATGAAGTTCTAAATCCGTTATGAATTCTTGGACACAAAATTGTCGGAAAAGTCCAAACTTTGAGATTTCCGAAGGTGTTCCGATTTACAAGAGTGCCAAGGGAGGTTATTATGGTAATTTTGGTAATTATGGTAATTGCACTCCGCACTTTATGTCAGAAAAGAACAATGCGTTTTAAAAAAGAACGCCTTTATTTATGAATTGTAATACATTTACTCTAATTTTTACTTCTAATCTTTGATGTTTAAATCATTGAAACAAGGATATCTATTTTCAGAGCCGATTTATTACATGTTACGTTTGAGTAAACATTTTGCTCACAGGATTCGCACCACACATGAACACGTCAAATCACGCGCCATATTTTGGAATAATTATTTTATTCAGTCATGAATGAGAAACAAAACAAAACATGAATGAGAAACAAAATGCCATGTATTCCCTTCAATATGCCAAAAATTCTCTTGAAAATGGCAGATGTGCTCTTGAATATGCTAATTTATGCCAATTTAAAGGGGCAGTCTCACCAAAATTTTCGTGCTACTTGAAAATCCAATAAAGGTGTTGGTATCAATTGGGAGTCGCCTAACCTTGTTAAAATGCATTGTACTAGTCACAAAAGTTGTTTAAAACCGGTTTGGCTACGGACGGGTGGGAAAGAAGTGGTCTAAAATTTGAAAACGTCGGGCCGACGTTTTCAAGTTTGACAGTGTTGCATGGAGGAAAATCACTAAAAAACTATCGATTATGGTTTGTTCACATCCGAGAGAGTGAATTTATGCCTTTTTTGTCATTAAATGGTTAGTCTGTTGATCAGTGAGTGCACCTTTATAATTCTAGCTTAGTTTACACAAAAACGTAGAAGACCTCCCGTGATACTGCCCCTTTAATATTCCCTTGGCCCCATATATAATATATCATCTTGAAAATGTCTGATGGCGACCCAAGTAATTGCTACAAAGGGTTCTAATTTATAAGTGTGTCTGAGCATTAGAGGTCCAAAAAAATTAGGTTTTGGCCAAACACGCCAAGAACACTTTTCGTGTGGTGGAGTGGAGAGAAACGTGCAAAGGTTCCAAAAAATAAAAGTTTGTATCCAGAATTGTACCAAAGTGAACAAAAAAGGAAATTAGTTTCTTGTAGTATACGCATACCTTACTGTTCAGTATTTTCTCAACTGGTGAATGTTTTTAACAAAATGGATAGCCTGTTACGGGTGTTCGCTTAGTTGGGACGGTAAGTGAAAAAAAGTCGAGGGTTAGTCAAAACTTAGCCCCCAAACAAGCTTTAGAACTCTCAGGGGTGGAAACCCCTCGCCTTTTTTTCCACTTGGCATTCTTCACAAATAAATGGGTCTTAAATGCCTCGTCTTTTTACGCAAATGCTCTTTAGGCACTGCTCCCCAACTAATCGAACATCTGGGTGTATAAAAAGAATTTTGATAACAATATGAAGCTGAAAGAATATAAAATTATTTACAAAAACTGCGCACTATAAAAGACATTTGGGAATTCTTTTCCGTTTCTTTTCAGGTGTCTTTATTTTAGGGGAGGGCTTATCACTTTTATCTGATTTATGCATATGTACATCTTTTGTATTTATTTTGGCTCTTATTTATAGTTAATGTGATATCTTTCAAGATTTTATCAACTTAACAAATGTAGATGTAGATGTAGATACGAGGGGGGGTCTTAATCTCGGATGGAAATTTTCGTTTCAAACATCTTTGCGTCTCGTACCGGGACAGGAAACTGTGTCTAAAAATGTTTGGTGCATACAAAAATACGACATGGTACAGTACAACTGTGTAACCATATGAAACATATAAAACCCAAAGACCACAGTCGTTAAACAGATATACGTAATTATAACTACAAAATAATCTCTACAACTAGGGGCTTATTATACGAAAAGTTATAAATGTATTTAACTTTGTAACCGAAAATAAGCGCACTCTGGGGCTTATAGTGGAAAGCTTATTTCAGGATTTTTACATCTGAATTTGGGGGTACGTATGACGTAAAATTAATTTGACAAAAAAAAACTGAATTGATTAAAATAGGCGAGTACTAAAACCAATTAGGACTCACGAATTTTTTGTTTCTTCGTGCCACCCTGAAGAAGGCAGTATTGCCGAAACTTCGGTGCATTTTATACCGCCATTTAGCGTCATTAAGAAACATTAACAATTATTCTTTACTCACGAAATTTTCCCTTATTTTTTTCACATTTTTTATGAAATTCAGGAATTTATCGTCGCAGATAAATGATAATTTCAGTTTATTCCAATCTTGTCTCAGTTAAGCAGTTTATTATATAACTTGTTCTTGCGAAAGAGTAAAAGTGCCAATTCCCCTTTCCATCCGACAAAACCAACTACGCTATACACTGGAAAGTGATTTATCTGGTGGATAGAATTATCAATCCTTTGAACAACTATGCCTAAGTTTTTTACACAGCAGCAAGGTTCAATCGTTTGTTTTTCTTCTCCGGGTTTTACGTCATTGAAAAAAATCACTATGACAACATTCTTTTGAAAACTCCAATCAGCAAAAAAATAAACAAGTCCAGACGTGATAACTTATCGTCAAATAAATTGCCAATTGTACAGTGTGCTTTTAAATCGTGAATGGTATTATAGCGAATGAAATAACATCGTAGCGCATTGGAAATTTAGATTATAAAGTTGTGCTTGCGCTAAATCGCCCCGCAGCAAATTTTAAAACGTTAGGGTGCTTTCCATTTACCCAGATGTTTCGGAAATTTTGGTCGGGAGTCAAAGGTCCGTTTCGGTTCGGTACGACCGGAATATAGAGGTGGTGCCCTTTGACCGGTCCAGAAATTTACCGCTCCATTTTGACAAACTGGTTAGCTGCTTTACTTCAGTTTAGTAGCTTCTCATAGGTGCGGGGCACTGGTGAAGGGAATGGAAAATGGAGAGGTGCATTCCTCTCGGTTGGCCCGGCGGTTTAATCGGAAAATGTTCCATGTTACAACAGTCGGTCCCTGTTGGTCCGACTGGCTGGACTGTGAAAATGGAAAGCACCCTTAATAAACCTAACTGGTTCTCATATGCCGCCGACCTACCTGCGCCGCCTGTACATGACTGGGATATTGTTCTCATAAAGTATCTTCATCGCTGGCGCTCCAGAAAAACCACCTAAGTGCCTGCGATGTTGAACTTAAGTCAACTTCGCAGGCATACCGGCGGTAAAGAGCTGCGATCACTTGGATTTTTGAGGCGGGGGCGTATGTTCTCATGTGTGGGAGCACTATCGCAGATAAGGCGATATGTGAGAACCAGGCTTAATCAAACAAAGCACCTCATTAATTAACTTGATTGTAAAGGCCATAGCGCTCTTCAAATAGAAACTACATGAAGGATTTTTTACCTCAAACGATCGACGAACGCGGAGTCGACAATACAAGAATACAACATTTGTTGCGTTTAAGAATATTCGCCAAAATAAATTCCTTGTACATGTCTAAATCACTTGAAGCCCGTTCTGTGCGAAGCCTAGCTTTGTAATTAAAAAGATAAAATTCAATTACTTATCTATGTTATTACAACCTGAATGCATAGCAACAGGTCTTAAAATTGTTTCAACAGGTGGTGAAGTGGTCTTGAAACAAATTTTCAGTTCTTCGCAATAAAATTAGTGCTAAATTCTAAAGTGCACCACATTATTGAAATGTATTTGAGAAACTTTGAAAATCAAGGCCGCATTAAAAGGGTTGGTGGCAGGTCTCGGTTCATTGCTAGCTAGTGCTGTTTAGAATTTCTGCAAGCGAAATTTTGGTTATATACTGTGGTTTTGGAAAGACGAAACCGCATTTGTTATTCGTTCAGTTCAAACACTGAAAATATGCAACACCTCCAAGGCATAATAACGAGATCTTGTATTTACAAAGAAAGGAAAAGAGCCACTAAAAAAGTTGCCATAGGCAATTCACTTACTGCAGTTGTGTACATCACTAGAAGAAAACGCAAGACAGATTTCACAATTTCAACCAAACTACAATATTGACAATAATCTTCCTCGCTGCTTAAAATTCCGGGATATCAAATTTCCTCACAATAAACGAAAAGAACGAATGGGGAAGAATTAAAACGAGCTAAGAAAGAATAGTCATCTTCGCTCTTAATTATACAGGTAAAGCCGGCCGGGCGAAAAATCAATCTCCTCAACACATCAAAATATACACGAAACCTGTACCAGCTCTGAATAGACTAAGTCTTGCATCTCGCGGTTATAGAAACGGCTTCAGAGTGCAATCGCACTCTGATATCAAAGCTTACTTTAATGCTTAATGCTAACGTCGTAGCTTAACAAGCGTTCGTGTACACTTTTGGGTGTAACAAACTAACAGTGTATTTTGTTAAGTATTACCGCCTGAGCTCTGCTTAAAATCTCAGTTATCCGACCTCATTAGTAGGACTAATTTAGTTTAAAAGTACACACATGGTAGGTTAAATACAGGCTTACCTATAAAATATTGTTTTTCGATAGATTCGCCTCTAGAATAACAGCTCCTTCGTCCGCTTCTCAACTAAGGGTGTTTTAACAGCGATCTATTTACGGAACGACAGTCTTTTATTATTAATTTTCGTGCCAACGAAACATGTATATACAAACAAAAACCCCCAACTACACAATGGTGTACTTGAAATTTATTAAATTATCCTGTCTTTGAACTGGTCAATGGCCAATTTCCTTGCTAGTTACTGGTCCGCTGCCAAATAATTCCAAAAAAAATTAAGAATTTAATTGCAAAACCGCAAAGGCCCAGAGCACGGAAGCCATTAAATAAGCGCTTTAGCTTCGTGACTTGAAAAATCGTTTTCAAGCTGGCAATTTATTTGTGTGTGTTAAGACATGAGTGTAACAATTTTTCCTTTTTACATTACTTTTAAGTAATGTAAATGTGTTAATGGATACATTTTAGGTCCCAGGTCGCCAGGGTTTTTACGTCCCTGCTGCTGCCCTCTGAAAAGCCTGGAACTATTGAGAGGGGGACATTGGGGGTTGCTAAACACCGCAATACCGCAAAACAAAATCCGGAAAATACCGCAGTTTCATAGTAAGCCTGTATAGCTGGCGAATTCGTTGACGCGAGGGCAAAATTAGAGGCAATAACGAGCGGTGGGACCGAGGAAACAATAACAAGGCTTTTAACTGGTCGATAAAACAGTCAAATTGTTCATTAAAATGTGCGATAAAATAAGGCTGTTTCAGGTTGCTTCCGAAACGACCAGAAACGGCTAAAAATGGTCGGAAAATGTGAAGGATACGTTTTTTATACCAACTATCGTCGACCAAAACGCCACGAAAACGCGTCCCGCAGGCTTGGAGAATACCGCAATACCGCAATTCAAGATTAAAATTACCGAAATACCGCATGAAAAATTGGCCAATACCGCAAACCCCAATGTCCCCCTCTATTGATTTCAGCCAAGTACGAAGAAATGAAGCACTGAATTTAATTTATTGCACAACAGGAATATAAGTGATATGAAACAGATAACTCTAATTATTGGAGGCTGTAAGAGTCTGATTAAATGGAAACACATTCTTGCAATGCTCGAAAATTTTTTTGGCGTATTTTTTTCCAAGAAAAGGGAAAACATGTCATATTTTGTCAAAAACGAAAACGATATATACCAGTTTTTAAAATAATCTGAATATAAATATAGAGCAGATTTGTTTATGTTGGCAATGTTTGATCTCCTTAATTACCATAGATGAAGCGAAAATGAAAAATTTAAGTTCTAGATGCGATAAATTTATCGTGAATGTGCCACAGAGAAACTACAAGAAATATGAGAGGAACTCGTTCAACATTAGGCAAGATATTTTCAATACCAGCTGGACTGTGAATGTACATGTTGTAACTTTTGAACACATCGTTTGAAGCAGATTTCGAACTGTTTCATCTCAAGCTTGGTCCTGCTGTCTTTCATTTCACGTGACGCCAAAAAATCGCCAGGTTCTCTGAGTTTTATCTTTTCTTTAAGACGTCCGGTAAGTATATGCCTTTTTACAAGTTTTTCCTTTTAATTGTTTGCGTCCTTTCGTACAGCATTTTGAATTTCCGAGTTTTTATTACAACACGACCTCAATCAACATGGCCGCTAGAAGGCTGCCACGTATTTTCCAATAATATTCATCTGAAATTTGCACATTCACTATCAAATATTTAGCATCATTCCACGAGCGCTAGCCTGCGAGAGCAGACGCTTTTTTCGGCTCGAGTTTTGCAGGCTAACGAGCGCGGGTTGGCTATAACTATCTCATATCCAACAATTGCGGTTAAAAACACCCAAAGAATTGCAATATTTTAGCTCCCCGGATGTTCTTGCTGAGGCCTACACCTATACGATATTTGTGATCCACGGTATATGAGCACATAATACCATGAACTTAAACCAATCAAAACTCAGGAATTGCAATATAGCATGGCTAGTTTTTAATAAATTTAGAAATTAGTTCAGTGCAGTCAAGCATTACTACAGACCGTGACTGCTAACATGAGGCTGCTGTACTCGTCTGATCGCAGGTTAGTGATAAGATAAACAACGAGGTAGCGCCAAGATCGTGTTGTTATCACACTCATGATGGAATAATAGAGTAATTGCTTTAGATAACAATTCACGACGAATTTCCTTCCTTGGTGGTTTTACCGGGAGACTGAACAAGAATATATAAATAACCAAAGCCCCAAGCGCTAAATTGTGTTTGATAAAAAAAGGAAAATATATAAATAAATAAATAAATGTGGTTTTCATACCAAACGGAGCCGCTTTCTTAGCTTTATCTAAAGCAGAATTGTCAAGTTATTCAATATTTCTCCGGACGTTTTTCGGCTGGCAAGAGATGTTTTTCTTAGCGATTTTTTGTAGCTCGCGGCGAAAGAAAAAGTTCCCGCATCCGTTTACCAAATATGGCCACGCCCCGAGTATAAGCGCATACTCTGCATTCATTGAACCAATCAGAAAGCTAAAAAGGTAATAACCCAAGGTTAATAAATTTTTCAACGAAAGTTTGCTAAAAAGCCTGCGAATACTGCCACCTCTCATTGTAAATATTTACTTTTGGCTTGTCTAGGATTTTGTCTGCTTATCATACCATTTTCTTTAGACATGACGAAAAGAGAATTCTCTCTTTGGAGAACAAAAAGACTGCGTGTAAAATTTTGCATCCTTGACAACAAGATTGATTTCAAAAGCACGTTAAACTTAACGGCCATCGATCTTGAATATTCATGTATATTATTTATAAAAATAAATGTGGCATGTCCTCGTCTTCTTGTAAGATATTTTGAAATATATATTCTATTTCTATTTTGGATGGAGAAGCTCTTTTAATATCTAAATCCCTTTAACCTCCATAATAGATTAACATACTTTATTTATTTTTATTTATTATTTAATTTAATTTTATTTCAGTTTTCTACGTTCGATCATTATCTTAGTTGCGCCAAAACTGTTACTATTTTAATAAATATCAATGTAAATTTGAGCTTTTACATGTGAAAAAATCTTGTTTGGCAAGCTGCAATATAGCACTCAAAACTGCAAGCAAACTACTTTGTATCGTTCTCTACTTCTAATTGTTTTCATTTGTTAAACCAATTAGCATTAGTTTGAATCGATTTAGCATACTCTAGCAGGATTGTCGTTCTCGGTTGATTGTTTCGACATCGATGATCAAATTACACCCAGTGCAATTTTTTCCATTCAGTGACATCTACGTTTCGTAAAATCAAAACGGAAAGCATGTTGTCTATGGAAGGGTGTAGTTTATCTTTTAAAAACGCAGTAGCGAAACACGCACATTACCGAGCAAAATGACATTGAACGCCAAGTATTTGGGTGCACGTCATGGCTGTCTCCGCAAACAGTGAACATCGAGGTTTGTATATAGGTAATGAATCTGACAGCCAAAACTGAATAAACGGCCAGAACGGCAGTTAAAGTGCCGGCCAGAAATAATCAGACTTACTGGCGCCGCCAGAGTTACAAAGCAGCGCGCGTATTCGTTAGTTCAGGCTTTCATTCATGAAGCATTGAAAAATATAAATATTGAATACAAGACATAAAGTTGGCATGATCGCCCGATATTCCCAGATGATTTGCCCAATGCATGCGCCTGTAACACCGAGCGTATAGCGCGACCTGTTAAATCACCTGACCGTCTGTACAAGCTCGCATCCTGATCCGCCTGGGTCTAGATACGCCTACACGTCATCATCATCATCATGTCTTATCACGTCAGTAGGCGCCGCATAAGGCCGTATACGCATACTCGTTCTAAACGTATATTAGTACGTCTAGATAAATGCGGAACTTATAAGACAGAAGAAATTCTTACCCTTGTTTACCGTCCTTTTAGTCAAAGTGACAACAGAATCATCAGAAAAGTTGAAAGAAACTCCTTCTTGATGACTTTGAATATCTAGTAGAAAATTTATGCTTCTTGGATTTTCCTCGACACACATTCTGTAATATATACAACCAGTTTAATCTGGTCGATATTGGAGGAACTATGTTATAGTTACAAACATGACTTACTGCAATTGATTTTTCTTGTTCGGCTCTTTTTACTATTGAAGACGCTCTGCCGCGATAAGTGTAACTTTTCTTGCCGAGGGCTAGGCACTTTCACTGGAAGTGACCTGTGTGTTTTGTCCGGATCCTTGGATGGCCGTATTTATGCCACGATAGAATATGAAAATGAGATCGAGAGTGCCTCAAGGTCAAGGCCAACATCATGAATAATAGAAATTACGCTTAAAGCTCGCAATTTTAAACAGTTGACGAAAGAATAAAACTAAGCCTTAAAAACTTAAAGTTTTCGTTAAGTATTACTCCTCTTGTCAGAAAATACATTGCCCAAGAAATTATAGAGCGAGAAAAAAATTGTCCGGGATTTCATTTCTCATTACAGATCAATGGTGAAACGTTTCCATAAAATTTGTAAATATTTGGTTCTATTATACATTATGTATTTACCGTTCAGCATTTTGTGTGTAAATCCAGAAGAACATGCCGAAAAGCACACAACCTATAGTTAACTGAAAATGTTTGTTTAGAGAATGTTAAGATTTTCTTGAGTGTTGAAATTTATTTGAAAGCTATAGGATTGCAAGCTAGTCGGTGCAAACGAGCGTTTTACAGTGATGGCAAACGAGGACACAATGTTGCGGACACATTGTTGCGGACGCAAATGTTTCCCCGTTTGCCCGTGCGCGCAACATTTGTTGCGGACACAAAAATGTTTCTGATTTCTTTCAGAAACATTTTGTGTCCGCAACAAATGTTTCCCGGTTTGCGCAGCATAGAAACAATCATGAGCAACAATGTGTCCGCAACATTGCATGTGTCGTCGTTTGCCACCACCTTAATAGCGCGATTAAACAAGCGGAAATTTGAACAATGTTTCTTTTACATTTCTGAATCAGATCAGTCTCGCAGTATTCTAACTTCTAAAAGATTTAGAGTTCGAGAAGTCAGAAAAGATATACGCTCTCCGATTTTAGCAATTTTAAAACGTGTATCATGCCTTTTAACCAATAGCTCTCAAATTTGGTAAACTTATTAATGTTTGGATGCTCTTTCAGATGACGGGTTTCATTTTTCAATTCAATCGATTTTAAATATTCGTACCCAGTCCCCTGCTCGTTTAAAACATCGCCAATACGCTCGCAAACGCGAACCACGTGACATTTTTTCAGATCACGTGCTCACTGCTCCGCATCCAAATTTCTACCAGCGGTTATTAGCACTCTACTGGTTTTGATAGTAATCAATCAACCAAAACCGGATGATCCAGATAGAACGCGACGTCATCACAGGTAGACCGAGCATGATATTTGCATATATTAAAATGGCGGTCCTCATATAAGAATTTGTATGGGTTTTTAAACGGGGAACTTTTGAACAATAAATAAAGGCGAAATTGCTAAATAAAGTCGATGAAACATAACATGGTATTGTTTGCTAACGTCACAGCGTGTTTGCAAGCAATTGGGAGCTATATTACGTCCATTTACTATTAGCTGCTATTACCGTGTATAATAATATGACAAGGTAGGACACTTCAGTCGCTTCTAGCGTTCGACACGTGTTGAAATAAGCTCGAATTTCACCCACAAAAATAGTTTTGGCTGTCATTCGGATCCGCATGCGAATGAAACAATGACACACGAATGTTTTTCTGAAAACGTCTTGCTCATACCTCGCATATCCCGGCAACTAGTCGCTTCTGAAAATCAAAAATCTGTTCAAAATAGCCGCCATATAGGCCGTGTCGCTCACGACAGTAACAAAATAGCCCGAAATAGACTGGACACCAGTCAAAATAAAACCCAGCGGAGAGGGGCACGCTATTTTTGCTCGCCCTTCAATTTATTTCCACTACCACACGGTGAGGACAAAATGACGCCTCGTTAAATCGTCCACGTGTGACAACAGGCACACGGGACGTGGAATCGCGTGTCTGAAGATAATGCTTTCAAAACTAAAACGCTCTCTGCCAGAATTAAGAAGAAGCCCAACGCAACGAGCCAGGAAGTAAGTAAGGGAATCGTGTAACTATTTCCTGCTATGCTATGCTTCAATCCGCAAATATCATGCTTGGTCTACCTGTGACGTCATCGTTAAATACAGTAGCACTCCTATTATGCGGCAACCTCGTTCCCAGGATCTCTCTCTCTCCGCCCCCCAGAGCTCTGGGGGGCGGAGAGAGAGAGAGAGATCCCGGGAACGAGGTTGATCAAGCGGCTACCCTCGTCGCTTAATAGGTGTTTGTCAGAAATCAGCGTAAGACCTTTTTAAAAGCTTACGTTGATTCAGTGCAAAATAGCGCGAAAAGGAATAACGGAATCTCATGAAAACTACGACAATAAACCTGTGTTTCAATGATTTTATCAGCCGTCACTTTCTTTATAAGACTGTGGTCTGTCCGAGCTTGTTGAAAGCAAAGGCAAACATCGTATGTTACATACTTGCTGGCCGCTAAATAGGGGCAAAACAATAAAAGAACGATCACTGGGACGGCAGAAAGATGGTCGCGGCCGATTAAAAGGGGCTTGACAATATTTTCGGGACTTTGGCAACTGGCCTCTGTGGGGGCCGCTTAATGAGTGTATCACCAAGCAGTAATTAAACAAAGCTGAAAACATTTTTCTAGATTTAAAACATTTTTGGACCGATTTACACCACTGGGCACGAAGGCCGTGGTCCGAACTGACTCTATCAAAGGAGCCATTTTGAAAGAGAATTTTACCAAAATTTATTCCTCTTCGACGCGGAAACCATGTATTGATGAACTCTTTCTATATGTCAACATTGGTCGCAAGACAATCAACATTCCAAAATTAATATCTTAGCATTCACTGGCAATTTCCTTTTTCAGCAGCACTGTTAACTACACACTGCCAAAAATTCACAGCCACACTAATTTTGTTTGTCTCACCCTTGTGGCGACAGAAAATTGCATCACTCTCATTATTTTATGGTTACCAATCCAATATTTAGGTTCAAACATGTTTAAGGTTCGCGAGGTTTTTACATCTCATAGTTTAAATGTAAAATCAATTAAAAAACTTCTGTTTTGTGTATACTGTAGTTTACAAGTGCTGATTGTGTATCATTGAAAAGTGTGTATAATCCTTGTTATGACACTACAATGGCACAGGACCACCATCCTTTGCATAACCACAGGTCAGTGAAAGGTGGAAGATTGCAAATGTTTCTTAATGTTCCTCATTCAGACTACTTACTCTGAATGAAACCTGTAATAGAACCTTTATCAAGTGATTGCTTCCCGTAAGCGACCATCTTGGCCAGGTAAAATGCGTTGATATTTACGAGAAATCTACGACTGTTGTCTTCGAGAAAATGTTAAATAAATATTTAAACTGGCTCGGCCCAAAAGTGTCGAAATCTTCAAAAGTAAAGTGAAAAACTGTTTGATGTTTTATGTAAGCTGCAACGGGTATTCTTCTTGTTTTGTACAAGCGAAATCTTTGAGTTTCAAGTGCA
The DNA here is from genome assembly GCA_963693305.1 of Meandrina meandrites. Classification (NCBI taxonomy): domain Eukaryota; kingdom Metazoa; phylum Cnidaria; class Anthozoa; order Scleractinia; family Meandrinidae; genus Meandrina; species Meandrina meandrites. The sequence goes on along the minus strand of OY855908.1, from coordinate 24,969,305 downwards.
ACTAGTAATGGCTTCTGTTTGATGTTAAACTTAATCGGTAGCTTGCCACCAGGATTATACTAGTAGTAATCAGTGATTAGGGGAATGCGTTCGAGTAAGGCTTGAAAGGAGGAGTAGGTTTTGGTGTTGACTGAGATTTCCCCTTTTTCTTGTACAATTTGTTGGTGATGGGACAAAAGAGGAAGGTGAAATGTTTGTAAGAATAATTTAACAACATTGATTGCGAATAAACTGTAAACAATAACTTTATTAATTCTAAGAATGAATGACAATTGCTTGTCTTTGAACGTGTGTTATGTGTAACACACAAGTATGAAAGTAACGACACAGTTCAAAAGTTCAAACTTAAACTCAGCTGTGGCACTGTTCCTTTAAGGTTACAGACAACATTATTTTTGTGGGAGTGTTTCTCGTCCAGCGCGACACTAACAACACGGCGAACTGCGGAGTCGTACACAGTTCCATCAGACTTCGATAAATGCAACCTACGAAGCGTTTCAATAACATTATACTTAAAAGGGCTACCAATAAACTTACCGAACCTTGAAATTCCACCACACAAAACGACCAATAGTTTCACCAAGCACCACAATCGAGCCACCAAACGGAATATTTTAGGAAAGCACGTGTACAGTCCAGCGACCAAATGGAATGTTGAAGCAAAGCACGTGTAAAGTTGAGCGACCAAAGACGACAGAAGAGGCGATTCTTGTACGAGAACGAAAGTAAACAGTTTTACTAAGTACACAATCTAGCGACCAAACGAAATGTTCTAGCGAATCCGTGAAGCACGTGTGCAGAACAGCGACCAAAGACGACAAAAGGGACGATTCAATGCGAAAACGAGACTAAAATATCGTCGCACCAGTTTCCCGGCCGATACTTGCCCCTGCAAAAATCAATCGGGGCGGCCAATTTGTAGCCCATACATCTGCGCGCGCATTACGGCTCGATTCATTCTTCATAACAGTGCACAGGCATACCAACTCAAAAGACACAGGACGCAAAACAGAATTAGGCTTGCGCTCTCCTTCGTCGAACGCAATAAGTTATCTTACCCTGTTTCTTTGTTTGTGCAGTTGCTTAAATTTTAGTAAGCAGAGCCTTCCATCATCTTTACGGTGCCTTAATTGCAGGACATGAAAGGTGCTGTCTCATGCTGTGATCTATATATATAGCTGGCGGATGTCGTTTTTTCGTCTTTGTTCCTTTGACAAAGAACAGATGAGGAAGTAAGTGCGAATTTAGTCTAGACTGGCCCGTATCCGGCGTACTCAAAGGCTATTCAGTTCATAAATGTCCAGTCAGGAGTATTTGTGGTTTGAAGTATTTACCACAATGACACATTCCTAATATTTCGTCTTGTCGTGGTATCTCAATTTCTTTTTGTGAAAAAGAAACGTTGATTAAGTTACAAGTTATTTTACAGCCCCACTGACCACTGAAAAGGAGTATTTGACATGTTTTTCATAATAAAAATAGAAAACGTTTTATATTCTCGAAATGTTTTCACGGGAACATCGAAACAATGACGAAAGCCGGATAATGGTGCTTTTCCGCCTTTAGAAAAAATTGTCAAATTTCGGTTCACTTCAAGCATTATTATTTTTATAACATAACACGAAACATTTCCATGTGAAGGCGACTTTACTGGAAATGAGAGACGTTTCCCTTTTCAATAAAACCTTGAAGTTAAATTGAGTTAAAGTCTCTTTTCAGATACTCGTATTCTCCGAGAAATTACATCCGTGAGTGTTTTCTTTGATTACGGGTGGGACGCCGCAAAACTGTTCAACCATTGTATCGCCGAGAAAAAAAAATGCATTTCTCCCAAGACTCTTTCTTTTACCATTCAAGGCGACACATAATCGGCACCTAATGTTAGTTTTGCCCTCCTGGCTACGCTCTTGCAGAATTGTGTTACTGTGGTGTCAGTTTTATCCCTTAAATGCTCGCATCCTTGTTCTTAATATTTGCATGACTGCTAAATAATATTTACAAGATTCTACTTTGTAATAAAAGTTGATGCATTTTTCATTTGATCTTTTTTCATAGTTCAATAACTCAGTAAGCATTTTGATTTATTCCCCTTCGAGGTGTTACAAAAGTTTAACACAATCAATCTTATCGTGTGCATGCACAAATAAGTAAAAATGAACATAAACATAAATATTTATTCACGATTTAACAGTAATTATGAGAAAACTTCGCTGACGAAGTTGGCGTGTACCTCAATCTTGCAAAATGTGTAAATATAGTAAATAAATTAAAAAACTCCAAATTACTTACCGCTTTTTATATTCCTCTTCAATGAACAGAATGATCATTAAAACAACGCACTCAATTAAAGACGAACTTGCTCACAAACTATATAATCGTTTAAGAAATGGCATCTTTTGTCGTGTACAGAGTAAAAAAGAACAGGTGTACAAAAGAACAGTGTTACAAGTGTTGAAATGCATGAAGTAATCCTGCTATTTATATCGCAACAGTCAGCTCAGTGTATTCCTTGGTTACGAAAACATCAAAGCAATACGGCAAAGCAATATGAGACGCCAAAAATTATATATGAATCAAAACCTCAATTATGCGGGAAAAGAAGGACGCATTATATTATTCCGCCGTAAAAATACAAAGGCGGGTACTCGGGAAAGAAAAAGAAAAAAAGTGTTTATATTTAAAACAAGGGTTTACTTGCTCAATTTCCCTCCGGACTGGGAGCAGTCAGTCCCTTTTGCTCTAAATTCCTGGGAATAAACGCAGGAAAATAGCGTGAAGCGCTACACATTGTCCCGGTCCCCTGATTTTTAGGGCAAAAGCCCGGGGCAAAAGAAAGACTGCTCACATGCAGTCTATTCCAATATCACCGATATTGTTGCTGTCTTTTTTGTGATTATGTAACGTCTATTATATAACATGTTATGTTGATATTGCATTCTGTATCGAAGTCTCAAGTCTCTCAGCGCGTATTACTGGCTTAAATTCGGAAACCATAAAACACGAAAACATTACAAATTTGTCGCAATAAACGTGAAAATTTAAAAATAAAAATTGACGCCGCAGAAAAGCATAGCCGGACTTTTCCAAGACACGTTACAAGATTAAGACGTTTTCCGCTGAACATTCGAGCAGTAATTTAATATAATAAAGTCACTAATTATAAAAAGATCATAGCATGGAAACAGTTGAATACAGTTGAGAAGAATTTATTGAAACCTTACCTCGACTCCGTGACAGAAATCAATTTGAAGTTATCCATATTTTATTTAAAACGGACGTTTCACTTCACTTCAAAACAAAATAGCACGCGTTTTTAAAAGCATTTTTACAAGGTATGAGGTTAATTATCTCGTGAATGCTTTAGAATTTAATTACAGGGTCACTTAGAGAAATCAGTGAATTTCAGTGAGATGTTTCTAACAGGAAACAAAATGTTACCGTGCCATGAGTAGAATTTTAGTAATTAATTTTTGCACGTACTGCTGGAACTTTCAGTGGAATCCGTCTTACATCTTTCATGGGAAAGCCAGAGAATAAGCAAACACTGCAATCACTACACTGAACGCACTAACAAACTATATAGTTGATGGGTTTAGAATTCATTTAACTTATTCCAGAATCTAATTAATTTATTTACACAGTTTACGGTTGATATAACAATGTCAATATGTATATAGGAGTGTTTTATTGATAACTTGATAGCTATGAGGTTCCCCAGAACATCAGAGCAAAACGATGAGTCACCGGCACTGAAATGTATCACTGTTACTGCCGAGTATCAAAAATCACCAAAACTAGTGACTCTTTTCATCAGGCACTGTCGTTTCTCTTTCTCGTTTCTCCCTTTTCAATTCGACGAAACGCTCGCTGAGACGAACACACCAAAAACTTCCGAACATAATCCCACCTCCATACCTTAGACGTAGATATCCTTTTGATAATAAGCCCTTCGAATATGAGCCCGTGGGAACAGTAATACTTCTACCGTTGGGCTGTGTGGAAATTGGCAGCATTTTGCTGGCCTTTGCTTTTATCTAAATTGCAGTTCAGCTTTGTTAATATTTCATTTCTATATAGGTTTACCGCAACATTCCGCCGTTTTCAGTCGCATTTTGGAACAAAAACAAAGTTGGGCCAAATGTCAAGTCTACCGCCGAGGAATGAACGAAACGAGACGGTTCTCTCTGAAACTTTATCTTTGTTTACAGAGAATTCGTAAAGTTCTTCTTGCATAGATTCAGAATGCGAACAATACCGGGAGGTGGGAGGCGGGAGGCGGAAGGCGGGAGAAGAGAGGTTGGAAAGCGAGATTCCCAAGGTAGCGGGTATCACGAGAAATTTCGTTATATTTTGTAGTAGAAATGGGACAAAGAAGGGGGAACCACTACGGAAAGGGGCGGGAACCAGGAGTAACAGGTATGGGAAGCGGGAGGTTCAGAACCCCCCCTGTTCCCCCTCCCCTTTAATAGTGACATGGTTTTTGGCATACGACTTAGTTATTGTCTGTATTTCCAATACACAGTCCTAGGTGATGAGAACCCCAATGAAAGTCACGAGTATAGCAGAAATGAAGAAGTGATGTCTACTGTCCTTTTTTTGCAAAATACCCGTCCTAAGGTTTAAGATTTCCTCACATCGTATAAAGCTAAGGTGTAACTTTGCAACTGTCTGTCAAGTGTATACCGAGACATGCACTTGAGCATTTTTCTTTTTTTGGGAAAAGATTTCAAGCCAAACATTTCTATCTTTCCCTACTCGCTCCTTTCTCCAAACAGCATTAGAAAAACTGCGGTGGCCGTGCTAGAAGCTTTAGGCTCGATCAAAAATCAAGAGGGTGGTGAGAGGCCAGGTCTCCTAACCAAAAACCCTTATCTAAATACTCATATGACAATATCGTTGTTCGGAGTGTTATTTTAATAGCTACCTTTTTTCCTTGTCAACGAAAAACACCACAAAGCGCTGCTATACGATAAATCAATACAGAGCAGTTAAAATAGCAAGACAAATCAATTGGCATTAAAATCCCGGCACAGAAATATATTACTGACAAGTAAACAAATGTGATATTTAAAACTGTCTTGAACTAGCAATCGTCTCATATACACTTTTTTCATGAGCTTGATTATATCAAAATAATCCGAAAATAAATGAACGCACCCAAAATAAACTCGCCCCCAGATCCCAGACGTAAACAAGCCCTCCATGGGCATACGTAATGTTTAGATTCATCGCTTGAAGAACAATATAATTTTAGTCCTCCAAATACAAAGTCTCCCACTGCAGGGGCTATCTTTATAGCGACAACTAATAGATGTAATAGATGTAAATAGATTTTTTTAATGTAAATAGATTTTTTTCGCAAATGGTTTTTCTTTTATACCATTATTTTCTCGAAGATATTAGCCTTTTCAGGCTACTCTGAAATTCGAGTTTTAAATAAAGTTCATATATGTATGTATGTACTACTTTTAACTGGGACTTTTGATATTCTTCTTTCATACGCAAGGTCCCTTCCAAGTATAAGCCCAACAATTTTTAACCTCAGACATCTCTCTTCGCTCAGTCGACACCTCCCCCGCTAGAAGGAGGCGTCTGAGATTCCAGAAAAAACCGGTTGCCCATCAGATACCCTTGCTTTGCCTCTGATTGGATGTTGAAAAGTTCGTAACCAAGCAACGACAAGATACTCCACGCATCTGTTATCGGTGTGGAATTTTTCGGCGGGTCCAATCTAAGACGCTTCTCGAGCGTGGGAAGAAAGTGGTTGAAGAGCGACGCCTGTTTGCTATTAAAGGCTAAATAATGGTGTGTCAGAGAAGCCATTCGAAAGCGTCTCTTAACAATGTATATTTTTATGTTTTATCTACTTGCCTCTTAACTCAGTATAAAATAAAAAGTATATGTTTACCGGTTATTTCAATTATTATTTCCGTTCATTGTTTAACGACCTTCCGACCTTTCTCTTTTTTTGAATTTTATAGAAAATCGAAGGGAAGCGACTCTGCTTCAGTGTATCTTCTGCTATGGATAAACAACGTAGAAATTCAGCTTGGAGCGAAATTCAGTTTGCGTAATGTTTATCACCGCAGTTTGCGTGTTATTTCTAGTGGAGCGATTAGAGTGCAGGGATCTCGTCGAGGTGTTCGCTCGCGGGGGGTGATCATGCCAGCATTATAGTACCTTAGGGCGTAGGGGATTGGGGCACCACAGGGACACCATAGCAGGACGGTATGGACTGCCATACCTTTGAGCCCCTTCCAGGAGTTTCCGGGTCAGGGAGCATGGCCATAAAATAATTAAGAACAAGGGAACAAAAGGAAAATAAAGCTGGGAACATGGGTTCAAAAGCTGTGTTTCTGATATTTTAGGGAACAGGGATCGCAAAAAAACGAAAAATTCTTTTAGGCCCCGCCAGGTAAGAGAGACAGGAGACTCTGGGGAGGAGTATGATTCAGTTCCACGCAAGAAGCAAACGACCTTGACCAAATTGCACATTAGCTCTTAGAAAATTATCCTACTTTATTTGTTATTTGGCTGCTCGGCATCATCCTATTATTTACAGTTATAAACTATATGTTACAAATATAATTGCCAATGTTTACGTTTAATGACTTACTCTCACTGTGTACCATAACAAAGTTCATCAAACCTATATAGCAAATTTGTTCTCTTGTACTCTTAAGCGCAAATCACGGAGTGTGACATTCCGACAGTGTTAGGGTCCTTCAGATCGGAGTACGAATACGACTTTTCAATTTCAATGCAGTTATGTTCCTAGAGCCCACACTCTTCCCTGTTGCTGACCAGTTGAAAAGGAGACTATTGGGAAGAGATTGGTGTGAAATGTGACAACCGAAAGCATAAGCACTGGGTTTGAAAAGTCGTATTCGCATTCAATCTTATACTCGTACGCCGATCTGAAGGATTATAGGACCCTGGATAACAAAATGACGTGCCTCACATTTATTGCACATATTTTTTCATTCGGCACTTTAAATAGGACAAGAAATCTGGGGCGAGTCTCATCTCGCAGTGACTTGTGGGGCCGTTACTAGAACAAGATGCCTTTAATATAATCTGGGTCATTTTAATAAGATGCGCAGTCGCGGCTAAGTGCAGGGCCACTTAAAATCAAGTTGTCTTATCTTCTGTTCTGTACCCAGTAACGTCTTCCAAGCGACTAATGGATGAGTCTCGTCCCTGTTACAAACAAGCAAGCAAACAAACAAACGAACAGGTGTAAATTGAAACGACAAAGTCGATTTAAAAACACGAACGAAACACCACGTACCCATAGAGGAGTACATACAGATGAAGAAAACTGGACGAGATTAAAATAGATAATGAAAATCTTACTTGAATTCTGTCAAACCGACAAAAATTTGGTGTTCATGATGTTTTTATTTTACCTTAGTAATATATTATTTTCAGGTTTCCTTTTATTTGAATAAAGTCGCATACATCACGAAAATGAATTGACCACCTCTCAAGAACACAAGGCGTTACACGTTTTTTACCGCCGGTATCTCTTAGCTGAAGGTTCCGAGTTAAACTGTCCATCGTCACAACTGGTCATATCATCTTGCAGGCCATCAGTAATGAAATCGTCATCTGCCAAGCCGTCGAACCAATCAAAATTGTCATCAATCGCACTAGCAAATTCACTTCCTGTCTCTGAAGCACCGCGTTCGGGCTTCGTCCGTTTTCTTGAGTCACTTCCGCTCGCAAAATGACCATCTTTTGATTTCTTTGTTTCCATAGGAACAGCTTTCGCATCGGTTTCCAAGTTCGGATTATTGTCACAAGATGTAGAAGGCACAGTTTCGAATAATTTTGAGGAGTTATCGGCTGCGTAATCCTCCACGAAAGACTCGACAAAAGAAAACAGCGTCTGTTGTTTTGGGTCCTGAGCGAAGACAAGAACAAGAAAGCTCGAAACTTCGCAAATAACAAAGGACTTCATCTGAAAAGGCACCTTATATATCAAGCATTTAAACTAGGAATATGGGTTTCGCAGCACCTCGCGAAGAGCTTTTGTTTTCTGTGCAAAGGGCAAAAAACAAAACAAAAGTGAACCAAAAAGGTGGCTGCATATTTCTACCACAATACCTCTCAAGCGTAAAAGAGCCACCAATGGCCTCATGTTTGCGAAATTTACATGCTAGGCTTGAACTTTTTAAAAATTTTCTGTGTGTTTTTAATGGCGCTGCTAGGGTTTGCTGCGCTAAAAATTATGAGTAAATGTACCAGTCGCCATCTTTGTTTTCTATGTTGAATTGAACGATGAGTGCCTTGGCATTTCGCCGAATGCGCGCTGTTCAAATTTCATTATTCTGCGCGCAAAATATAAAACAAATAAATACACGTAATCTGAGCGCTCGGCCTTCCTTTACTTATCGCAAGTAATAAACCTGGCCAACAGTCGAGAATTCAACGATTATCCAAGTTATCCAAGACCCACGCAATATTTTTATAGATTAGTCTTCTGTACCTTAAAGAATGTGCAGTCAGCTTCTAACACATCCTCGGAAAGACCTGCTTTACCCAGCACTTCCAGCTTGTTTTGAATCAATGGCCTAAAAAATAAAATAAAGCAAAGGGCTCGAGGGTCATCCGATCTCAACACAGCAGAAAACGCAGAAATAGTCGACACAATAATCCATGCCCCGCGAAACGTTTTTGTTCCCGTATCAGTTGATGGATTGATAGCGAACTATTTCAATTGTCATGCATGATCTCTAGGGACGAACACGATTAAATCACGTCTGTTTTGTCGACTAAAGGGTGTTACACCAGGACATGTTTCGTGAAACTTGTCTTTTAATGTTGAATGCGATTTATGTGTCATACCGTTATGTAATAGACGTTTTACACTTAGTGCAACGCTCCAAAAATATGTTGCAGCGTTGCCGAACGAGGTTCTTTTTAGGGTAGTTTCAAGAACCTTGACTTTTGTCATACTTTATGGTAACAAAATAACCGCTATTTACAAAGCTAAAAAAAGATTAAAACACTTTTAAAAAAGGATAAAACAGTTTTTCTTTTTCAAAGTGGTTTGACCGTTTTGCCCTCGTAAAAAGTGATTTTAACCTAGAGTAAACATTATGGCCACAAAATGAAGGTTTGAATGCTACTTCGTACCAGAGGTAGTCATCTGCGGTCTTTTTAGCCACGAGGTAATGAATATTCACTGCATTCTTCTGACCAATTCTGTATACACGATCCTCGGCCTGGACTAGAGCCTAACAATAAGACAACCAAAGGAAAGGCGGAATTAAAAAACAAAAAAACAATTTCTGATGTTGTGTTTGTTTTAATTTTGCATTTGTTGAGTTCTGGGATTGATCAAGAAGCTCGTACAACGAGCTTTTATTTCAGCCAATCAGAATGAAGACGTGTTTTTAGCCAATCACGTACCAAACGTGATTCGACTTGCGCGAATTTTCCCGCCCTGGCCAACGGTTACACGCGTTTACTACGAGTTTTAATGATATTATGACAGTCATAGTCGTAGCAATTTTTCCTGGACAATCCTGTCCAAGGTGGAAGGGCGCAATGAGTTTAACCCTGTGTGAAGCACCAAAGCTTCTAGCTTTAAACACAAACCGTGTATAAATAAAGTTGCTTTACCTTTTTACCTTTACCCGCCATGAAAGAAAGAGAGACCACAACACCGGGAAATCAGTGCCCTACTCTTTGGGTGTTTACCATTTGTCGAAAGGAACCGGTTGGGATGAACATTGAATAATGGTAAGGGATTTTTCAAAATAAGCAAACCAACCGAACGAGATGACGCTTACCATTTGAAGTTCGGTTTTCTGTTATTGTTTTCCGTTGATGAGAGACTGGAACTGGGAAATCGTACAAATGGTAAGAAAATTTCCGACGTTCCGTTCCGAACGGAAAAATAGGACTACCTCTGGAGGTAGTCCACAATTTTCGAACGGATTTTCCGGAAAATTACTGTTCCATTTGACTTTCAACCGAAATTTCCGGATTTTTTTGCTAAATGGTAAGCACTCTTAGTGTTACGACAGTAGTAGACTACGAACAGCCTTCACAGTGGTAAGCTTACTGCCGCTGCCAAATGTCTGAAACTTATGAAATACTCGATGCCGAAAGTGGCAATCACCCTTTTTTTACCAAGTTTTTCTACGGTGCGACCGGAGTGTGGCGTGAGGTGCGGGAATATTTCAGAGGTGAATATCGAAGCTCCGGGCGCGGGAGGCGAGAATCATCGGCGCAGCGGTCGGGAACATCTGTATAACGAGGAAAAGGCAACTTATCCCATCCTGTGACCAATGGTGTGTGTATGTGACAGTGGTCGCAGCTTGAGTGATTTACTATGTGATAACTGTAGCGCAGGTTGGAGTTAATATCAGTTGAAAAAAACACCACTTGAACTTTGGAAATGGTATCACAACAATGCTGAACTCACCCCAGGGTTCCAGAAAAGCTCTGCAAATACCACCGCGCTGGCCTCGGTAAGAGTCAAACCTGACGACAAATGCGGAGGGGAACTTATTAGAAAAGAGGAGCTGGGGAGGGGAGGGTAAAAGAATTGAAGCGGGGGACAACTTTTCCAAGACGAAGTTCTGTGTACTACTAATTTGAATTCTCTATAAATCTGATAAATGCAGTCAACTAATACAAAACTGCAATACATAACGAAGAAATGGGGGGGGGGGGGGGGGGGAGGGGAGGGCAAAATGTAGTCCTTTTAGGCTTTTAAATTGACTTTTAATGAACTTATTTTGCAGAAAACAATTTTCATTGATCATACAGTTCGTTGCCGACAACACTCATTGCCAACTTCTGTTACGACCGTAAAATAACATTCCCTGCATCATTTCTATGGCAAATTCAGAACATTTTCGTGACAAACTCTAAATTCTCTGATTTTTTTCCTACCTTGCCACAGCTAAGGAAAAAGTCAGGGATTTTGTTCGCAATCCTGAAAGTCTATCTGTAGTTAATACATGATTTTATTCAAGTACGTCACTTGTGGGAAAGAAAACAGGTTGCACCTCACCTGTATTCGCGGCAGTGATCGAGAGAGCGGCTACTAAGCACTCCTTGTTTTGCTGAAATTTATCGCATAAGCTCTGCCGGATTCCAGCTGGTGTACTGCCATCAATGCGTATGTAATCGTACTTCTAAAAACAGAGAAAATTTACTCGAGTAATTAATAAATGTTGGAGTTCCATCCGAAAGGTGTGAGCCTTGCAATTCTCTTCCTAAAGGGAATATTACTGCTATCATTTTGCTTCTTATAGAGAAATTGACAAAATCATGATGCGAAAAAAGTCGATTACGAAAATTTCAGGTGCCACAAAAATAACATTTATTTCAGTCTTCTACATCAATTCAACAAATCGGCCCCATTTTTCCATGATCACGACTTACATGGATTCATGGGCGAAGGGAGTGATTTTTCTACGAAGTTCTCGACACTTTATGGCACAGTTCCTATGATCTACAAGAGTGTACAGCATGAGAAAATGTGGTCGGTTTGTTTTTCTACAATAACATTGAATCTTTATCAGGGAATTAGATGACAAATCATTGGTAAATCGAGCGCGTGCCACAGCGCCAACTTCTGCTAATTTGTTGGAAATTTCGTCCCAAATGTCCCAGATGGCATGCCACAAATCTCCGGTTTCCGTTTAATGGAGAAAGCGCGACAATTTCCCACGTTTCCTTTTTAAATCGCCTTTTCATGGCCTTCAGTCTCATTGACCATAACTATCGACCAATGAGCGCCCCGAGAATTCTGACAGTTGGTGCAAAAACATAACAATAAGCTTAGAATCCGGCAAAGGATGGTTGCGAGTCTTAAGCATGACAGGGTTCGAGTAACAAGCGTGCGAGTGACATGATATGTATCTTACCTTCTGAGTGAGGCAATTGCAAATGGCGTCCAGCATGCTTTTGTGGTGGGCAAAAACTAGAAACTTGCGGCCGCTTTCTAACAGATCTAGAATGTAGTCCCTGACAAAACGAACAGATAAATGAGTTACCGTTAAACATTTCAAAATAGAAATACGAAATCTCCTCACTTGCTGACATATATCTCTTTTATGTTAGTTGTGAGAATTAGCTGGTACATCAAGACTCTAGGGGCGTTTTTCATTTGTCAGAACTGGCCGGCCGGGCCTGTGGTTTTGAATGTGAAATTGACATTTTCCACGAGATTTTTCCACAAGTCCACCATAACAAAGTATGATATTTATTTTTTGACTGATTTGACAGGGCAAATCTGATGAACAACTCAATTCTGTTCTTGAATGTGCCGTTATGGCCGGCCAGTTCTGACAAATGGAATACGCCCTAGGATTCAGATTTGTTGGTCACACATGCTAACGACTCTTACCTGACCGCAGGAACCTTGCAGGCGCACGTTTCAAAGAAGTAGTTAAGGAGCGCTCCATGTTGATCTTGTTGCTATTAAAGAGTAAAAGGCCAAAATAAATTCAATCGCGTTCCAAATCACGTGACTGAAGATGGAGAGCGCAAGAGTTACTTTCACCAAAAAGAAAATCATGGCCACTGGGAAAGTAGCGATACTCTCCCATTCATGCTAGAGCTCCTAGGCTCCGAAAGACGTTGAATTTTTTACACTCTGTAGATACCAAATAACGCGCGAAATATCCCAGCAGACTAGCAGACTGGAATAACAGCTTATAATTTGTTCCCAGTTTTTGAGACCGTGTGCGACACAGTCTGGAATTTGGGAAATAACAGAAAACAGTTTAAACTGCAAATCTCTTATTATAAATTTTAGTTTTTAGTAGTGCAAAGTTTCGCTGTACAGATTTACTCTTTATATTTTCAATAGCATTTGACTTGCCCGAAGGGAAACGGTTCGTGACAATACACAATACCATGCCTGATATTAAAATTGTATTTACTTCTGATTTCAAAGATGTATTTGCAAATCGCGAAAAGAAATGATCAAGAAAATGCTACGTATCACAGAAATAACAAACGGTTCATGACAATACACAATACTTTGCCTAATATGAAAGTGGTATTTCCTTCGCTTTGTACCAAGATTACAAAGCGTTCGTGAACTAAATTTTACCTTGGCTTTAGAAACTTCCTTAGCAGCTCTTTCCAAAGTTTTTGTCTTAATAAGCGATGGGTCCAGCATCACCTTAAGGAAAAACAAGTATTGGAAGTATTTCAGTCACAGCATAACTAAAAAGAAGGCAAAAGTTTGCACACAGCCAAAGTGGCCCACACCGCCGGAGTTAATCCCAATTTCCAAAGCATGAAGCGACTAGGAATATAGTAACTCCCCCTGCATGTGATGCTTAAAACAACGCAGGTCCCTCTCCCCCAAGATCGCCTCAACGGTACCTCTGGGCGCAGAGAGGGACTGTAAGAGCTAAGTCTTGCCCAAGAACACAACACAATGATTCAGTCAGCGTTCTAACGCAAACAAGTCCAGCGCACTATAACCTTAGGCCACCACACAACCAACAAAACTACATGGATCGTCGGGATATAAGTTTCTTTTTTAACAAACGTTTGCGATGTGTCCTCTAGTAAATCAAAACATTCTGTTTTTATCTTATATTTTTAATCAACACGTGACGGAGCTTTCGTGAATGAAGTGAGTGAAGCTTTCGTCGGAGCAAATCAGGGTATTTTGAGTTGAGTATTTTAAAACAAGTAGAAAAGTAAATAAGAATAGTAACTATTGGTAATTATAACAAAGAAAAGTAACATAAGTAAACTAAAAGATATCTACATAAAACTCATACAATAGAGAATATGAAAATACCATTTGTCGTCGTTTGGAAGGCAATTGCGAAAGGACGTCTTTCTTTAGTCGTCTAAAAAGAGATAAAAAAGATTATTTCCATCCCTTTTGAGGCTGCTACCTTGACGTGGTGGGATGGCTTGCGAGGCTTAATGATCCTTTTGGGCTATATCGGTGGGAGTTATACTCCTGGCAGGTTCAACCTTGCCAGACAGGCCATTAGGGGAGTGTCCTGACTAAAACCAGCCTCCTGGTCCTCCAGGTTGGGGTTAGGCGTGAGATTGACAACCTCACCCTATAAAAAAGATTTTGTCACGGAAACACCAACAAGAAATCTTCAACCTTTTGGTCACCAAGGGAACTAAGAGCCTTTACCGGCTAGAATGACCAGCGGCAGTGAAAGCCAACAGGAAGCTGTCGCTGCGAGACTGGGAGCCTTGAGCACCAAGACAAAGACAAGATTAGGATTCTGGAATGTAAGAACAATGTTTAGCACTGGAAGGCTAGCGCAGATCACCAGAGAGATGAATGAAAATAAGCTTCACATCCTTGGTATTAGTGAGTGCAGATGGACAGGATTTGGTTCACAGAGAACGCAAGGCGGCGAAACAATTTTGTTTTCAGGCCGGAATGACAACCTACACCGGCAAGGAGTAGCTCTCATCCTGAAGAGGGGTGTGGAGAAGTCACTTCTTGAGTGGAAGCCTATCAACGAGAGGCTAATTAGAGCGAGGTTCTTCGGGAAGCAAGTCAAGATGACTGTAATCCAGTGTTACGCTCCAACAAATGATGCTGACCCTGAGCAGAAAGACATCTTTTATGAAACTCTTCAAGCTGAAGTGGAAAATACTCCATCACAAGACCTCCTGATTATTATGGGTGATTTGAACGCTATGGTTGGAACAGTCAACACCGGCAGTGAGAGGAAAATGGTGAAAGGTTGGTGGAGCTGTGCGGTATGAATAATCTTGTAACTGGAGGCACCTTATTTCCGCACAAGGACATACACAAGATTTCTTGGTACTCTCCAAACAGGCGCGACCAGTCCCAAATTGACCATCTTCTCATTAATGGGAAATGGAGACGATCCCTGCAAGATGTGCGTGCGAGAAGGGGAGCTGACGTTGGGACTGATCATCACCTTGTTACTGCTAAGGTTCAATTGAAGCTTCTGCGCTCTAGAAAGACCACATGTCACCAGGGGCGCTTTGATGTATCCAAGCTCAAGAATTATGACACAAGGAACCAGTTCTGTATAGAATTATGTAACAGGTTTGAGACTCTTGCAGAAGAAAACACCGGCTCACTCACATCCAAATGGGACAAGATAGTCAAGATCTATCACACTGCTGCCACGTCCACCCTTGGTTATAAGAAGAAATCCCACAAAGAATGGTTGAGTGCGGACACCTGGGATGCTATTGCAGAGAGGAAAAGAGCAAAGGGCAAAATAATGAGGGCCAGGTCTACTCGCCTAAAAGAGAAATTAAAAGCTCAGTACAGTAAACTCAATGCCAAAGTTAAGCGGTCAGCTAGAGCAGACAAAAGAAGATTTGTTGAGAACCTCGCAACAGAAGCAGAGGCTGCTGCGCAGAAACAGGAGCAAGGCACAGTTTACAGAATCACCAAGCAAATCTGTGGAGGTCAACGGAGAGGGAAGGCACCTATCTGCAGCAAGCAAGGGGCATTGCTAACAACTGAGAAGGAACAGGAAGAGCGATGGGCGGAACACTTTCAGGAAGTACTTAACAAGGAGGTCCCGGAGGAGCCAGCTGCTGCTCAGGACGTTGAGGAAGACCTTGACATTGAACCACCAACTAAAGAAGAGATCGTGGAAGCCATTAGAGATCTTAAGAATGGTAAAGCACCTGGGCAGGACCAGCTTAATGCTGAGCTCTTTAAATGTCATCCAGAGCTTGCAGCAGAGATATTACTCCCACTCTTTGCTAAGGTGTGGAATGGTGAGGGGATACCAAGTGACTGGAGCAAAGGGGTCATCATACCAATTCCTAAGAAAGGCACACTCTCTGACTGTAATAATTGGTGGGTATCTCTCTTTTATCCCTACCTAGTAAAATCTTCTGTAAGGTTATTGTGAAACGTCTTTCTTTGGCGGTCAATGAAGTGCTGCGACAGGAACAAGCCGGTTTTAGAAAAGGCGAGGCTACACAGAACACATTTTCTCCTGGAGAAACATCATTGAACAGTGTCATGAATAGCAGAGAGGATTGTACATCAATTTTATCGATTTCCAGAAGGCTTTTGATAGCGTGCACAGGGAGAGTCTATGGAGTATCCTCGGGGCGTGTGGCAT
Organism: Meandrina meandrites; assembly: GCA_963693305.1. NCBI lineage: Eukaryota > Metazoa > Cnidaria > Anthozoa > Scleractinia > Meandrinidae > Meandrina > Meandrina meandrites. Next base: position 24,953,223 of record OY855908.1, on the reverse strand, counting down.
ACCTGCACACATTGTCCGAGTGATAAAGCAATTCTACACTGACTTTTGTTGCTCGATTGGAAGCTCTGACCTGAGCTTCCATGTCAAATCGGGTGTCCGACAAGGATGCGTTATGTCAGCGCTACTGTTTAACATTGTCATCGATTGGGTGCTGTCTCGAGCTACTGAAGACAGAAGGAGAGGAATACGCTGGATGCTGTCAACTGTTCTGGAGGATCTGGATTATGCCGATGACATTGCTTTGCTATCCCATTCTTTTAGTGACATGCGGGAGAAAACTGACCGGCTTAACAAATTCTCTCGGCGGGCGTGTAAGAACAATACTCATGTCCTCCTGTTCTGTCTATTTAAAGAGCTCATTGCTGGAGATCTTTTTTGGCCAAAAGATGTGCAAGATTTTTCGGAGACAGGATGTGTGAAAGCTTTGCAGCTTTCCCAAGTCATGCACAGTCATTCTCCAACATTCAGATCCGTGGAGTAGTACAGAGAGTACACAAGCTTGGTAGATCTAAATCTTCGTTCTTCTGCTGTAGTTTCTGCTTCTCCACACGGGTCGCAATTTTGCAAAGGCCCCTCTAGCTTTACCAATCCTCTGTCGGATGTCGATGTCAGCCCCCCCCCCCCCCCCCTCCCCCATCACTGCATACTGTACTACCCAAATAGGTGAATTGTTGGGTCGTTTCAAGGTCTAGCTGTCCCACCTTGATGGGCAATGGTGCTGAGATGTTGGCAGGCAATACTTTTGTCTTCTGAGGACGATGGAGTTGGGTTGGCCATGTGCTCCGCAGAGAATCTAGCAGCATTTCTAAAGTTGCTCTCAGATGGACACCAGCGGGTAAAAGAAAAAGAGGCAGCCGGAGAAGAACTGCAGAATTGTTTTGTTATTGGGGACGGGGGAGGGAGGGGGTGGGGTTTACACGCCATGCTTGCATCCCCAGAAATATGGCGGGAAAAAGTACGTGTTTGGAGGGTGTCCCTTCAGAGAAAGTCGGTTCGCATTTTCATAATATAAATGTAATAATTGTATGCTGAAATATTATCATGCTCGACGTCTCGGCAATGCTTCCTTTGTTGGTTTGCAAAACGTGCCTGCAGAGTTAAGCATTGTTGTGTATTTCACGAGGATTTTTAATTTTGAAACCGCGTAACAAGAACCAGCGAATAGCGCAAAAAAAAGTTAACAAAAATACGCTGCTACGATGAATAAACAAAAAGGTAGTTGTCAACCTGATCATTAATTTCTCCTCTAGTAACAGCTGAAGTTCCTGCATGTTGGACGCCCCTAAAAAATCCCAGCCGTAGCGATTCTGTAGTGAAGAAAAGAAAATAGAAAACGTTCCTGATTTAATGTATTGAAATGCATCGTACCAGTTGGTGGGTAAGTCTGCTCCAATTCAAGGAAGCAGAGGAACCTATTGGCTTATATCAGTCTCGCTACTTGCCTCAGTTTCAATAACATGCAGTCGCTGGTTAACTATCACATCGGTCATATCGGAAACGTAAAACCGAATAAAGCTTCGCGTTTTCCTGAACTGTAGAGTTAGCTCAAACAACGTATGCAACGTGCTTCAACTCATCAGAACAAGTATGCCATTTTTAACCAATCAGGAGCGACACAAAAGCTATTTGTAACTTGGGTGAGGCGTGATTTCCCGCGCTTGGCACCGGTTGCATTTTATGTTTTGAGATCTGATTGGTTCATGGCGTTATTTGTGTTTCATGTGGCGGGTCAGAAAAAATAACTTTGGTTTGGCTTAACGACGAGACAGCCATTGACTGTCAAAGAGCGGTTTTCAATTGAACATCGAAAGTAACGTGGAATTGCTTTGATTTTGCGCTACTAAGCTCTCTGATCATTTCTACTTGTATTTTTTCTAAGAGAAAAAAATTGACAGTCATACCTGAAATCGAATGTACAATTTTTCACAAAGGAACCTATTTGAATATTAGTACTGCATGGAGCAACATTGCATTTGCAATTGTACCCTCAGTGCAGCAATAGATCACCTGTTGTCCAGCACAGTAGCGGATTCCAAACTGATGAAAAGTAGGAAACAATCCTGGCTGAATGGCGCAGATTTGTGTGTACAGCTCCTGAGGCCGAGAGAGTGCAGGAGTCCCGGATAACAGAATTACACGAGTGGCTGCCTAAAAGCAATAACAAATTTACTCATTTTATAAACTTCATTTGCTGAGCTAACTATATACCGTCTTTTTTTCTCTATCTCCACAAAGAACGCTTTCGACTTTCGACTACAAGTATGCATACAGTTACATCGAATCATTTTTTCTCTGAAGTTGATAGTTTGTTAGGGATTGGAGTCTATATATTTATGGTGCCTTTTCCCTTGCGCATCTAAACAGGATAATTAATTAACAGAATGGAATCATTTTACCTTTAGCAGAGGCAAGGCTGCCTGAGTTCTTGAGGCTTTGTAGTTCTTGATAAAGTGACATTCGTCCTGACATAAAACAAATTTTAATGTAAAGAAATAAACAAGCAAAGGCTGGGCAGAAAAAGAAAGCCAGGTACTCAAACCCGAAAGAACTAAACGAAACCAGCCGAAAGGAAACAAGACGAAACTTGCTTGCGGTTAGCTTTTACTCTGGTTTGCTTGCGGTTAGCTTTCACTCCGGTTTGCTTGCGGTTAGCTTTCATTCCGGTTTGCTTGCGGTTAGCTTTCACTCCCGTTTGCTTGCGGTTAGCTTTCACTCCGGTTTGCTTGCGGTTAGCTTTCACTCCGGTTTGCTTGCGGTTAGCTTTCACTCCGGTTTGCTTGCGGTTAGCTTTCACTCCGGTTTGCTTGCGGTTAGCTTTCACTCCCGTTTGCTTGCGGCTAGCTTTTATTTGTTTGTTAGGGCAGTACTCTATATCGGATATATGTTTCGTTTCATTTCCCTTCGGTGGTTTCGCCTTTTCGTTTCGTTTCGGGTTTTATTAGATGCCGAAAAGTGACACTTTGAATAGAATAACTCATTGCCACCTGGAGATTTCGAAAAAATCGCAATTTTGGCCATTTTTTGGCCAGTTATGAGCTAAATTAGCACCAACCAACTCAAAACGGCATTTGCATCATGAAGGCATGCTTTTAAATTCTTTCCATTAGCATCACATTTTATGAAATTTTTGCGTGGGCTGGCTGCACAAAAGTCAAACTTTGGGGAGAAAGTTCTCACCACTTTAGGCTTTTTACTTTGATTTTTTTTTTCGCTTTTCCTTTTTCTTCTTTTCTTCTTTTTTTTTTGCTGCAGTTGTTGGCCTTTTAATGGACTTGCTCTCAATTCAAGAATTGTCAAGAAAGTTAAATCCAAACGCGAAATTTTCACCACGGAGTAGCCAGGGTGGTTGACGTAAATTTTCATTGGAGTTTTCACTCCAATTTCTTTGCATTTTCGTGCATAGTTTGGGCTACATTAACGCAATCACTCTGATCTGGGTGTTATTGGAAAGATATTTTCCTCCTGAAGATCTTGAGAGTAAGTGATGGCTTTTTTGGTCAAAGCTGATCACGTCAAAAGCGGAACAAAGGCCAACGCTGGTCAATGGGTTAGAGAACACAATTTAGACGGATTCCGCTGAAGGTTCGAGCAATAACTGCAAAAAATACTTACCAAAAACCTTCACAAAAAACGATAACGTTAAATTCTAAAGCACTCTCGAGAAACTTAATACGAGTTTTCTTTGGTATCTTTGTTTTTGCCTTCATTGCTCGATTGTTCAGCAAAAACCGTCTTAATAAATTATTTATGGCATTCAAACAAGTATTATTAAGAAGTAATAACGGCAAATAACTGGCTGACGATTAATAACTGAACAATTTAACATATTGCATGTGTTTGATTCATTGTCTGTCCGACTGTCTGACTCAGTGACTGACTGACTGTCTGACTTGACTGACTGACTGACTGACTGACTGACCGACCGACCGACTGACTGACTGACTGACTGACTGACTGACTGACTATAAAATATGAGTTAATGTGCACAGAATAAAGGAAATCTCAACCAATGAAGCAGTCTCCAAACCAAGCCATCAAACTTACTGCTATGATGACTCTAAACTGTTTCTTTTTCAAATCCTCCATACATTTCGACAAGAGATCGTAACTGATGATGTTAATGAGCCCAGCTGTGGGGCTGTCCTTCCCTGTCAGAACAACGTTAATGTACTCTGGGTCCACCGAGGGAAGCCATTTGATAAAAGCCTACAAACACAAAACTGCAGTGAGGAGAAAGCTAAAATTACAACTATCACACAGACAATTATAGAAGCGTTATCCTTTCTCTTGTTGGAACGTTTGAGGCCTTATGCGTCCAATGGCACAATGAGGATGGATGATGATGATGCTGGAAAGTATTTTAACTTTCAAATACTTTTATTAAGTTGAAAAAACTTTGCATTCATAGTGCAGGTAGATCAAGCTCGATATAATTACGAGTGCCGACTATACATTTTTGTGTTGTGCAACAGTCAAAATATATAAGGATTCAAGTTCAAAAGTTGACCCCAATTTCATTTTTTTCAGACTCACCAATCACTGCACTGTGGTGTAGAAGTTATCATGCAGAGTAACTAGTGTGTTGTCCTATTTGGAAAACTACTTTTTGAGGAAAATTGAGGAGAAATGCAAAACCAAGATGGTTAATTAAGATGTAACACAGGAAATGTCTTGGGTAAGAACCAAATGGCACTAGTACTGCTGGTCTTTTTTTTTTTTCATTTTATTTTAATCAGTTATTTAATTAATTCATTTACCTTTTTTGAATGTAATTGTTTGCTATTTTACCTGCCGCCAGGTTATTCTAAGCGAAGACGGTGTGATGATAAGAAGAGGCCACTCAGTGCGATAGTAACATGCAACACAGATCGCTTGGATTGTCTTTCCCAGACCCATGTCATCAGCAATCAACACTCGGCCATCATGGCGGATGCTGAAACTAAACAACATTTGAAACAATCATTACATAAACCTAACAACAATTATCATACAGGTATTTCAATAAAATTCGAAGTAGGCAGCTGTTTGAAAGAATCTTTCTTAGGGACTTTGTCGCCTCCGCCTGAGGGGAGGGGGAAAGGGAGGATTTTTGTTGCTTCGCCGTAGCTTTCACTTGATCCTCCCATAAAGTATATAGCGTTTTAATGATTGCCCCTCATTGACAGCGATGGGTTATTTTACAGAGGGTTGTCCAATACACCCAAAGTGAGTCGATTCGACTATGGCACTTGACGAATCGACTTAACAGAAGTCGATTTGAGAACGAAGGTGGCCTTGAAACGACTTGGTTGCAGGTCAAAGGGTCCCGTCATCCCGGAAGTGGATTTGTGCGACACTTAGAAAAAATCCGCAACTTGTTCGGTAGGGAGGGTCGAGAATGTTGTCGATTCGACTCGATTCGATCCCGAATCGTGTCGAATCGTCAACATTTTGCACACGACCCTCATGCTTGACACAATGCGTAACACGATTCGACTTCCGGTGAGGCGATTCGACTTCACAAGTGACGATTCGACACGATTCGCGCGAATCGTGTCGAATCGTCAACATTTGCACTCGACCCTCATGCTTGACACAATGCGTAACACGATTCGACTTCCGGTGAGGCGATTGGACTTTACAAGTGACGTTTCGACACAATTCGCGCGAATCGTGTCGAATCGTCAAAATTTGCACACGACTGAATGCGGTTCAACTCCGCGCGAATGGATTCGAATCGTCAGGTACCCTTGACGACTCAGTTCGATTTCACGTTTTAAGAACGAGGAAGGTTCATATTGTCATTGTGTCTCATGGCTTGACTTCCAGTGATGCGGTTTGACTCCGCGCGAATCGAGTCGAATCGTCAGGTACCCTTGATATTGTCATTGTGTCTCATGGCTTGACTTCCGGTGATGCGGTTTGACTCCGCGCGAATCGAGTCGAATCGTTAGGTACCCTTAACGAATCGACTTAGTTCGATTTCACATTTTAAGAACGAGGACGGTTCATATTGTCATTGTGTCTCATGGCTTGACTTCCGGTGATGCGGTTTGACTCCGCTCGAATCGAGTCGAATCGTCAGGTACCCTTGACGAATCGACTCAGTTCGATTTCACGTTTTAAGAACGAGGAAGGTTCATATCGTTATTGTGTCTCATGGCTTGACTTCCGGTGATGCGGTTTGACTCCGCGCGAATCGAGTCGAATCGTCAGGTACCCTTGACGAATCGACTCAGTTTGGGTGTATTGTGTACCCTTGACGAATCGACTCAGTTCGATTTCACGTTTTAAGAACGAGGAAGGTTCATATTGTTATTGTGTCTCGTGGCTTGACTTCCGGTGATGCGGTTTGACTCCGCGCGAATGGAGTCGAATCGTCAGGTACCCTTGACGAATCGACTCAGTTTGGGTGTATTGGACATGGATGATTTTACAGGTTGCAAGGTTTGCCCGAAATCTTGAAAAGCGCTTTCTTCTCACCATGAAACAGCTAGCTGGAAATGACTATGTCACTGTGGTTCCCAAAAATATTGTCTGCCAACTTGAAATCGTCGAGTACTAGAGTAACTAACAATTGGACCGTAAACCCACCATTTTTGCCGTGACCAGATCAGCCAATTTGAAAATACTGTTCCTTTCAACACACGAAAATTTTGGAAATTCAAACTCTAATTTTTGGTTGAATAGACCGGTATTCTCGGTACTGGACTGCAACTTACTTGCAGTGGATTGAGGCTAATGTGGGAAAATACTATTAAAGATCCTGTGACACACTTCCGACGGAACACTTTTCAAAGCTGATTTCTGTGAAGAAAATCCTTTTCTATCGACCTTGTGAGGCTCGTAAAAGTTGTCATAACGGCATTGAAGAACTATTTGGTCATTTGTGGAGGATTTAAATGTACTTTGTGTTTTTATGCGAAGATCGCCGAGAAATCCTCGAAAGGAGGTACACGAAGCGGCTTGGTTTCGAAAGAAAAGAAGAAAATAAACGAAGGGAAGATGGACAGACGACTTGGAAACTTTACATAACTGCAGATGTCCATACTAGTCCTGAGTATTTCCATTTCTCTTGGTCAAGAAACGTTCAGTATCAAACAAGACCCCATATCGTATTATCATGACAAAGAACCTTTAAAAGAACTTCATGTCATTTGCAGTTAGAACGATTCCCCGCATTAGCCTCCATTGGAAGGTAGTTCCAGTCGAACACTGACGACAAACCTCGTCGGCTATATCAGGCGATATTCCGTGCGATTTCGCAGGATAATTGTTAAATATCGCTTGGCCAAGTTGACTAAAATCGCGTGAACAGGTGACAAGATGAGAAAAACAGACGCACTTATCTCCTAAGAACTGAACGAAAACCCGTATAAAACTTGTCGTTGCAGACAAAGTATGTCAAGCAAATTACGGCTTGGTCATGTGAATCGCATGGTAAAGATTTGTCGCCCCTATCTTCAGTTTTAGATCTTGATAAGGACTCCCTCCGGTAGCCGGGTGGAAATTCAAATGGAAGAGAAAATTTCCGGATCGGAACTTCCGAATTCTCGGAATCTGAATGGGTTCACCAGAATTTTCGAAACGATTTTTTTTTAAACTTACCGTTTCATTCGAATTTATATCCTTCAAACTTTCGCTCTGTACGGTTATCGGTTTCTTAGAGAGACCATATGCCATTCTTAGTAAATGCTGCCAGTACAAATATCGTGGTGTCGTGGTGCAAAGGGGAACGAATAATTTTCAAAAACCGAAGTGTCACAAAGATTCCGGAGTAAATATTATTTCTGCTAGCCTGTGTGCGCACGAACGTGCAGCCCTCGCGACCTCCTCTTTACACAATTAGAAATGCCAGCCCATAGTAATTGGGCCTGCGGTAATACCCAGCGTAACGCAAAGATTCTCCTGTAACCTGATCTATGATTAGGCCAACTTAGGTTAGAACTCCTACGCCTCATAATAGACAGCAAAGTAAAACACCTTGGAAGTAAGGTGAGGTAATTCTATTACTGAAATACTTAACTATGTTTCTTAGAGTTGACTTCAGTCATACTAACTATGCTTCAGTGAAGGCGAACTGACTCGCGGGCGAAATGACCTGTGTCTCTTTATGGCTTGTGCCGCAGTCTTGTGTGTAAAACCCTCTTCTATGCCCACTATTCATTACAGCTCAAAACTACTTTCATCGAAAAAGGCTTTACGCACCTTGCAGAGCGAAGAACTCGGGCAATGTGTCAGTTAATATTCGCAGAAACGTATCAATTTGATGCAGCATCATATTTACATAATTGTAGCTGGGGCAGCCATGTCATCTTGTTTCCAGCTGAGCGCACGCACTTCAACTATCATGTTTTGTAACGCGTTCACGAAAAACAAGGTTGTGTTATTCCTTGCCTTTTTAGGGGCTTTCCTCTGCATACGGGTTTGTTGTGTAATTTTGTAATCCCCGTGACATGTGTAAGCGTCTGATTTACACGGACAAAATCAGTGACAACAATTGCCTGAATGTTTTTATTGAGTTATTTTTTCTTTATTAATGGGAGATTTGTTATTCATTCAATCTAAAGTTATGTAATGGCCGTTGAAGGGGGTCTACTCCTTCCCGTAGACTCCTAATTAAAAATTATTAATTATATATTAATTATGGAAGCAATAAAGCTGAAGTTGAAGTTGAACTATCAACAAAATACCAGAAACAAAACAACTAACAGAAACATTTTGGCAATTTCATCTATCTTTGTTTGGTTCATCGCTAGTTCATGAGACCGCTAGAAGCTGCGGCGGTGTACAACCATCTTGCCTCGGTGCAGCATAGCCATAAAGATGAATTAAAGTATAAAGCAGAGTCAGTGTATTTGCATTAGAAAAGAAACATGAGAATAAATCTGCAGGGACTTTGGGCTTTATTCGATCACAGCAGTTGTGAGAACCTTGTAACGGTAGGATTCACTTCTGCTTCAAGCACCTTAACCGCTTTTATCGATAAATTATCTGCCAATGTCTCCGGCACTCTGGCAATGTCAAGATCTTGTTTTAAAACCCCAGAACACCTGGAAATTGTAATTAAGTGTTAACGATGAATGCCTGTCCCGTAATGGATTGAACGATAGCAATGACAATTTTTTCGGATTCATCGTATCAGGGTATTGGTATTTATAGTTGGATTCCCAACCGTTTACACACATCGATTATCGGGGGACATTCATGCGGGAATGGCTACCAACCGGCAGAATAATACACTCTTTTTTGAAATAACCTTTTTCCTAAGAACGTTGAGGCTGAGATTTACCAAAATATTAAGAACATGCTAAGAACATAACCCACGCTGACTCAGAGAACGTCTTATTTTGCCCATTTGTTTTAATTTCTCGTTAAATGAGCAGCATAAATAAATGCAAAACTGTGGTCTAACAGTACAATTAACTCAATACCTCAACATTAACAACGATATTTCTTATTGCATGATACTCTATGTAGAACATCTCAGTTTGTAGCCTCAGCGTCAGCCCCCAAATTAGACGCTCTTATATAAAAAAGAGTGTACTGCGATTCATTTGAAGAATTGTTTTAAAATACCGCGAAGCATTCCACATTGAAAAATATTGGGATCCAAAGTATTCACTGTGTATCTGTGCGGATAAAAAAAGCGAGCATTATAATTCAAAGCAAACTTGATCGGTTTCATCGATCATAGCAACCCCTCCATTAGAACACGAAAGTGGCAAATCTGGTCAAAATAACTTAACCATTGCTTCAGTGGTCCAAAAAAAGCTTAATGGGTAGTGCTGTTAGTTTAGTACAAGTACCAGACGATACTGCAACTGTTTCAGAAAAGCGAACGCACTTCTTAAAAATATTGAGGTTTGGATTATTAGCACCGGGTAGGAGTTTTTACTTTTGTATTTAAATCAATATTTATCCACTGAGGAGCATCCAATTTAGCAGAGCTTGTTTAAAGGGACACTGTCACGGACATTTTTTGGCTTTTTTAGTAAAACGGCACCAGAATTACGACTAAGTACTTTCAACCATGCAGGAAATGCTCCTAGAACGTAAATGGAAGGATATCTAGCAAATTGTTTAAAGAAGAGGGTGACCGTAAATAGTTTTCATCAATTTTTCAAACCACAAGGACGGAACTTGAAAAAGTCAGGCTGACTTTTTCAATTTGAGATCAAAAGCTCCTGATGGTATCACAGTGATATCACTCTATATTTATCTTCAGTACACTGGTATAGGAATTTTTTAGAAAACTTGTCCACTGTTAAGAGGTTGCCAATGGTGTAAAGATGTTTTTGGGCTGTTGAATTTTTGAAGTTACGCTCGTGACAGTGCCCCTTTAAATGGAGCCCTGACACAAACAAAACAAAGACATTCAGGTAAGGCATTATTGTCTAAGATGACGTTTGAGCGTCTCTATTTGCCTGATGTTTCCCGGTAGAGTGTTGTATGTGCGAGCCCCGTTTATTCTTAAGCTTCCTTGGTATTTAGCAGTTTTCGCAAGAGGAGGACGCAGCAAATCATGGCTTCTGGTGTTGTAGCCATGAACTTGATGCGCGTGCCTTAACTCCGAATGTACGTACAAGGAAAGAATAACCATTTCGGAAGGTATTCAAAGATGGCCTTTATCCCCAGCGACCGGATGCAAAGGTGTAGTCAAATATGATTTTCAACGCGCGTCAAAGGTTGTCAAAGGTGATCAAATGTGGCCTTTCACAGGCCTTTAACCACACCTTTGGCCAGCGGCAAAGATGATTTTTAGTTAGTCAAAAGCCAGAGTGACTAGCTGTTTTTGGTTTTCAAAATAAACTCGAATTTGTTCTCAGTGCGACCCGGGCCTAAGTAAGAAATAGTTTACAATAGCTTCATGCGTGGTTAAAACGACAAGTGAATCAGTAATTCATGTTATCTCCTTAGATAACTGAGCGTCGACCAATAATTGGACATGGAACATACAGACAACGAAGGCAACACTGGCGAGATTATGGTAAGTGGTTACAGTAAAAACGGATGAAGCGTTCCGCTTTAAAAATCAAAATAACTTTTAACTAATAACTTTGTTTACACTTTTGTTTAGAATTTCGAAATTTAATCGATATCATTAGCCGAACCTTCTATACTGTATTTTATTTACATCAAAATACCCCCATTTAATTCGTACCGCCATTTGTGAAGGAAACGACTTTCTGCATTCTCTGACTTGGTCATCCTGGTCCCTGAATTTGCCAGCTCGCCGAACGAATTTTCCCTTCCAAGCGATATCATGTTAAGTAGCTGCTTCTAAAAATATTTTCTCAGGCTCTAGATCATATCCAAGCAAACGGCCACAGCACAATAACATTGTGTTTGTCCTCAGCCAGCAGGCCTCGTCAACAAACAATCGAGATTAGTCTTCTCCAGCAGGATCTTTGTGGACAAAATGTGCTTTCCGTTTGTTTAAGTACACTTTGGTTATTTTGCAGGCCAATAAAAACGCTCGTGATTTAAAGAAATCGCATATTCAACGACATTTAAACACATTAAATGGCTGCTTAAATTATTTTCCTTAAAGCAACCATTTGAGAGCTTTTACGCTCAGTCGATTGCCCAGAGCCGCTAAAACTATTCAGCCTAGTCTTTCCAAAGAGCCAGATGCCATCTGACATTCTCCACCTTAGAAACGAGAAGAAATCTGGGGCGATTCTCGTGTACACATACTTGTAGGAACGTTCCTGGAGAAAAAATGGCAACTCATCTTTTGTTTTGTCCAGTTACACTTTTCATCACATTGCATAGACTTTTCATTGATTCTTTATCTCATATATTTCTTATGAACTCTCTGCTTCCTTGAATGTAATGAACTCCTCACCAATACGAAATTCACTACCTGGTTTAGCTGCAGGTTCCTGATTCACACATACCACATGGCAAGCCCGCATCTGGATGGTCCTCTAAAGTCTTAGATACTTTGGCCTGTATTAAGGAGCTGGTCCCTATAGCGTTGGAATGTGTGAGGTCTTTTCCAGTAACTCCAGGTTCTGTATTTACCATAGCTGAGTATGGATGTGCTGATGGAGGGACCTCAATGCCGCTCATCTACTCATGCGTGGAGGAGTTGCGAAAACTACATGGCAATGAGTTGGAGATTCTTGTTTATTACGAGGACCAACCGATTAATGACTTTACTTCTGTCTTTTCATTCGTTCAAGGTGCACATAGCCAACAATAGACCATTTTACAGTTGTCTGCTTAGTAACCAGGCCTTTGAATGGTAGCGAGGCTAGAGGTGACCTTGTTTTGATACAGACCTCATTGCTTTTGTGTTGTAAATCAAGTTGTTCTGATGCTAATGGTCTGCATTTACATGAGAAAAGCAGAGAGGTTTGTATCAATGCAAGGTCAACTCCAGCCTCACTATTATTCAGTGGCTAGGTTACTGAGGAGACAACTGTAAAATGGCCTATTGATGACTTGATACGTGTAGTTACTTGTTGTGGCAAAATATATTGTTTTCTTTCACCAGCACTGACTACTGTATATGAACTAGCTTGTCGTGAAACAAATATCTCATTCACCAGTGTGGCATACGTATATAGTCCAACTATAGAGTTTGATGAATACTCGGCTATTTGCTATTTTTGCATTGAGATTTTATTGCACGATAAAAATTGTGGATAAGATTTGTCCACGGAAAGATAAATATATGCATGTGATGAATGGAAATTTGTATGCAATACTAACATTCAAATATTTATGCCCTAGAAATTAACATGACTTTTAAAAATTCGTGAAACTCTTGATTGAAATAATATTTAATAGATAATTACTGAGGTCTACAAAATTATACCCAATAATGCTGAAACCCTATTTTTTCTCTCTCTGCATTACATCGACGATTTCAGTCACTTCCACATTGATGTTTTGGTACATGGCTGCAATCGTCGATATATTGCAGGGGGGGGGGGGGGGACAATAGGATTTTAGGAGGGTCAGTAATTATTAAGTGATATTTCCTTTGCATTTGATAAGCAAAATGTCACTTACAAATAAATAAAATAAAAGTTAAATAATTGCACAAAACTATGTTATTACTATCTTTTTTCTTTCATTTTTCTTGCAAGGTTTGATCCCAGGGCCTCCAAGCTACTTCACGGCGTTTCCCAACGTTTACGTGGCAGTGTGCGGAACCCAGTTCTTGAAACAGTGCTCTCCTCGTGGTTCTATAAATTTAGGCCTGTGCTGTATCGCTATTCACTGGTTAAGCAAGAAGCCATGTGACATAGCTGGCGGTGTGTTTCATGATCAATCTCAAAACCCAGATGAAAGGGAACTTTTCGCTAAACAGGCCGCAGCAGATTGGGAGACTTTCCTCCTGGTGCGAGCTAAGGAGTTATCTACAGGTAGGCCGATTTCAAAATATCTTGAACAGACCCACCGAACAGTCGATTTATTTAAGTATCTTAAGGGATTATAAAAAAGGTATGTAAAAAGGGTGCCCTCTCTCTGAAAATTATTTTGAGACTCCTTGCTGTTGGCTTTCACCGAATTTGACCCTCCAGTTCGTAACTGCACGAGACCGTCTTTTAATTTTTCTTCTGTTCATTTATTCTTTACGAATATAGGCACAAGGCAAACTATCAAGTAGCATTGACTAGTAAGTCTGCAGTAGGCGACCCAGGTTGGGAATTAGCCCCCTTAGGAGACCAATCTGCGCATGGCTTAAGCTTTTTAACCCCTTTTAAAATATATTAAAATGCTAAAAATAAAATTTACCTTTCTGTTGCTGGTTTTCATAGTTTTAGGGAAAAATCAATGTTAGAAGATTTCACGCAACCATCCTTAACGGCATTGCAGTTATAAAATAAATGTTTTAGGAGGGAACCTGGCCTTGATTGTACTTGCGGAAGATGACGATGGGCAGAGAACTGGAAACACAAAGAACTGCAAAGTTCCTTTTTACCGAGTGTTATATGAGGTGTGGAAAAGCATGGCAGGAGACGGTGTGATAACCATGGTGAGGGGTTTGACTCAGAAGTCAAATAATATGATCAAAGCGTATAGTTAGGAAAATCATGATACTGTAATGCTTCTTGAGGTGGTTTGTCAGTAAACATAACTCGAACATTCTCCCCCATCACTTGTGTTACAATAAACGATGTTGCATGGAATGTTATTTTCTGCACGTAACCCAACCGTCCGCTTGTCTCAGTGAGCCAGTCAGTCAGCCTGTCTGTCTGTCTGTCTGTAGTCAGGCAGGAGGCAGGCTGGCAGGTAAGCAGTCTGTCTGTCTGTCTGTCTGTCTGTCTATCTGTCAGCCAGCCAGCCAACCAACCAACCAACTAATTAACCAGCCAACCAGTCAGTCAGTCAGTTCGTTAGTCAGTCAGTCAGTCAGTCAGTCAGTCAGTCAGTCAGTCAGTCAGTCAGTCAGTCAGTCAGTCAGAAAAAGACATACAGGCAGGCAAACAGTAGAAAATAACAAAATTTATTATACTATACAGGATGAAGTAAATAAAACAACCGTAGCTATATATGCACGGGCACGAAAAGAAATCCAGTTGCCGTTTATGTCAGAAGGAAACCCTGTGAGAGAGGCAGGCTTACAACTCACTTCACTGGAGTTTAAAACGTTTGATTGCCCACATACAGAATTGCGTCAGCAATCAGGAGACGTAAAGATGGCGGCCAAGTCAATGGCTGAAGAAACTCGCGCGTGGAGTAGCTGTAGCTTCTTGTCAGGTTTGATTTAATGACAACTATGAGCAAGATAGGGGCCAGCATGGCAGCTCATTTTTGGTCTAAAAGGGCAATTATAAGTGAGTTTAAATCTGAGATTCGAAATCGGCCGTAATGTAGGTAAAGTCAGCGGTACAGCTGTGTTGCCCACTATCAAGTTTTATAATCACGAAGCGACTAGAAGCTTGAGTATTTCTACACCCCCCTGGACGAGATATGCTTGCCCATTGCAGGTTTACCTGCCCCCATCATTCAATTTGCTGGTATACATTGTTACACCTGAGTGATGGGAGGCACTGTGAGAACTGATGGCTGTCTTGCTTAAGAACTCAACACAGTGATCCCGGCCAGTACTGGAACCCAGAACTCTCGAGCTGGTGTACAAGGCAACAAAACCACCCCTCGGGTATCGATTTTGGCGTCAGGTCTGGAAAAGGATATGCAGGGGAATTTGCATGTTGCAAATGTTTTTAGGAAGTGTGCTGCACACCCTCACCACATTTTTTAGGGAGTATCTCTCTAGCCCCCTTTCCCCCTCCCCTTTGAGGGCCCAAGTGTGGAAATGGTAACGTTGTAGTGGAAATATTAGTGTAAATATGATAATGTTAACATTAAATCAAGACTATTTTGTTTGTCATGTGCAGGTCTTTCTGATCAGCGAACTGCAGAAGAGAAAAACTTCATTATGGATGAATTTCACTGCCGTTTGGAAGCAGAGTTTGTGAGAGCACCAGAAGATTACAAAAAAGAACTTGTGGCTGCATTCGTTGTCATAAAAAAGCTAAATTAAAGTAGTTATTTGTTGCATGTTTTATTAGCATGTACATGTGAAATAATGAAATACATAATATGCAGTTCAGGTATAACCATTAGTGGCCTACAGATCTACAACCCAATTGCTGGCTTGCACTGTCACCCCATAAAAAAAAATAAATTAGAAACCGTTCAATGAAAGAAGCCAAGAAAATGAAATGTTATAACAGACTAACACTTTAAAAACTTCTCCAAGTCTCAGGTCTCTGTGGTATGCTGTTACATGAGTTATTTGCCAAAATGTTTCATGCAGCTTTATAGAGTTTTGTATGGAGACGCCATATTTGGTGTACAACTTTAGCACACCAACATGACTGCTGCAAATCAGCAAAACCATCAGAAATTCACTTTTGTGAATGAGAGGCGGCTGTAATTTCGTAGGCTAATGAAAGCACTTTCTCTTTGCTTGTGAGCATTAAGAGTTCAAGAAGATGGGGTAAAATTGAAAGCAAATTTGCATTGTTTGTCTGATTCCATCGGTTATTGAGAGGTTTGAGAAATATTGAAGGTTTGAAAAGTCGATGTATGCATGTGTATCACACAATTATACTGTATGAATTTATTTACTGAGTAGGCAGGCAGACATGGAAACTTTTGGCTCAATTGGCCTCGGTGTACAAACTTAGCACAGTCATGTCTGTGCAAAATGAAAGAGAGCCATATATTCCTGATACCCTTAATGACATTCAAGTTTATAAATTTTAAATTTAATAAGAACTTTTATTAAGAAAATCAAGGAACTGTAGCCAGGGATGATCATTACGATAAATAACATATAAATAATATTATCATGAGAATTATTTTTCTCAAGTTTCAATTTACAAGTTAAAGGTAGTTGGTGTGAAGGAAAAATGTTTTTTCAACACATAAAGATCTAATGCATAGGCTTGGAGGAACAGTGCATATGTTGTGTTTTAATTTTACCCTTGGTGCAATCTGATATGCAGCTATGCAGCTATACATTAGAACAAAAGAAAAAACCAAATAACTGAACCAAGGTAAAATTAAGCCGCACAGTGATGGACTACCTGACATAATTTTATATGCTACAAGAGATAATTAAGATAAAGCATGCTTTTGGGCCTAGTGGCCTCATTTCTGGTACTTTCCATAGCACAAAGTGACTAGGAGTATTTCTCTCCCCTCCCCGCCCCCCTTGATGGTTATCCACAAGCATTACAATATTGCTGGTACCCACCTATACATGTGGGTGGAAAGCAACACTGCAAGAGTGGCCTGGCCTGGACTACAACCCAGACCACTTGACTACTTTTTACCACTGGGAGTCAGAGCACTAACCATTAGACCACAGCACCTACTCCATACATGGGAGGCGCGGTGGCCTAATGGTTAGTGCGCTGGACTCCGGATCAGGCAGTCCAGGTTAGAGCCCTGGCCAGGACACGGCATTGTGTTCTTGGGCAAGACACTTAACTCTCATAGTGCCTCTCTCCACCCAGGTGTATAAATGGGTACTGGTGAATTTACTGCTGGGGGTAACCCTGCGATGGGCTAGCATCCCATCCAGGGGGGAGTAGAAATACTCTTAGTTGCTTCATGCTACAGAAACCGGGATAACCTCCGGCCTGATGGGCCCCTTGGCTCATAAGCAGACTTTACCTTTACCTACCTACTGCATACAATGTCTACAAGCATAGGGCAAAAATTACCTGACTCCTTCTTCTTGAAATTGCATCAATGCTCCAACAAGCTTCTGATCGACTGAGTTTAAATTGATCTCACTGGTTGACATTTCCTTTAGAGTTCCTGGGGTGGTTTTAAGAAATGTTGATGTGACGGCCTTTGGTAATCCTTCCACAGTTATGTTCGCATGTAAAGATTGGACAGCTTGCACTATAAGAATTAATAAACCATAAAATGATGATATCAGAATCATGTGTATGTGTTGTGTTTTGATTTATCCTTGGTTTAACGCCTGCGTCGCACATGGAGGTTGGGTGCCTAGGAACCTGGGGGCTGGAGCTGCCGACCCCAAACCCAGGTAGCAAGAACACCCCAAAAGCCTGCCCTAGCCACAACCAGGCCACCAGCCCCGCCCGCCACACCCAGCCCCATTCCCCGCACCCGTCACACTGAAGGAGGAATTCAGTGCAAAAAAAAAAATATTCGAGGTAAGCCATAACGCCTTAAGCACTAAACTCAGTGAAGCTACGCGGCTCAGTGAAACTACTAGCACGTACAACGGCTCACACATAAGAACGTGACAGGTAACCACTGACCACGAGTGCGCTGGAAGTTGCCCGCAGTGCCTTGACCAGAAGTAAAACGCCATGCATAGGAAATTGCCCGCCCGCCAAAGTACGCTAATAAATGCCAAGCCACGCCAACGCCACGCTAATGCCAAGCTAACGCCAGACAACTACAGAATAGCCACACCGCAGATAAGCTGCACCCGCAGATAAGCCGCACCCTGAATTTAGCAACTTAAATTTTGGAAAAAAAACTTTTTTAAAGAGTCTTCAGAAGTATTCTTCATCGAATGTAACTCACTATGGCAATGAAACGGAATTGAACAGATCAAAGTCTTACCCACAACTTTAGCGTTTTAATATAATGAGCATCATTTCCTTTAACTTTGACATATGATTGATCTTTTTCTGGTACTTGTTGACAGGTATTTCTTCATTCAACACTTTTTTCCACAGATTTTTGCAAACAAGAACGCGTGTTTTCGTTTGTCGAACATTCTTAGCTTAGTAACCAGCCATTAGATCGAACACGCTGTGACTAGGCCGAGAACGATGTTTGTTTACTCAGGTTTCAAGATGGAGGGAGATTCTGCCGTTCGTGGCTATCGTAACGCACAAATAAATAGATTTGAGAGCCAACTGTTGGACCTAAACTTGTTGCACAAAGAGATTTTTATAATCAATTTGTCATCAAAGTGCTAAACGGCAAAGTTCGACCACACAAATCCTTGAGAATAACGTGCAATTTTCTCACTCGTGGAGGCCGGGCCAATGGACTACTGTTGAAGTTTATTACAGGCCACCGTCGACACTGCAAACAGCTTTGTGGGGGAATGGAAATTTTGTGCTGTGTGACGTTTTCCTGTTCTAGAAAAGCGGCCATAAACCGTTTAAAGGATCTGCTAACAAAGGCTTTTATAAAAGTGTCAATTCACTGAAATGTACGGCACCTTTTTGAAATGTTCCCGCAGATAAGCCGCACCCCCGATTTTGAGCGACGATTTTTGGAAAAAAGGTGCGGCTTATCTGCGGGTGTTTACGGTAAGTTAAATAGTATATTTAACCTCATTTAAATTTTATTTTTCCTTTGTTTTTGGGTATGGTAATGTATGATTATGAGTTTAAAACAAAGGAATATAAAATTTGAACCAAGGATGAAATTGAACTACAACATTTACATGATTAATCATAATCACTGATAATACACTGTACCGCAAACTGTTAAACTTACTGAGTTTCTCATAGTCTGTCAAAGAGAAGTCCCACTGGGATGTCTTTGCATCTGCAACAAAATAATTGAATTATGAAAAGAGGAAATGCTTCTATAATGACTAACTGCGGCACTATTCTGGCTAACCAGATTGCTATTCAGGCCCCTTACTTATAAGTGCAATTAAGTCTCTCCCTATAAAAATGTCATTAAATTTAGCAAAATAAAATTGAAGATTGATTTCACCAAAGAAGGGTGGTATTATTTAAATAGGCAGGTATTATCCCAGGGGGGGTACTCGAAGTATACATGATGGGGGGATCTGACGTATTTTTTTGGGTTGAAAATTTACACGCTCGGTATTTTTTTGGGTCAAGAGATCTGTCACGTATTTTTTTAGGTCTTAAAAAAATACGCGTATTTTTTTGGGTCTTATCTGCGAGCAAAACGTTTCATTTTTGGGTTTTCGTTATCTATAAATGTGGAGCAGAAGGGAGGATGAAGAGACATTAACAGACATACCAATTTCATAAGCTTATTGATGCAAAATCATGCATTAGAAAGTTCTGCTTAATTGAATAAATCAGTATTGAGGTATTTAAGTCTTGTATTTTTTTGGGTTGGAAATTTTGATGCCAGATATTTTTTTAGCTATAAAAAATTGCGATAAAATATTTCGAAACATATTAAGAAAGTTAAAAGTTTGTTAAAAATGACGACGTTTCGACGTTAGGCTAACGTCATTATCAAGTCAAAATGAAAGTTGATAAAAAATGTATAAATAGTAAGTCAAAACAATAGTTCAATAGATGTGTGAAAATGTTGAAATTAAACAAAGAGTTTCGCACTATATTCATGACTTGATAATGACGTTAGCCTAACGTCAAAATGTCATCGTTTTTAACAAACTTTTAACTTTCTTAATATTATGTTTCGAAATATTTTATCGCAATTTTTTTATAGCTAAATGTTTAGAAAAATTGCATCTTATTCGTATAGATATTTTTTTGGGTCTAAAATTTCAGGCTTGTGTATTTTTTTGGGTTTGCAATATGAAGCTCCGTCGGACCCCCCCCCCCCCCCCCCCCCCCGTCATGTATACTTCGAGTACCCCCCCTGGGGGTATTATTAATA
Source organism: Meandrina meandrites (assembly GCA_963693305.1). NCBI lineage: Eukaryota > Metazoa > Cnidaria > Anthozoa > Scleractinia > Meandrinidae > Meandrina > Meandrina meandrites. The sequence continues at coordinate 24,933,159 of OY855908.1, read as the reverse complement.
CTATATTCATAGGCTAGGCTAGAACAGGACAGCTGCAGGACAGAACAGGAAAGCAGGGTCGTAGAAAGGATTTTGCTTGGGTAGGAGCATATAGGGGAATGGGGGGGGGATCTTTCCCTGGGAAACTTTGAAAATTCAAGTTGTTAAAGTCAACTTTTCCTGCATTCTGATAGTCATTTTAACCCTCCCTCTCAGATCAAGCAGACCTTGGTGGCACATGAGGGGGTGCAGATGCACCCATCACACCCATCTGCCTACGGCCCAGGATAGGATAGAATGAGACTTACCATAACTCCTGCTAGGTATTGTCTTGAAAATCCCAATAAGCTGTGCCTGATATGGCACAACAACTGTGAATCTCTGTCTGCTAATCAACACACAATTCCCTTTCACAGGTTTCTCTGATTTGCCCCTGATATTCGAGTTGAATGCAGCACTGGATTTTGAAGACACTGCACTGTTTTTCGCTGATACTGATGCCGAATTAGATGATGTCGCTGACGAGTTGGAATTAGGATTAGTTTCGAGTGCTAGTTTCCTAATGGATGAAGAGGAAGCGTCCTGGGGGCGATAAAATTTGGATATTGTACTTTGAAAAGAGTTCAAGGAAGCTGGTCCGGCCGAAGGTTTAGACACTAAGGTTGTAGAACCTACTGACGTGTTCGCTGAGCCAACCACATGAGGCTTTGCGTGACCATTTGTGTACATGTACGAGTTGGATGCACGATTCATTGACTGCAGATTTGAGCTCGGTGTATCTCCTCCAGATTTTAAAGACGGCTGCCTTTGTGGCACGCTCGTGTTATCCCTACTCGAAGAAAACAAGCTATTTTCTTCTCTTGAGGGTTTAACAGCACGGTTCGTGGCAAATTTACCCCCATCGCATCTGTCGGTTGCTGACGAAGTTGTCGTTGCTGATGCATTTTTCTGCTGTCGTTGACTCAAAAGAGCCGCTCGTTTCTCAAGAGCTTTGCGTCGATTTTCTTCGATCCTCCTTCTCTGCTCTTCTGTCAAGCCTCCAGAAGACATTTATGCTATCGGACGTAATCTAAACTAAGAAAATGAATGGTATTCCAAGTGTAGTTGTACTTTCGTTTCATCGTCGTTCTTCGAAATCGCCGCCATGACTAAATAAACCGCTGACACAGGCTCAAAGTTTAGCAACATTACCCAGAAAGCATTGCGTTGTTGTATAAAAAGGAAGAATATTGCGCCACGTTTGGGAAACTCTTTGAGATTCTCGAAGAAGGTCGCTTCAATCGCTACTGGTTTTTTGCGTAGCTGAGCTTTTCCAAGGCATATTTGAGCTTGGGGTCTGAGAAGTTCTTATGAGGATAGTGGTTTTACCTTCAGGAACGGAAATATCTGTATAAAATGCCGTTGTTTACTTGCATAACATGTCGCGTGGCTTTTGCGGATGGCGATATTCAACGCCGTCACTACAAAACGGACTGGCATCGTTATAATCTTAAGAGAAAAGTCGCCGAAATGCCGCCTGTAACTGCTGAAGTCTTTCAGCAAAAGGTCCTTGAGCAAAGAGCCGTTGTCGAAGCCCAACAGCAGAGCAAAACGAAAACCATGCATTGCAAACTGTGCAACAAGACGTTCTCCTCCGAGAATGCTTATGGTAACCACATGAGCTCTAAAAAGCATAAAGAACTGGAGGCTGCCAAAGCGAAGAGGGAAGAAAACCAGATCACAAAGAGCTTGACCGTGGAAAGCAGTAAAACCGGGCAAAATAACACAGAATCCGAAAATGCTGAGTCACCATTATGTGATAAGGTTGACAACGACGACAATGATGATGATGATGACGATGAGATTGAGGAAGACACACTGGAAGTAACAGATTGCCTGTTCTGCCCACACCGCAGTGTCATCCTGGAAGACAACATGAAGCACATGACAAGGTCACATAGCTTTTTCATCCCAGACTTGGAGTTTGTTGTGGATTTGAAAGGGCTGTTGACATACCTGTGTGAAAAAGTCGGAATTGGTAACATGTGCCTGTACTGTAATGACAAGGGAAAGAACTTCCTCTCTACAGAAGCTGTTCAGAATCACATGGTAGACAAAGGCCACACTAAAATCAACTATGAGGGAGATTCTGTTTTGGAATATGCTGACTTCTATGATTTCAGCAGTAGCTATCCCGATTATAATCCAGATGAAGAAAGCAGTGATGAAATCCAAGGTAAAGAAGATACTCTAGTAGTCAATGAACAGACATTAGAGCTATGTTTACCATCAGGCACGAAAATTGGCCATCGCAATATGCGTCATATCTACAAGCAAAACCTCCCTCCTGAAAGAAGTCGGCATTCCAAGGTGATCCAAAATATCATGGCTGATTACAGAGCTCTTGGCTGGTCTGGAACTATTGGAAATGCATCACGACAGAAGGTTAAAGATGTCAGGTTGCGAAACATACAGCAAGCAAAAAGAACAGTTGATGTCTCAGTCAAAGCAAACAAACTGCAGAAGCACTTTAGACCTCAAGTAATATTCTAGTACAATTTTTTGAACAGAAAAATTGCGGAATATTACATGTTAATGTCAAAAATTTTTGAGACTTTCATTGTGGACCTAAACTGTGCTTTTACGTATATGTATAAATGTTACTTAAGGTACATTTTGGCTTAGATACCAGCTCAGTCCGAGGAACAAGTGCCCTTTTAGGCAAGCCTTTGTTGTAGCAAAAAAGAGTTATGATTCTTTTTAATTTTTCAATCAGAGGATAGCACAAGAATTTATATCTTCCTTTAGGTGTGCGAAGACATGTTTTCCATGGGTTAAGTTGCCTAACACTAATTTCAGAGTATTAAGGCCAAAAATCCACAAAATCCCCCCGACAGAGCTTCTTTAAACTGCCATAAAATCTCTTCCTTGCAGTTTATAGTTACTTTCCTGAATTGTGCTGTTATATGGCACTAGTCAAACAAAAAAGCATTTGAGCCTGGGATTTGAGCTCATCAAAAATGGTGTTTTTATTTCTGGAAGTCAAAATCAGCCCCAGCCCCACATTGTACATCATGTGGCCAAACTGTTGTAAAAGGCATTTACTCCAAAAATTACTTAAAATTTGCTATTTACAGTCATAAGTTTTTTTAGGCTGATTTTATTTAACCCATGAAACAACACCTAACAACATCTAACAATTATTAGTGTTGTACAGTGTAGTCAAAACTAAACAAAAGAAAACAATGGAATTAGTGTCTAATAGTATCTGAAAGTTTAGTTAGTAACTATTTCATGGGTTAAGTAAAACCATTCTGACTAATTACTACAAATTATGCTGTAGGGCTTTTAATAATAGTAGGTGGGTTCCCTTTACAATTTGGCACCTGTCAAAGAACACTGTAAGAAGCTTATACCTTCTGTTTACACATGTTAAGAAGCTGGATGAATTGTAGCTGGTGATTAATGATGGGACATCCATGGAGTTCTGGCGAGCCTTAATGAGATCCCTGAAACAGTGTGTTCACAGCTGTGTAATGCATTGTGCATTGCACACACTAAGTAAGTTAGGGACAACTTAAAAGCTTGAATAGGTTCAGTGAGTTAACCTGAAATTTGGATGTTGTACACAGGGCTATAGGCAGATGAGGGGTGTCTGGGAGCATGCGTGCCCAGAAAATTTTGAAATCTAGAGGCTCAGAAAATGGCCATTTAAGAATTTTCCATAACATTTTTTTCAATTTTTTGGGATTAGTTTGTCAATTAAACAGGGCATCTGATAGGGTGCGGAAAAAAATAACAAATTATGCGGAAATTTTCAGGAACATTATGCGGAAGAAAGTGTTGATTATGCGGAAAACACGTTGGATTATGCGGAAAATTTTCGGCTCGCTTCGCTCGCCAAAAATCACATCTTTTCATGCAGCCGAAATCGAGCCACCCCCGAAGCCGAGAGTCTGCTCGCAGGCTAATTTTAAACAAAAACAATTATATTGGGATTTGGGCTTTTCCAGTTATTTTCATTTGTATTTGGTATGTTATGAAATTATCTTATCAATTATGTGATGTTCAATGAAAATAACACAACCGTTATTTTGTTGGCTGAAGTTGATTTTCTTCCTATGCATAAACAATACAATTCAAGGTGCTACGTGATCTACTACAACATTGCACGTTGAACAAAATAACAATCCATTATCTACATAGAAAACTTCAGGATACTGGTTCACTCTATCCTTTGCTGCTATTAGACTTTCAACAAAGTCCTTCGTCTTCACTGTAGCACGTCGCTCACAGGCCACTTTACGGCCTCGAGCTCGCTTCACTTAATTCGTCGCTCATCTAGCCCGTGAGGTAAACTTGTGGCAACTGTACAGTTAAGTGGGGATCCTTCTTCTTGGTCTCTTTGATGACAAATTTATCCATATACTATAGCTTACCACAGAAGAATTTTCGGTACACCGAACGAGCGAAAGAAGACAACTGGTGTCCAGGCCCATCACGAAAAGACGCGAGGAACGCCTGGAGGTTAAAAATTGCTCACGATCGAAGTGCCGTGTTTTCGTCACTATTTTAGGAGAAAACTGTGTCAAAATAATCAATTTCTTCGAAATTTATGTTCGTGAGGATGGTAAACAACTGCTTAATCATTAATGTGAAACAAATTTCTCTGTTTTATGCGGAAAATGTTCTCAAGATGCGGAGGATGCGGAAGTCAGCGAATTATGCGGATCCGCACCACCGCATCCTGTCAGATGCCCTGATTAAATGTTTCTTAAAAAAGGCCACAATCAAGACAAGGCAAGTACCTTGTCTTGCCTCGTGCAAGCTATGGCCCTGGTTGTACAGATTGAAGAGCAAGTTCTGTCAACTCAAAGTTGGAACAAAAAGTATTAAGACGGAATCTGCCAGGACTTTGAGTAGTTGTTGGACAAAATTATGTACCAAAATTATTTACACCTTATTGCAAACTTTTTTGTTACTGCTTCAAATATCTTATCAAAAGAAATCTTTTCTAACAACACCAAACACCGAAAACAAATTTTGAAATTTCACTGAATTCCACTGAATCGCTTAAAGACGATTTTACAAAATGGCTGCATGTGAGAATTTCCCTATAGCTTGTGAACTTTGAAATTCATTTTCTGAGACTCTGATAAGAAATTGTTGTTAGTGTTATCAGTGATAATTACTTGCATCTTTACCTTTTATTTAGGGTAGAAAATAACGCAATAGGATTTAAATTATTCTGGTACTCGATTTTTGTCCAACTTAAATAAATATTACTCGACTTCCTGGTGGATTCAGTCTTAAATAACAAAACATTGCAATATCACACAAAAATAATAATAATAATAATAATATAGTGTAAAGTGGTAAAATGGTTTAAGCATGATTTTGTAGTTTATGGCAAACAAGCCTTTCGTATCAGCCACTCCAAACTGAAGAGATCAAACTTGGTGAAATAAAACAGCACATTACTGCACCAGTAACTTGATTTAGCAATCAACAGCATGGACCAAGATACACCATTGACCCTATGCAAAAATAGCGGCCAATATTTAAGATTCTTTTGTTTTTCTTTGAATTAGCCTTACTGACCTCGTTTTTGAGTTGATAACTCAAAGAATTTTTATCTAGAACAAGGCTAGTGAGGCTAGTTTAATTGTATACAAAAGAATTTTAAATTGGCAGCCATTTTTGAACAGGTTCTATGTGGCATCTATAACTAAGGCTACTTTGACATCAAGAAACAAGTACAATGTGAACCAAAGCATCTTTCAGCTTTGAACAGAAATAAAACATGTTTCTATGACCTTTATACTTTAACAAAGATCATAGTCATGTCATTTTTGCTTGCAAAACAGTGTAGGCAAAACCAGAGCCACAGGCAAGGGTTCTGTCAACCACTCAAGAAAGCCAAAATAATGATGTACCATGATTGTTATCTGGCTTGTGAGAGTACTCTTTGGTGTGGTATGGGGTTTTGATCAATTATAAGATTATACATTGCTCAGGAGAAAACTGCAAAGCGGTTGAGACAACATCTATTAACAATATCTTTTATTCATTCAAAAAAAAATTAAAAAAAAAAACATGACGCTGCATGCAGGCTTGTCTCAAAGTGACCCAGTTATTAAATGAAGTGTTCACATGCAATGCAAACAACGGAAATAGCCAATTTTGCATCAATAAGTGTTAATAGTTGTTTACCAGCCAACACAGACACACTGGTATTAAATTGAATCTTAACCAAGGAGAAGTCCTCCAGCTAATTAAACCCCCACCCTCTTCTGACTCTTCCAAGACAGTAAGTCAAGGCACTTGATAAATTCACCTGAGTGACCACATACTGTATATGAAGCACCATAGTCCCCTCTCAAAAGGTCTTGGAAGAAAATAAGTCCCTCCTGACTGGGGAAAATACTATGAGAGGGATTATAAGGTTCAACAAGAAACATTAATAATAATAATATTTAAAACCAGGAGACTCTCACTGGAGTGATCTTCAAAAATGCTTAAAACGTGCGTTATGTTGTTTTGAACAAACGTGAAACTCCCGTTTTAACCAAAATATGGATAACTTTACATTCATTTATCTCTTGCAGGGTCAGCTTGAGAGAAAAAAAATTGATAAGTTCTTCTTAACTGTATTCAAACTGTTCCCATGCCATGAGTTCTTTTTGGTAGCTTTATTTTTGCCTTTGTTGCTCAAAAGTTCAGCAGAAACCACAGGCGGCCCAGGCTCCTGATAAGATTACTCGAGAACGTGACTCGATCGAGCGTTACAACGGTTTGAATTTATAAAGGTTTGTATGGGAGAAAACGGTTTCGAAATTATTCGCAAATATATGTACATTTTGAAAATAAAATCGACTTACCTCAATGCCTTGTTGTCTTTCTTGTTGTCATCTCGCTTCTCAAACCAATCTGACGCCTTTTTGGCGAGTTTTAGCTTTTTTGGTTTTCCACCGCTAAGAAGAAGTACTTCTTCTTAGCGGTGAAAGACAACAAGGCATTGAGGTAAGTCGATTTTATTTTCAAAATGTACATATATTTGCGAATAATTTCGAAACCGTTTTCTCCCATACAAACCTTTATAAATTCAAACCGTTGTAACGCTCGATCGAGTCACGTTCTCGAGTAATCTTATCAGGAGCCTGGGCCGCCTGTGGCCGAGTTACAGAATGGTTTTGTCTCGGTTCTTGACCATGAATACATTTCAGTGACATTGCCAGGTTATCCATGGTGAAATCAAGAGGCCAAAGAACTGAGTGTGCAAGGTCATGAGGTGGTTGTAGAACCAAACAGCTTGCAAGTTGCACTTGGGTACCCTTCAATATTGTCATACACCCTCACCACATCCATATGATCCTCAAGGGTATCTATAAGTTTTTCTGCTTGCTGTGCACGTTCATCAGACAAAGACACAAGTGTGTGAGGAACATACTCTAGTTCCGATGACAGAACTCTGTCAGGAAACTTGTCTGATAAATCATCGTAAACTTGTTTTGAATCTTTAACTGAACATATAAACTGAAAAAAAAAACATAATACGACAATGTGTTAATTTCAATCTCTTTCTTTTTAACAAAAAATCACCCTGAAGAGCTCAATAATTTGTACCTTGATGTTTTTTGTTCCATTCTCAGATTCACAGAAGAACAGATTTTCTGCTCCACATTCAATTGCTACTTCTTCTGCCTGCAAATAAAGGAAGACATCCATATTTGTTTTGGGTCACTAGACTTAACTGGACAAATACTGTTTACAATAATTTAAACTTTTATATTCAATTTTCAGTTTCATGTTAAAATATCTTAAATAAATACATTTCAAAAATAATTGACTTACTTTGTCGACACTCTCATCATCGGGATAGTCTGACGACTTGTGTTTATCCTCCATGAAAAGAAAATCCTCTACAGTTATTGTTCCTGGTTGGTGTACATAAGGCCAAAAAAATAACCATGAGATTTTTATCTTACACCTACTTTCATTTTAAAATTATATATTCTATTCTCATTTATTTATTTTTTTCTTAGAATTTAGTGTAAATATTTTTAACTTTATATAGCTTAGATATATTCTAATGTAAATAGTGTCCCCAATTAGTTTTTAAAAGCTAATACTACTGACACTATAATCAAGTATTTCATTCTTCATTTATTCATTCAGCGGAGAAGGGCGACAGCTGGAAGTACGCATTCGCAGGCTAAAACACCACAGGCTACAATTATTTGCACAAAAGAGTTCTATACTGAGGAAGTACACTGATGCCTGATATCCATCATTTCCATGTTTGAAAATACATAAATCAAGAATCATTTTTAGAACCATTTTCACAGTTTTTTTTTTTTTTCATTATCAAGAAAAAATCTTCAAAAAAATCTTACAAGATGGGGTTGGGGGAACAAAAAAAAATTAATAACCACACAAAATATCACCAACAACTGTGAAATTTTTGCTCACACCTTTGTGATGATAATGAAATGTCACTGATCCTCCATCGCTAAACAAACCTCTGAAAATATCAAACAAGTGTTTAATCAGTATGGAAATTCATAATAACTTACACCCCATGTATAAGGTTGTCTCACATTCAAAGTATATATTTATCTAGGCGTACATTGTATAATACCTGGTGACAGACAGTTGAAAAAGAGATGAGGCAATTGGTGTCAGCTGGGGAGAGCCGACTAGGAAGGTGAAGAACAGGCAGCAGGGGTGGTCTATGGTCATGGCCTTATATTCCCAACGGCACAACAAGGAGTGAATGAGTGAGTGACATTGTATATAAATCTGAGATGCATTATTGTTCTATGTCTGAGACACTTCATTCTCAAATATGATATATTACTTCAGCAGTTACGACAGATGCAGAAAGAGAACAGTTTTAAGAGAAATGTTGCTGATTTGAGAAATCTACAGCTTGGATTGAATAAAAAATCTGACAAAAAAATCAAACAAAAAACTGTTACTGAACACTACAGTATACGTATGTGCAAAACAAAATTAGCAGTTACATGCATGTGTACATTTGAAAATAATCAAGATCAAGATCAAGGTAAATCAAAATATTAAAAGGACTTAATGGCCCTCCTTTTGTAAAATAATTCACTGGGCACATGTGGCTGCAGTACTGTACACTCACCCATTTTTCCGTAGAATGGTGGCCAATTCGCACTTGGTTTTAATCTTGTTTGCTGTAAGAAGCTGGACAAGCAAGCCACAGCCACCAGGCCCTTTGACCTCAAGCAAGCTTGTTTCATAAGGATTGCCCTTTGTCTAAAATGCATAGAGGTGCAGTAAACTAAGTAAGACTCTGACTAATCATTCATGTGAACAACACCACACTGAATTATAATTATATAAATTTGTCACTATCACACATGTACTAAGCCAACATTGAAAGGGTGGGAATGGTTTATAATAATTTATTATTGTGGCTTTGAAAGTTTTCAAACCAGTTTGATTGCTCTTTTATTCCATTTTTTTCTTTCATTCCTTTTCATAAATGAAAGTAAGAAAAAATGAATGAATGAACACACAAATGAAAAAGTGGATGAACATACAGGTATATGTATGTTGTGGTTTAAATTTTTCTTTAGTTCAAAATTTTTCAAACTAGTTTGATTTTTAGTTTTCATTGTTTTGTACTGATTATCATAATCTAAAACAAAGAAAATTAGAAATCAAACTGGTTTCAAAAATTTTAAACCAAGGAAAAATTTAAACCACAACATGCACAAATAAATTATCTGATAAAGAAATAGGAATGCGAAGGAATTAGGAATTAGCAAATAGATGGAAATGAGATTGATTCATTGACTTACTGATTGATTGATTGATTGGTTGGTTGGTTGGTTGGTTGGTTGGTTGGTTGGTTGGTTGAATGAATGAATGAATGAATGAATGAATGAATGAATGAATGAATGAATGAATGAATGAATGAATGAATGAATGAATGAATGAATGAATGAATGAATGAATGAATGAATGAATGAGTTATTGAGTGAGTGATGGATTGATTGGGTTATTGAGTGAGTGAGTGATTAATTGATTGATCGTGGATCAATTAATTGCCTTGCTCCCGAGATTTTGTGCAGTCATTTCTCCACTCACACCTTATTTTGCTCCATTCTTGACAAACCAAGAAACAAGAGGGACTGCTCATAGTCTAGCCAAGGAATGAACCAAATTGATGAATGAACAAAAGAACAAGCGAATGAATAAACAAAAGCAAGTGAATGGATGAATTAGTTAGTGGGTCTGCGTCAAATACACATTAAGTAAATGAACTCATAAAGACACTGAATTACAGCTACCACCTGACAAAACTTTTGGTTAATTTTTTGACAACTTTTTGGCATCTTTTTGACAGCTTTCTGATGGTTTTCTTTTGAACTGGCCAATGAAATTGCAAGAGCTGTGAGAGGCAGAGTTATCAAATTCCATGTTCACTCTCTGACAACTTTTAACTCTGCCTCCGTCACTTCTTGCACTTTGATTGTCCAACTGAAACAGAAGTTGTCAAAATTTATTGTGCCAAGTGGCAACAGCACAGCATGCATCCCTGTAAAAAGGGAACAAATGAATGAAGAAAGGAAGGATCAAAAGGAGGAATGCCTCAGTGACAAAATTAATATGGAATGGATAGATGCACAGAAGAACATAAAGATAAATTTATTAATATCCAAAACAAATCATATTACGTTGGCTTACCCCTGCTCCTGTTTTAATGGCATTCTCAATACTCAGTTTGGGCATGCATATTGTTTTGGCTCTTTCAATCAGCTTGTCCAGTCGAGGGTTGAAGCGAACATCTGCCCCAGATTCTAATTTATAAATGAACAAGCAGCATTAGCAGTTCTATTGTGGAGCTTTGCCTCTTCATTATCCAGTCATAAAGCATGTCACCCAGGCAAACAAAAAAAAAAAACAGTGTTATTAATTATTGTTAGAGAATGCTCAAAGACCAAAGATTCTTAAAGGGGCTGGTTGGATTTTTTTTGGAGGGGGAGGCATGCAAAAAGATGGCTTCAAAGGGGAGGTTATCCAAAAAATATAGTCTGTAAGGGGGTCACCAAAAGTAATTACCAAAGGTTCCAAAAAACCTAAATTTGCACAGGGGAGCATGCCCCCGTACCCCCTACTATGTCTGGAACCTCATCAACTCAACTCCACCAACTATTTGGCTGTAAACACAGTTCATACACACCAACAAGACCCATCAATAAAAACAGTTAATTAGTGCACTTACAATATTACTATTATTATCACTTTAAACTGCAGCCACAGCATCTATAATAAAGTGAAAATTCTACCAGAATGCCTAAAATAGTGTTCTGAGGTTGTGAAAAACCTACTTTTTTCCAGGAAGCATGCCCATAATGGCCCAAAGCACCCTACCATATACAGAACCTTATCAACTCAACCCCACCAACTATCAATACACACCCCAGCAATAAAAACATTTAATCACTGTACAAACAAGTGGGCCCTCACTTGAAAACTTAAAACAGAACTGCAATTTTATCTGCTATTTATTTATTTATTTATTTATTTTTGGGGGGAGTCATCTAAAAAAATTAAGGATTACAAGGAGAGTGGCAGGGTAAAAATTTCTGATAAAGAGGGGGGTCAATAGACATTGCAGAGACTACCTCTCAAATTCCACCCCCTCCACCCCATAAAAAATGAATGGTCCCTACATTTCTATTAAAAATAAGAATCACACCTGAAGGGGCATGTATAATTGTATAGTACTGCACACCAAAACCTATTATAATCCTTGCCTGAAACAACTTTGTAAGGTTTTTTGGGAGAGCTTTATAAAAATAGAGGAACTTCCCATAAAATTCCAGTTATAACCCCCCCCCCCCCCCCCCCACCACCACCTGCTTATAAGCCCTCCTAGTTATAGGCCCATCTACCTGGAAACGAAAAAAATACATCAGGTTATAAGCCTCCCCCACCCCCCAGATATATAAGCCCCTCTCTGCCGGATGACAGTACTGAACATGGCTTAATGTTGCTTTATTATGATTAGGATCAACACTGTCGTGGCTTGTTTCGAAACATTTTTTATTCCGCTTTTAAGCCCCCCGGATATAAGCCCCTCCGTTTGAAGCCCACCCAAAACACCTTACAAAGTTGTATAAGCCCAGGGCTTATAGCTGGAATTTTATGGTGTGTCTGGGTGAAAATGGCTTATACACCAGGGTGCATTTAGTGAAGGTTACGCCAAAGATCTTCGGCGTGGGTTTTAAAATTTTACAGCGTACCGGCGTGGGATCAGAATTTTTGGCGTACAGCGGCGGGAGATGAAGACAGCATTTGGCGTACCCTGGCCTGCGGGGAATTTTGAAACCCTTGGCGTATCTTTGGCGTAGGATTTATGCTGAATATGCACCCTGGCTTATACATTCTTACAGATCAGTGCACAACACTGGGGAAATAAAGGAATGGAAACTTGTCCTGGAAATGTTGTTCAGTTTTACAAAAGTTGGTCTGACTGATCGATCTGATCAAATGGCCAGAAAGCACCCTAGCTGGGAGTCCCCTTGTGGAACTCTATGGTCACCAGGTGGCTGAACAACATGTAAGCTAAGGATAGTAGAGGCATTGATTCTATCATGCCCAATCCCCTATATGGCATGAGATGCACATTCAGAGATTAATTTTTAAAATAGTTTTATTTTGTTTTATTCATCAAAACACTGAAAACACCACCGACGATCCCCTGTTGCCGAGTCTCACGAGAGGAAACCGAACATCATTCCATTTTGCCAAGAATTGTTCATCTCTTTTCAGCAACTGCTTTGTAGTTTTCTACAACTACAGCTACAACTACAACTATATTTTAAATTTAAACTTAACACTTAAGGACAAAATTAACCTTACCGCGAACTGCTGTGATAATTTCAATGGAAAGTTTCCCAAATTCCTTGCTGCGCGCAAAGTCGATGTGAGCCTTCTTGAACTTTCTATTTTGCCATTGACTGTGCCCCTTACATCTCAACTGTATCCTGGAAAAATTAAGTGAAGCACTTGGACAGCAACACTGAGTAATGAAGGCAGGAAAGTTTGTAGCAAGCACACGAGAATTTTTTGCCAAGGAAGCCGCCATTTTGTTTTTTCAAGTGAACCATTTTCTCAACTCAGTGGGGAGGGGTCAGGAAACAAATTAGCTTTTTATGTATTTACAAAAGCTGCTCACATATTGGTATATAAGTTTCAATGTATTTATCCTTTATAATAATTTTACATATTTCAAGATAAATAATGTTGTGAATGAAAAACGAAAAAGCGTATAATTCAATGCTGTCAAATTTGAAAATACTATCTCCCGACCCATAGTGTAATCTGATGGCTCGGTTACAAAGTCAATTGGCTTGACACGTACTTTGTGTGGAGAAATTGGTTATTTTCTCGGACCGATTGTGTATTTACGGAGCAAGATAGCTTAAAAATTAAGATGTATTGGTTTACGGGAAGTATTCCTGAAGCCATTGGAGAATCAAGGGAGAAGGGATTGGTATTCATCGTTTATATTGAAGGTATGTCCGAGTTGAACAAAATCGCGATGATGCAATTTGCATGTTACATGAAACGTGTTACAGGTTTGAGCAAGGTTTACACCAGTCATATCAATTACAAATCGTTAGCTTAGCTTTTAAGAAATTATTTATTCAGGTAATTTAAATGAAACCTTTGGGATCCTTCCAATCTGGTTATTTAATTGTATTTATGGTATGCTTATATCAGAATGCACCTTTTGTTGAACATAGACCAGGGAAGTAGACTGTTTTTCTGGTTTAATGCCTTTCCTTGTCTGGTTTAATGCCATCCCCATGCCTTCTATCCCGCTCAGAACAATCTTTGATATAAATGTTTTATTTAACAATTAATCACCAAAGTGGTGGCGAATAGTGGCAGATATTTTAAATATCCACCACTAGTGTACCAAAAACATTACTTTTGTTAATCAAAGCGAAATGGGAAGCCATTTTGTTTCTCTTGCTACAATTTTCATTTGAGTAAGGCACGGGGGAAGTTGGGTGACAGAGTTTTGATGTTAAAAACCATGTTGTTGCCACAAGTAGCCGGCTTAGTATCCATTGGTAACATATACGTCACATGCCAAAAAAGCCCACCAAATCATGGAACGGCTGCGTTCAACAAATTACCATTGGAAACCAAGCCAGTTGCCCATGGTAACAACGTATTTTTAATGTCAAAACTTTGTCCCCAAACTTGTTCATGCCTTACTCAACTGATAATCCTGGTAGGCTGCTCGGAGGTGAATAGTACTTTGCAAATGGTCAACTCAAGCTGATCCACATAATTTTTTTTGTACAGTTCTGATTAAAATCTTATATTCACATACAGTCAACACTCGGAGGTTTACCTTTTACCAAAAATATCAGGATCCAGAAGCTGGGTTCAATGACCATAATGATTCAATTTACTGCAGCACCTCGGCACAAGGAAGGGTGGCTATTGATGAATAGGGCACTTAAAGATGAGGCACTTGTTTCTCAAACATAACTCAAGACTGTAAATATATATGGGAGCTTGCACAGTCATAACGGCACCATTTGCTTGTTTAGGATATTCAGTGTTACATTCACTTGTCTAATCAATCTATAACCTTGAATAGGGGTGCTTATTAAACAAATTAATGACACCCAAGGGTAGCACTTCTTAAAAAGCAATTCATTGTGGAAATAAAAAATAGTAGTGTATACCAGTAGTGTTGGACTCTGGATTGAACTGTCCAGGGCACTGCGTTGACTTCTTGGACCACACACGTTACTCTCACAGTGCATCTCTCTACACAGATGTATAAATGGGTACCAGCAAATTTAATGCTGGGGAGGGGAGGGGGAGTAGAAATGCTCCTGCGGCATGTAGTCATGTCATGCTACAGAAACCAGGAAAGGCTATGTCAATGTGGGTCACTTATCACAATGCAAACTCAAAAGGAAGAGGAGGGGGACGCTTAAAATATGTACTGTATTAGTATATTATACTGCCATAACCTCTAGCATATGCTGTGTGTGAATCTAACCAAATAAACTCTGTTTTAGGGGATAATGAAGATACGCAGAAAATGAATGCAACATGGCAAGATCCCAAGGTACAGTGTATTATTTCACACGCTCAGTTCTTTTGCTTTCAGTTCTTGAAGATCTGAATCAAAATTTTCCTTTTTTTCACACATTTCCATGACTCTCTACAGTCATGTAGCAACACAGTCTGTCCCTGTAAGAGCACAGTGCTTAGCTTTCAGTAAATTTATTCTAATTAAGGTCATTATTCCACTGAAATAGAACCTGCACTGAGATTTTTGTCAAACTTTGCATTTCGAATGTTTATATTATAGGAACTTTTTGCATCTTGTTTATACCCAATAAATCCTTATAATAATATTACCATGATTATAGCCACGATTGCTTGCAAAATTCACGTTTCAAACACTGAGAATTGGTCCATACCATATTTATTTTACATAGAATTCAATTCAAAACAACAGAAAAAATGACAGGTCACCATACTCGTTTTTGAGAAAAATTAATGACGATTTATCTCCCTGGCAAGGTCTAGCTGTAAAGAAAGAGCCGTCATTTTTTGATGCACGAAAATATGCACAGTAAGGGATGCACAATGCAATACTGGGGAAAGACATTAAAAACCAAATTATAATTAATGTGCAAAATGTTTAACCAGCTGTGAGAAAAAAAAAACAAGTAATATTCATGAATATTATTCAGGTTGCAGAGACACTATCAAAAGAGAAATGTGTGGCAATTAAACTGGATCATAAGAGGTCAGTACAAAAAGCAGGATTTCTTGTTATTTACATGTACTGTAGTATACGGATTTATTTAACACTTATGTCCCAGATGGAGGTTGGGTGCCAAGGAACCTGGGTGCTCCAGCTGCCGACCCCACAGATTTTTTATATATGTATATTAAATAACTCTTTTATTAAACTACTACATACTCTAGTTACAAATGTACCATACAAACATACTTTAAACATGTAACAACAGTAAAGTCTGCTTACGAGCCAAGGGGCCCATCCGGCCGGAGCTTATCCCGGTTTCTGTAGCATGAAGCGACTAGGAGTATTTCTACTCCCCCCTGGATGGGATGCTAGTCCATCGCAGGGTTACCCCCAGCAGTAAATTCGCCGGTACCCATTTATACACCTGGGTGGAGAGAGCCACTATGAGAGTAAAGTGTCTTGCCCAAGAACACAACGCAGTGCCCCGGCCAGGGCTCAAACCCAGACCGTTCAATCCAGAATCCAGCGCACTAACCATTAGGCTGCCGCGCCTCCCATATGTAACAACAGTAACATACAGTAAATAAAATAAGAAGGAGAAAAAAGAAAAAAATACAAAATAACAGTTCGTAAAACAACAAGAAAGGTAGACGCAACTGCAATTTTTCAATTATTACAAAAGTATAAGTTGTTATCTAACTTGCAGGTTATATATATATCTATACCCCACAGATACCCAGGTACATGTACACCTGTAGGTAGAGCACCCCAAAAGCCATCCCCACTACTGCAACCCAGCCATGGCCCTGACCACCAAACCCAAACCTAGCACCAGTCATACTGAACACGGAGTTCAGTGGAGAAAACTACTTAGTAAAATAACAAATGGCACTACATAATATGGTGAAGGGTGATGAGGGAGGGAAAAACACTACACACAATGCTGTGATTGCTGAGCAGAATGAAACTTAATGAACACAATTTAAAGTATAATTTAATAAATGTTATTTCCTGTTTTTCCTTATTTCTTATTTAGTGAGGACTGTGCACAGTTTTCTAAGCTTTGTATCCTTTTCAAGCAGTTATAACGTTTACAAATTTTTATTGTGTTTATTTTGATTATTATTGTAAAGCACCACAGACATCTAGTGGAGTATGGCACTATGAATGTATATTATTTTTTTGTAGGCTGAACATAATATTTTTTATTTAAAGAACATACTGTAGGTGGAATTACTGTCAGTTCATGCAACCTCAAAATTATATGTCTCAAATAAAATGTGAGATATGAGGTTTGTTTGCATAAACAGCTGTAACTTACATGTAAACGGATTCAGTCAACATTCTTTTCATTTCCATGTACCCCTGTTGATACTACTGTGAGTAATCAAAGAAATCTGGCTTTGGTTTACTTCAGTTTGCATTGTTTGAACCAATAGTGACTAGTGTCCACAACAAGAGACAAAAATGGACAGTTTGTGGAATTCACAAAAAGTACTTTTAATTTCCTGCCTTATCTACTGTGAATGTCAACACAATTGTACCATAGAGCCAAGGATCATCATTAGTTAGACAGTCCTTAACTTGCTATCTGATTTAATTAGACCCTATTGTCTGTATCCCTGCAACATACTTAATTGGTGAGAATGGTTTGCCATTAGAAGTTATAGGTGGAAGCCTTCCAGTTGACGAGTTTGTTACAAAATCAAACAAGGCTTTAGAGGTAAGGAATTGCTAAAATACGATTATTATGTACATTCATACTGTACCCCTCATATGGGGAACACAATCTTGGCCTGAGAAAACAGTTATGTTCAGGATTGACTGTACTTCATATTTTAACCGAGTCATTTGACATTACTTCAATGCATGCGAGTTTATTCTCTTGCCCAAGAACACAACACAATGGCCCCAAGCAACACTGCACCTCCACTGCCTGGTCAAGAGTCCAGTTGCTACAATTACTGCGACTTTCCTTACCCCATATATTTTCAGACCTGGGCCTACCAAGGAACTGCTTTGGTTTGCATAAACATTTTAGATGGGATACAAATTACTGGCATTTTTGGGATGAATAATAACAATAAAAAATAGTTTCAAAATAAATTCTTCCAAAAAAGTATACCTACAATATACATGTAACTGCTGAACAGAGTGCACAAACTATACCATATTTCAGACGAAAATGGATCACACAAACCCACAGAGACTAGAATCGCAATTTCTCAAACCTGCAGGGGAAATGAAAAATTAGTTCAAGAAATTGGGGATAAAATTACAGAGAAGTACTATCAAGGGAAGTGGGAGGCGCTGTGGCCTAATGGTTAGTGCGCTGGACTCTGGATCGGGCAGTCTGGGTTCGAGCCCTGGCAGGAGCACTGCGTTGTGTTCTTGGGCAAGATACTTTACTCTCATAGTGCCTCTCTCCACCCAGGTGTATAAATGGGTACCAGTGAATTTACTGCTGGGGGTAACCCTGCGATGGACTAGCATCCCATCCAGGGGGGAGTAGAAATACTCCTAGTCACTTCGTGCTACGGAAACCGGGATAGGCTCTGGCCTGATGGGCCCCTAGGCTCGTATACAGACTTTACCTTTACTATCAAGGGAAACGTAAATTGGTTTGAGAAATCGGGAGTTATGAGAAACCAAGGGGTTCAAGAAATCAGGGTTCTACAGTAACTGTATCTATTATTTAGCTTATGTAAGGGCATACCTCCTGAGTCACTCCCCCCTCAGTCCCTCCCCTCTCCCCCCCCCCCCCCCCCCTCCTCAAGAGCCACAGCACCTCCACAGCGAAGTTACCCCAGGCTTAGTCTGCCACTGGCTTGGCAGTTGGTATGACTTTCACTTTTTTTCATCTTATTTTAGACACATCGGAAGTCAGCTGCAAACAATGCTACAGTACATGCTGCTGCCAGCACTGCACCACAAACCAGTGAAGCTTCAAGCTCAACCCAGCAGATGTCAGTCAGTAGCCCACCTCAAGAACAGCCAGCATCACCTCAAAGCCATGAAGCCTCGAGTAGAGACACATTGGCTACACCAGGACCATCAAATGTAAGGAAAAAAAAAGATTTTTGCAGTTTGGTGTACTGCAATCCCATAAATTATAATGGTTGTATTCTTTGCCAATCACCATAGTTTTTCTTTCACTTCTTCATTCATTTGTTTGTTTATCTGTTTGTTTGTTTGTTCGTTCGCTTGCTCGTTTGATCATTTGTTTGTTTCTTTTCCTTGTTCAATCATTCATTCATTCATTCATTCATTCATTCATTCATTCATTCATTCATTCATTCATTCATTCATTCATTCAGTCAGTCAGTCAGTCAGTCAGTCAGTCAGTCAGTCAGTCAGTCAGTCAGTCAGTCAGTCAGTCAGTCAGTCAGTCAGCCAGTCAGTCAGTCAGTCATTCTCCCTTTGGAGAATGACTATGGTGCAATAAAGATGTACTATTACATTTACTATTCATTCATTCACTCATTCTGTTGTACCTATCTGATTTTTTGAAACTGAACAAAAACAAAAATAAACTGAATTGTCAATTTCAAACCAAAAGCAAATTGAGATGTAACAACATAATTATACATGTACAGGAAAACATATTATTGGCTATTGTGCAGTTCCAGAAAATATCCATACCTACCCCCTGGAAGGTCATCAAAATTGTGGGGGTCTCGAAGGCCAAAATTTTAAAAGGAATTTATGGGACTTAAGTGGAAACCCCGTCTATGTTGGATCACAAGTTTGTTATACAAATACAGTCATATACATGTAACCATTGTTTGCTGTGTACAATCCCTGACAAGTTGTTTTTTTTTATTGCTCAATGTTGTATTCAGAGTTTCTTAAGTGTGAAAAGTGCAATGTGAAGGTGTTTTATTTTTCATATTGCATCTAATGCATTATCTGTTTCTCAGGAACCAACACAGAATGTTGAACAGGAGATGTCCTTAAATGACAGAGTTGAAAGGTTAAAGTTTGTACATGTGTAGTATCAGTAACAATACATCAGGATGAAACATCTTCCAGCAAGGAGCCCAAAAGTGTGACTGTTTTTAATTTAGTTGCGTTGTTTTATGCAGTCATTAGCCAATCAGAAGTCAACTGGAAGCTCTCCTCGGCTTCTGATTGGATAATGACTGCTCAAGAGAATGCGAATGAATTAAAAGTGGTTACACTTTTGGGCTCCTTGTTGTAACATGGTTGATTTAATTACCTGCCTGAATCAGGTGCAACCAGGCTTGTAAACAATCGCATACCCAGAGCCCACTTTTCTTTGGTCAGCACCAAGTATGCAACTCAGGCCAGGCACTGATTTTGAAGCCTGTATGTAGCCCTTTTGTGTTTGTTCTCAGCCAATCAGGATTGAGTAAGCACACTCTGAGTCTGCGAAGAATGACTAGAAGTCTGTGAGTCGCGGACTTCTGGCATTGGGTCTGGCCAGAGTTCGCGTTCTAGGCACTGATCAAAAGAAAAGCGGGCTCTGGGGACAATATTGGCTTGCTGAGTGCGGAACAATTCAGTTGATCACAGGTCATTAATAATTATTAGACATTGTAAATAAATTCATTGAAAGCTAACTGATGTTCTGGGCCTCATGAAATTGCACGTTTTAACATGGTTTTAAGCATTCTTTGTCTTCAGCCATTTCTATATTCTGAAGTAAAAAAATCCAGATTATTTTTTGTTTCAAGAGTAATGAAGGTATTAAAGAGTAATTAATTTGACAGTTGAGGAAAATAAAAAGAACATTTCTTAACAAATGATTTTAAT
This sequence comes from Meandrina meandrites, assembly GCA_963693305.1. Classification (NCBI taxonomy): domain Eukaryota; kingdom Metazoa; phylum Cnidaria; class Anthozoa; order Scleractinia; family Meandrinidae; genus Meandrina; species Meandrina meandrites. The sequence goes on along the minus strand of OY855908.1, from coordinate 24,912,629 downwards.
AAAAAGAAAACGCATTTTATCAGTAGCTGTTAAAGAAAATACACAGGTTGATTGACAGCTGTTTATGCTTTGATGGGTGATTGACAACTGGGCTTGAGAATGGCTTTTTAAAATAAAACTTCTTGCTAAACCTGCTTGACCATTACTGATTGTTTTTGTCAATCTCATTTTTAGAGCAAAACAACTTATTGAACAGAAAAGACTCGAGAAAGAAGAAATTGAAAATCAAGTAAGTTAATTTTCTTAGTTACAAATTGACTTAGCAGGCAAATATATATAGTTGATTTGGCAGGCTTGCAGACCAACTGAAATAAAATAATTTCATCTCAGGACGTCAAAAAGAAAGAATTTGACAGGCGTCATCAGGGGCAAGAGCTTAGTAAAGCGAAGCGGGACCGTGAGGAGAGACAGGCACAAGACATTGTAAATCAGATCAAGGAAGACAGAGCTAAAGAGCGAGCCCACAGGGAAGCCGTGAGACAGCAGATTGCAAGGGACAGAGCCGAGCGAGAGGCTAGGAGGCAAAATGAGCTGCAGGAGAGGCAGCGGGCTCAAGCTGCGCCGGCAGCACCTTCTGGTGCCACAACAGGAAGCAGTGAACGGCAGGGGAAAAGCGATTGGTAGGTGGAGTGTGTACAACTGCAGTTACATGTTTTTCTGGATCCGGGGAGGGGGAAGACGGAATTCTCATGTGGCCAAATAGGTTTATTTATGTGCTGCTATATAGAGTATGTTTTTTTTCCTTTGGCAATATGATCTCGCTGGATCCTTAGATAGGTTTCCTTAAAAATCAAAATTAGCAAAAAATTGCTGGGCACAAACGTACAGCTATGTGAAAAACCTATCGTCTGTTAAAACTAAGCCACTTGTAAACCTTTCCATGCTATACAAAGGAAATTAAAATGACCTGTTCACACATGGTACCTTTGAAAAGGAATCAATTGTCAGCTTTCCATCCTTAAATGCCTTAAATAGGGTCAGGGTTTGAGAACTGTTGTGACACACACCTTGCCAAAATTTGCGAGAGTACACCCTTCCAACGGGGAAGGGCGACAGAACAGGACCTTGATGGAAAGCTTCCGTTAATCAAGCCTGTTAACATAGCAGAGAAATTTGAGTTGTGAGTACATGTATCTTTTGTTCTGTTCTAGCACCTCTGCTCGCCTGCAGTTTCGTCTGCCAGACGGCAGTTCTGTGACAAACACTTTTCCAGCTGATTCACCGCTGGAGATCATCAGACAGTATATCATCACTGTAAGCACTAAATCAAAATTCTCCATACTGCCTTAAATACATTTTGTATAGATTAACTTAGAAGAATATGGTTTTCAGTCAATCAAGTTCCTCTTAATTATGAACTGCCCACTGGAATTTGTAAGAGAAAGTTGCTTTTCGTTTGTTTTCCATAATATGACAGACAGGCTGACCCAGCACATTTTGTCTAGGCGCCAATGCTGAAGAAAAATGAGTTTGAAAGTATGGCCATTTTTTCCTATCATTTTTTTTTTCGCTTCTAGTCGGACCAAGTAAGGCCAATAAGGGCTCGGTATTGTTCGTCGTCGTCTTGAAAGAATTAGCAATTTTAGTGAAAAAAAAGTCTGCCAATGAAACTCCTATAGTACTACAAATTTAGCGAGGTCTATTTAGTCAACACCCCGTCCTTTTAACGTTAGTGACGATGAAATCTAGGATGCTTGTGGCCGTGGTTTTGTAGACCAAGAATATACTGGTCTGATTAGTTAATCCATATTATTTTTTTTTTACTTTAATTGTCAAAGTTCTTTTTTATCTGTTCACAGCAACTTGGACCCAGTACCAGGTCGGTGACACTGTACACTACCTACCCCCGGCGGGAGCTGACTGATGAAGATCTGGTGAAGAGCTTGGCTGATTTAGGCTTGGCGCCGAGTTCAACTCTAGTTGTTGCCATGGTGAGTTAGGGATTGACTAGTCTCCTTCGCAGCCATTATTTGGGTCGTCACGCAACGCTTCTCCCCACTAACTTGTTGGAGGATTGCGTGAGGAGCCCACATAATGGCTGCGAAGGAGACTAGGTGCTGTCACCTAATGGTTAGTGCACAGGACGTCCGATCATGTATTCCAGGTTCAAGCCCTGGCTGGGATCATTGTGCTGTGTTCTTGGGCAAGGCACTTTACTCTCACAGTGCCTCTCTCCACTCTGCTGTATAAATGGGTATCAGCGAATTTAATGCTGATGTGTGTGTGTGTGTGGGGGGGGGGGGGGAGTAGAAATACTCCTACTCACTTCATGCTACAGAAACTGTGAAAGGCAACGTCGGTATGACCCACTTGGCTCGACGCACGACTGAACCGTACCTTTTTTTATTTATCTATTTTTTTTGGTACAGAAAAGCAGCAATGCCATAACGCCATCTGGAAGTTCGTCGTTTACCGAACTGCTGTTGTGGATCCTCACGCCTCTGTTTACACTGATTAATTTTCTGAAGGCCTTTCTATTTGGCAGTCCTGACCAACCTAGAGGAGCTCATAATCCATCTCCGCGCACGCCAGACAACACGCCACAACCACAACAACCAAGGTAACTAAGTCGTTATTTTCTTGGACAAATTTCCTGGCACCCGCAATAAGTGACAGAGACTCAAGTTTATTGTTAAACAATCTCGTCCCCAGAGCCCGCGATCCTTCTGGACTGCGCCAGGAATCGAGACCTCTGGGCTAGACTGAAAGCCCGCCAAAAAAACGGCCAAATCTCATTGGCGGTTGAAACTTGTTCATTTCAACCACAATCTCCGACGCACGCGCAGAATCAAACCGGAACCAGGATTTTCTGGTTCCGGTTTTGGATTCGACCAGAGCCCATGCGCTTCCCGACTGCTGGTCAAGGGGACGCGGGCTCTGGGGACGAGATTGCAAGAGCCCAGCCGGTGAAGTTCATTCTTACAAATTGTAAAATTCCCAGCGTGTTCGTTTGATTAGAGTGGATACTCAGCGCGCTCAGTTAGATATCTTCAAATCTTATTGGCTCCTTTGGAGTATCTAAATAAGCAACTGACTACTCGTCCTCGTTTTGCATGAGCGATAGTTAAGGCCAAGTGAAAAAAACAAATGTTTCTCGTCCGGATTTCTAAAAAAAGGAGCGGGCGGGCGCTTTTTTTTTTTTTGTTATTTCCGACTTTTTTATTATTCCCAATTGAATGCTTTAACACATAATTACCCTCCCCCAGGGACAAGTTCGTCGAATTCCCCAGAAGCGAACTTGCAAAATAAATCCTGCAACGTAATTGTCCTATCCACTACGGACCATGCGTACAAAGGCTTTAAAAATTTAGCCTGAATTCGAATTTAAACGCACACAAAAGCCATCTCTTAATTTAGCGCTTTCTTTGTACTCAATCGAGGAGAACTGGGTACAAAGTGAAAGTAACTCGTGTTGGTTTTTGTTCGTACAAACGTTACCAATAAAAAATAATAAAAAAGAGAGGCGGCCCCAAAAATTGATGCGGGCGGGGACGAGAAACATTTGTTATTATTATTTTTTTTTACTTGGCCCAACTCGTGCTGAGACACCCTCATGGTACCAAAACCATGATCATTCCATGATGTACCAATTGTCAGTAGCGTGATTATTATTTTTGGTGGGTGTGAATTATCCCGTTGAGTCGCATAATCAATGCTGGTTTTCATACATTTTCCATAGCATGCCTTCTAAGAACTCGAGTCTAACTAATGGACAGGCAGAATAGACTACGCTAGACTGGGCACCGAAAATTTCAATTGCTCATTTTCCAAATATTAATATTTTTAAACTGTATTTTAGTCATTTCGTGTCCGTTCTTTATCAATTTCCACCTTATTTGCTGGGATTTGCAGTATGCTCATAAATTTGCCCCCCAAAAATGTGAAAGCTCCGAACTGGTGGTCCCCCGTATTGTATGCTAATCAGTGTTGTTGTTATGCCTGGCAGTTCCGGTGTTCGTAGGAGAGGTCCGGGGGGTGGATCGACAGTGAGGGAACAAGGCGGCGTTTATCGACTTCACAACAGAGATGATGAAGATGATGACAACAACACATGGAATGGAAACTCCACTCAGCAGATGTAATTTGAAATGATCCAAGATCCCTAAAAATATCAAGAGTATATTAATTATTCTGAATGACGTGTAAAGCAAATCTCGACATCAGCTGCTACGTCGAAAACATGAAAACACGAAGGATAAAATCAGTAAGACGGGACGTACTTTTAAAAGAACAAAATATTTTCATTAACTTGTTGTAATAGTGTACAAGGTGACCGCGTCGTTTGATCTGTAACGCAACACTGCTTCCCTGTGTCACGCAATACTAATGTTCGATTTCCAAATGAAGACCTCTTCTGTTTCAGTAGTGTTAGTCAGAACACATTCCAATCATGTCATGGTAAAAAATAGTCACCAAGCTGTTAGTTATGAATTAACCTAAGCTATGATTCCCCAAGTTGTATAAATCGTTTTGTCATAAACTGGTGCAGGAAGAGAAAACAATGACGAAGACTTCAGTCAGAGTAAAAAAAAAATTGATTCAACGCGCTGTTGACTCCTTCGCAGACGTTCTTTTGGTTTGTCACGCAATCTTTAATAGTTGGCGAGAAAATATTGCGTGACAAGGCAAAGAACGTCTGTGTATGAGGCTAACTCGCTGTTTATTGCAGACTACTTTAAAACAAAAAGCCAAGTTACAAGTTACACTGTGGAAATATCCCCTGTAGCCGGCTTACAAGGAAACCTGGAGAGGGAACAAATCAAATTTAAATGAAACATTTTGAGTTCTAATATCATTTGTGCCTATTTACTTATGTGTGGGTTTAACCCATTCAGTTTCAAGACTGCAATTAAGTTTGCATTTTACTGAGGGTTATTTTGTAGGGAAACGCGGAAGGCTTTAATACAGGATTTAAAAAGTGGGAGTCCAAAATTCTCATAAGGCCTGACTTTGTCCCCGTAGGAGGGCCTGATGAGCATGCAAGGTGTTTTTCTGCACTTATCAGTGCAAAGGTATTTAAAGATTTCCAAATTTGTTAAAAAAAAGCTCTGTATACAGTTATTCATATTAAATTTCTCTGAAAAGTGGCCGTCCATAGGACTCCTGGACTCCCACCTGGTTAAAAGATAACGCGGCATCCTAAAGAGGTCTGAAACTAACATGAAAATTTCGAGTGGGAACTGGGAAGACATTTGTTTAGACTCTTTCACAAGGGCTATACTGGGATCTTTCCTGAGAGAACATCGGTCCCAAGCGTTTATTTCCATTTCAAAATCTGTTGTAAAAGATTTTGTGTTTTTTATGAAATCAGTTCATTTTACAATGCATTTCTTTTCTTTGTAAAACCGAGAGTATTCTGCTCCGCATTTTTCTTTTCTGATCTCAACATAATGCATCAGTCAATTCCAGCAGTGCCCATCCCCCCCCCCCCCCCCCCCCCCGCGCGCATTAGCATTTCTTTGGTAAATTCCCCGGGGTGGGGATGAGGGAATCGGGCAAATGCCCCGCTCCCGGGTTGATTGTTTTCAGTCTCTCGATAGGTGATATAAGAATATAATACAAGTTGTTGCTTCTTGACAATGAAGAAATATCTAATATTCAGAAAATATACCTTTAAAAACATCCATGAACATCCGCGAGCTTCTCTAGTCCTTCATGGACTAGCTAATCTGCAACGTAGTCCACGTCTTGGCCTATAAACGAATACGCGACTCACTCCACGGTTTCGAAACCACCTGTCAAATGCCCAGGGGTCAACCCGAGGTACGCAAATGCCCCAGTCCCGGGACGGGCAACATTAGGAAATGCCCCGGGGTTGCCCGGGGGGGGATGGGCACTGCTGGAATTGACTGATGCATAAAGCGTTGGAGGGAATGTAATTACCATAACCACACGCTTACCAGCCTTTGTTTGTGAGGTCACAGCACGCCCCAAATAAATATTCAAATTTTCTCGCTAATTGCTATTGTAAATATTGCTTTTACTGCTGTCCATTTGCAATAAAACGAATAAGGGCCGATTCGCACTAGCGGACAAGTTTTAAATGTCATAACATTTTTGACAAAATCAAAATTGTCGCGACAAGTCAGAGACATTTTGAAGAAAACAAAAGGTGTAATTATTATTACAATAGCTCTGCACGTGCTTCTGGCATCCTAATACATTTCTCGGCACGGTCGTCTTGTGCAAACATCAAATAATCAGGCAGGTCCACGTGGTCAAAAATTTTAAAACGATTTGCATTTGAAGTGCGCGTGTAGTGATGTTTTTGTGCTCGTGTGGGGGAAAATGTCGCAAGAAAACTTTTTCTTTTCCCCTCCATTTATCGGAACAGACTGCTTCCCTCCGCATTCATTTGTTCCAACCCCGGTATTACCATCCTTCCACGACCTCACCTGGGCACACAAACATGTTTTGCTGCCTATCGCGGAAAAAATTTTGCCTGTTGTTTTTTAGTACAATCCAGACCAACCACAATAGCCAATGAACAACGTATTGTTATCTGGCATTACGAGGGCGTTGGAATGCGACTTGTCATGACTTGTCCTGCCTTGAGGCAGGACATCGGCCCCTTTGAAGATTTGTCCGTTTTGACGAAATTTGCACGTGTCCGACAAGTCGTTCGCACTTGTTTTTGCGATTGTTTGACAAAATGTATCGCGCGTGCAACGCGGACCAATCATAAGACAACTGCTTCTTTGTTTTCGTGAATTGTTTGACAAGTTCTGGGTCTCAAAAAACGTATTCGCACTAACAAGTGACACACAAGTGATGAAATCTATCAATTGTTACAAAATTTGTCCGCTAGTGCGAATTGGCCCTAAGAAACATTTTCGCAATGTCTAAGTTTGTTTTTATGCAGTTTCTTTGACGATTTGAAGCGTGCGAGAGCAGTTCTAGGAGTTTAAGTTTTGACTCATGTAACATCCAAGAATCGGCATCCTCGGAAACCCAAGGCTTCAAAGGGGATAGTTAGGATGGGAAGACTGCCGTTCCCTTTGAAGCCCTGGGTTTCCGAGGATGAAGAATCGGGTACCGCCTCTGGAATGTAGCCGAAAAAATATCTTTCCCCTACTCGCTTTAGTAAGAACTCCCAGTCCGTAAAAGAACGGTCTTTGAACTTTAATCTGGCCTTATTTGAGTCCGATGACTTAGCGAATAGTTTTTTTAAAACCTTGCTGGAATATTAAATTAGTTCGTAAATTTGCCGATTTAGACTACCATGATATGTACCAGTAGCTGGGACAATTTATGCAATTTTCGCTGAAATTCAACGTGTTCCACTACAAAATCTCCTCTGGGGCACCACATAGAGAATATAGACGGATATTTTGTAATCTCGACAGCAAATCCGAAGACAACGTGAACTGGGAAATTCCTTTCTAGGCAATGAATATTTACATAATCGCGCGTATAAATGAATTTCCCAGTTCACGTTGTGCGGCGCTTATTTGTAATAATAGTGAAATTGACCAGACGCCCTGGCCTGTGCTGGTGCTGTACATCTGGGTCACGGCGTGATGCATTTTTGCAGGCATGCCGAAAGATACCATGTTAGCACACTTCTATTCACGTCACAGGCCTGTGTGGCACGGTCGCGTAATCTTGAACAGACCCGTAGGGAGGGAGGGGGGGTGCAATGGATGCATCCGCACCCCCCCCCCCCTCCCCACGAGCCTTGGAAGTCCGCTTATTGTCAAGAAAGAAAGAATTATCAATATAAATCAATAAAGAAATTAAGAGAAATGGTATTTCTGTGCTTCGACTATTTACATTCAATATGGTCCTTTGGGTTTAAGGTCCATCATTGGTAGATTCGTGCGGCATATTTTGGACCAAATTGTGTGACTCTAGGTTAATTTCAGTGATACATTCTACCTAATGTCCTTCACTTTTACCTGCCTTCTTTCCTAACAAACTGTATTCAAAACGCACGAAATGCAAGCTGATTGAAAGAGCCAAACAATAAGCATGCCCAAACTGAGTATTGAGAATGCCATTAAAACAGGGGTAAGCTAACGTAATATGATTTGTTTTGGACACTAATTTATCTTTCCAAAACGTAACTTCCCATCTGTTTTTCTGTGCATCTATCCAATTCACTGGGGACTTCCTTCTTTTGATCCTACCTGTCTTCAAAGGCTTTGCTCTACGAAAAATTACAAGGAGCCCAAAGATTCCATGAGATCCAGGGCGCCCAGCATAAACCTTATATGAAAAAAATATGATTATCTGGTAGCCCAAAAAGCAAAAATTAGTCACCTGAGGCACCCAGCTAGAGCACAGCTTTGGTCTTCATTCATTTGTTCCCCTTTTGATGCTGTCAAGGCAACACAAGGGTATGCTGTAGTGGAGAAAGTGCATTCCATAAATTTTATCTTTATGAGGTCGCTGGAATTTTTCCACCATTAAAAACAGCCAGCCCTTGAAAGACACCATGTTTGTACATGCTCCTATTTACACTACTTATAACGCTAGGGTCAACTTACGCTACATACAGGAAATAGATCTAGTTACAATATTAACACTAAAATACAACTAGCAATCCACGGCGAGTTACAAGCAAGGGCAAAGAAAGTAGAACGAAAACATTAATAACACGGCTATATATAGTTTATACTGTTGAAATAAAATTAGAAACAAAGGCATGTGGAAGACTCTGGATGTGTTTAGATGTGGCCCAGTCAGGGGATGAGGACAATTAAAAAGGGAGAAATAAAGCTGGAGAAAAGATATTAATCAAACATTTATATATCCTGCAAGAGGTTTCCATTGGCCGTTAGATTAGTAATCTCTTTTATACCCCTCCCCTCCCCCACCCACACTTAACTTGGTGGAACTGTCTCGTGTAAGCTTGTTATAACGTCGTTTCTAAGAGTAAAATGTCACTGATCACCCTTGCAAATGATAACTATGTGCTGTACTGTTTTACATGGTATACAAAGAAAAAAAGGTCTTTTAGTGAGCATAAGTATGGATAGATACAGATTTTGTTTGTCGAATGTTAGTGTTGGAGGTCATTTTTATCCAACTCCGCTTTGTGAAGTACAAATAACACGCGGAACAAGTACAAATATCTCACCGGTTCTTAATTTCTGAACTTTGTGTCGTTTTGAGCGTTAGTTTTGATGACAATGTTATGAGGACATTGATTATTGTTGTCGTTCACAACATGCCAACATATTCTTTTCTTCCCAACCCCCCTCCCCCCTCCAACCCCCGCCTATCCAACCCATAGCCTTCTCTCTGTCGTGTAAACTATTGAACTGTAATAAGAACGACTGGTCACTGAAAAGTTTAGGATGTTCTGGATACAGCCGGGGTTTCCTACAAGCCGTTGGCTTAGTCTCTGGATGCTGCCATCAAACAAGCTTTCCGCAACAAACCGCCGAGCCAAATCAAGATTATTAATGCCGGTGCGGGAACAGGACTTGCTGCTGAGGCACTTGCTAAGCTCGGCTACACTGGTATTGATGCTCTGGATCTCTCACAAGAAATGTTAAATGAGGCAAAAAAGAAAAATCTCTACGAGAAGCTGATCTGCGCCCCACTGAACGGACAGCGGAATCCCGAGATAGAAACAGCAGAGTACCATGCACTGATCTGTTGTGGCACACTTGTTTCAGGTCATGTGCGACCAGATGCACTTGAGGAGATGGTCAGGATGGTGAAGGCTGGTAATAGCAATTTCTTTGGACTGATAGTTTGAAATTCACTCCGCTAAGCTACCACTTCATATGATCCAACCGCACTACAGGCACTTGGTGGGGAACGAGGCACCTTACAGCACTGATGTGACTAAGGGCAATGAACTTTGGCAAATCTTTTCCAGTTTACCCTTCACAGTTCATCTTAATCAATCATGACCATCCTTGTTCACTTTCGGTTTATTATTGCTTATTATGTTATTTTCTGTTTGGGCGTTGTTGGCTTGCGGAGGTACTGGGATCGACACCCTATTCTCCGCCAACTTGTAGAAATTCTGAGAAATTAGCAGTGCAAGAGGTAGCCGGAAGTCTAAATGACGCGCGCTGACTCCAACGGCTATTCCACTGATGAAGGGACAGTACTCCCGAAACGTCTGGAAGTCATTTGAACATTTCAGCGCCAGATTACAAAAAAAAAAACAATTTTACACAGAATCTACATAAAGGCGCTACAGTTTTATTAAACTATATTGCGATCTTATTAACTCTAAACCACTGACTGACATGTTGACGTACACGAATCTTGGTGAGCTTCGATATGTCGAGACTTTCTGAGACTTACTTAAGAAAGCGGATACCGAAAAACCAAAATAGAGTAAACGCCCAATGACAAATTCGGAAGAACTCAAACTAATAGAACACAAAACTATAAATATAACATGAACTTTCATTGAGGTCCAAACCAAGGATTAAAAACAATTGATCATGAAGTATGATTACTCAATTCCAAATTTTTAATACGTTTCTATTTGAACAATTTTATTTGAAAGTAAGTTTTGTGCCTAAGAAAACTGACTTATAATATCGTGATAAGCTCAGCCACCTCCTGTTAGCGACTGCATAGACTTGAAATCTCAGTTTCGGCGGTTCGAATGAATAAACTAATTTATTCCGATATAGCCCGCAATGTATAGTGACAACATTTTCCCTTGATAGTATCCAATAAAAGCAGTCTAAAATGAAGCAATTTCCAGCGGTAAATATCCACAGAGTGGCTGTGTCGCTATCTTAATCATTTCATGCTAGTTTATTCTTTTCATATTGCAGGAGGTCTTTTCTCTTTTACGATGCGCTTCCACGATGTGAAGGAATATGAAGAAAAGATGCTGGAGCTGGAGAAAACAGGAAAATGGAAACTTTTATCGCGCGAAAATTTACCATATTTTTCCAAAGATGATTTGCCACAAGAGGTCAACGGTTTCATTTGTAAAGTACTGAAGAACTAAATCATAGGCGGAAACTGTACAATGATTAAGCCGTATTGTTGTAATCTTTTTTTAACAATGCCTGTCACTAATAAAGGTCATTGTGGCCCTTCCAGATATTTTTTGATTTAAGACATCCCCTACTGTTCAATATTTACAGCACAATGAAGAGTAGCCTGCAGAAAACGCAGTTTACCGGAGCAGAGCTCGCAGTGCGAGGGTGACCAAGGATCGAGAGTGAGGAAAGACTGGGGAGGATCAATTGTGTCGTGAAGTGTCCAGTCCCTTACCGTCCGGCTCCAGCCAAACCTTTGGATGGCTGCGCTTACAAGACCATTTTCCATAAATATCCAGTCACCGAAAGACAAAAATATCGGAATAATACCAAAATCTCCCTTACAATAGGTATTAACTATTGTAAATGAGATTTTGGTATTGACCCGATCTTTTTAATCTTTCGGTGACTGGATGTCCATGGGAACTGAACTTATGCCTGTTTATGTCAGTTGAAGGGCACATAATTATACTTATTACCAATCAGATTTTAGTTTGGAGGAACGAGAGGACGAATCAGCAAATCGAATTAGCGTACTCTGCGCTTCTTAATTCCAACTTCAACTCACTTTACAAACTGGCTCGCGATTAATACCTACGCATTAGCAAGCTTTACAGTGATTGGCGGATACAGTGTTTCCGAAATAAGACAAAGAACAAAGAGGGTCGTACAGGGGTATTCTCGTGACGCGTGATTAGCTGATTTTATTTTCCGTGAAACGTGAATTTAATAAATTTATTCTTCGTGACCCGTGACCAGAAGGTTTTGCGTGACACGTGAAGAGCTTGAATTATTAAATAACCGATATTCGTGATTTCACCACTTTATTGACTTTATTTTGCGTGATTTTGAGACGCGAGACCTCAAATGTGATCTCCGTATAATTATCGTAACGTCAAACACTCTTTGTAGAGTAAGAACAGGATAAAAAAGTATGTTTCTTTCTTATTTTCGTAATTTCTTAATCAATTTTGATTTCTTCAAACACTATTTGTAGAGTAAGAACAGCATAAAAGAGTACTTATTTTCGTGATTCGGGAAAATGAAATTTCAATATCCGTGATCCGTGATTCGCTATTTTTTTCGTCCGTGAATCGTGCCAGGGACACCCCCTGTACGACCCTCAACAAAGAAACAAAGATGCTTTTCGAGAGCCGAATACGTGCTCTTAGGTACGGAGTAACAGCAAATTCTAGCCAAGAGTACTTACTGGCAAAAAGAAACCAGTCGGAAAATAGCTTTGACAAAATGGCTTTAAAATAGTACGTACGTGAATCCAACTTGGTAAACTAGCTAACTAACTCTGGGAAAGCTTACATTGCTGAATTGCTAACCCTAATCAACAAATATTCTTACGAATTACTAAAACTGATCAGCAAATATTTTTAGCGATATTTCTAATTGCACAACCTTGACGAGTTAACCCTGCTGGTCAGACGCCGCCCCGGGTTTCTTTGATTATTTTAATAGTCACTTGCTTTCCAGTACTAAAAGGTTAATCGATCCCCAGGACCGAGTTGTGGGTTACCGAAAAGGGAATTATCATTCTTTCCAAACCATAGCGTAAACCATGCAAGGGATAACTTTTAATAACAACACTTTTCTCGTGGAACTTTTACCCAAAGCACGTGACAAGGTTGTTTGTTCGGCTTTCTGTAACGCTTGTTTGCGTTACCCATATAAATAATGGTAATTGAACTGAGTGGAGTGCAATTTGGTCTGAAATCATATGGTTGAGAAATTGCCTTCGCATTGAGGATTTCTTGTGAGTTGTGAAACTCCCTCGATCGCACGATGCTCAGTGGATAGTTTTCTATTTAATGTTTACATTAACAGCTTGTCAGCTGCTGTAACGAAGAGTGAACTCATATTGTATGCGGATGATGCTGTTTTAATAGTTGCTGCGTCGACACCCCAAGAGCTTAATGATGCCCTTCGACATGACTTCACCCTAATCTCCGACTGGTATACCGACAACAAATTAACGCTTAATGTAAAGAAGACCAAATTGATGCTTTCAGGTAGCAAGACAATGTTGTCTCCGTTTAATGACTTTCAGTTTTCTACTGATGAAGGGCAAATAGATCGTGTTTCATCTTTTAAGTATCTAGGTGTATTACTGGATGAGAAATGGAAATGGAAGATGCACGTCAATAGGCTCTTACAAAAATTAGGACATCGCCTTTCAGTCTTCAATCGAATCTATCATATGCTGGATCAGAAAAGTCTCACAGCATATTTTAATGGCCTTGTCCTACCACACCTAGATTACGCAGATATTGTCTGGGGTGACCAGCCTGGTCTTACAACACAGATGAAACAATTACAATCTTTTCAAAATCGCTTTGCGAAGAAGATCGTTAAGTCGAAAGTGTCATCAGCAGAGGCCTTGACGTCGTTGCGGTGGGTGTCTTTACATGCGAGGCGGTTCGGTCATCGGTGTTGTATTGTGCAAGATGCAATCAAAGGTAGCATCCCCGAGCATTTCGGTGTATTCAGATCCACCATGAACCAACAACACGGTTATAATACCCGAAATGGCTACATGCCCAAAGTCACTAGGCCAAGAACGGAATGGGGAAAAAGCAAAACATATTATAAAGCCATTAACGACTGGGCCACGCTACCAAGTGCTTTAAAGAAACTGATGCCGAAAACTATTTTTAAATACAAATTGAAACAGTTTTTATTACACCATTTTTAACCTTAGTTAGTAGTATTTTAATCTCTTGTTCTAGTTTTAATCTTAGTTAGCTACAGTTTTAGATATTTTTAGTTTTTACTACCACATAGGTTTTGTCCTTTTTATTGTATCTTAGATTTTAATGTATTTTAAAGGTTTGACATTTATTTTCTCAGAGGACCCTCCTGAAAACCACCTCTTGGTGATTGGAGGCCTCCTCTTAAAATATTATGTATTATTATTATTATTATTATTATTATATTCTCCTTTTATTTAGTACCGTTCAATGGCACTCTGCATGATTTTAAGGGATTCCGGCTCGTAATCATCTCCGTCCTTTTATTTGACCTCGGCGGAGAACTTACTCAGGACCTTGTCACGTTCTTCCGGCGCCATTGTTTGAATAGTGACATTTTCAAGATGGCGGGACTGCAGTAGCAGCTTGTGAAGACATTCATACAATTGTTTTGTGGAGCGGGACGTATTTTTATTCACAGCGATAGACTTGAGCTCTTGCATTGCATCGCTTGAAACTACAGGAAACCTGGAGACATCTACTTCTCGTGCTGGTTCTGGATTTGCTGTTGTGTGGTTTTCGTTTGTTTCTGTTTTGCTGGACTCAGGATCACACGGATCTTGAGCAGATGTTGAATAAAATATTCGTCAAAATGCAGGTCTTCAGCCTGAAGAAGCTCATTAGGGTCATTCAGAAACTGTAAGTAATTAAATTAAGCCATTTTTTTTTAAATAAATCAAACTTTTGGGAAGAAAAGTTGCATAATTCGCCACACAATGGCTTTCTTTGTCTTTCATTTTCCTGCAATTTGATTGGTAACTTTGAACAAGCCTTTAAATCTGATTGGTTGTTTTGTTTTAGTGTTCCTTTCTCATTGGCTGGGAAAAAGATGCGATTTAGAGTAAAAAATAGTGCGATTCGTGAATAAATCGCACTGCTGAGAGCCAATCAGATAGCAAGGATCACCAGTGATTTCAAAATGGATGTAATAAAGGCTAGAATTTCAGAAAATATTCTTTAACATGGTCATTGCATAAAATTTGTAAACATTTCGTTGGTAATAAGTCAAAATTGACTGTTTAAATGTACACTTCAAATAACTAGTAGCACCTTTCTTCGGGAGAATTTTTAAAATACTAGAATCGAAATTTTCAGGACTGAGTCAAATAAACAATTTTTAGGCTGCCATGCTAGTTAACTCACGATGTAATGTGTATTTGGAGTATGGGTTAGTAAATATTATATCCCAGTAGTATATCACCAGTGGATGCGATGCCAGTGTTTCTTGTCAGGTGTCTCGGGTTCTATATGAAACGTTGTCATTTAGTTTGTGAAGTTCACTGGGAAGGGAAATTGCACGCGGAAATGAACCAAAACTAAATGACTTCATTAGAGCAAGATGCCACGCTGGCCCCTTTCAAAATCTATTCATATTAAATAATCGAGTTTAGGCCCAAAAATATTTTTTTATAGTTAAAATCTTTGACCAAAAGATAAACTTTTCGTTCCCCGTTCCCTGTTCCCTGTTCCCTGTTCCTCGTTTCTCTTTTTCCATTGCAATTTCCCGTTTCCCGTTTCCCGTTTCCCGTTCCCTTTCATGAGTAGTCACGTGCTTCTCATTGTGTGCTCTTTCAATCTTTTGGAAAAGATTTCACTTCCGCTCTTAACTGGTTGACGGCATTGATGTCTTGCTAAATTGCTCCAGAATAAGTTGGAAACATTCTAAATAGTAAGTATAGTGTTTATTTCTGGCATTTCTTTGGCTGTACGTTTATTTTGACAGTAGAGCGACTCACGGCGAGCCTTCACAACGGGTAAACACGCTCTTACAGAGCATCGGATGAATGACAAAACCAAACTTCTATTCTCTTTCGCTTCGCTCAGCCGAATAGAAAACATTTCTATTATAAGTAAGGACGCAAACAACACAACAGTTTGTGGAGGGAGCCGCCAGCATTTGAGTTTATTTACACTGAAATACAAGTATAAGCTGGAAAAAGGAAAAAGTAACAGTACAAACACCAAAGCAAACTAAGTATAAACAACAACGTATACAGGATCTAAAGATAAATAACAGCCAAAGCGGATACAGTAAACAGGAATGTAAACGTGGCAATAACAGCTATTACAAACTACAGCGAAAAGACAAACTAAGTTAAGAAAAAATACACACTATTTTACAAACAAAATATGAAAAAACTAGCCTCGAGAAAACTGGTCGGCGTCAAGTGGTGTGACATACACGAGGAGTGGTTTATAAAGGGGCTAGAGATCCCAATGGGAATTATGCAATACCCGCTAATTAACAACTAAAAGAAATACATATTTTTTACCTATCACTAACAATCGACAGCGATTATACCGAATTAAAATGTAAGTGTAATTAATTTATAACTGAATAATCCACGTAACAGGAAAGATCTCTCGGGAGCTCGTAAGATCGAGGATCAAACTGGAATTTGGAGTGTTTATTTACCTGCGGAGCAAGAACGAGAACCAACAATAAACTCAATCCATATATAACGCCGAGTCCGGTACATGTATTCGAGCCAGGGGCCCTTTTTGGAAAGCGAGCGCTCTCCCAACTGCGCCAGCCCTGCTCTCTTCTAAATAGTTGAAAAGAAGAAGAAGTTGGAAACCAGTCTTCAGTACCCTGTATGCTGTGGCTGGCTTCTGTCTCATTTATAACTAACAAGCTGTACATTTGTCAGTTTGTGTGCATGATTGCTACAAAACGTTGCCATTTCCGATTTTTTGCATTGACTTAGGTATTGGCGCCCTGTCGATGTATTCTGGGTGCTTTTTGCTACTAACTTCATAAGCAATTATCGAAGAATTATAACAAAAGTTAGGGATTAGATGTTTCGAATTTCTGTCCGTGAATTTCTTTAACTCGCTCAACCTGAAAACGTATTTTCGCAGCTTGCCTCGTTGCCTGCCATACTTAGTCTACGATAAAACAATTTCATCACAGTTTATTAAAAATTGTTCATGTCGATAAAATTTAATACAGTGTGGTAGACAAAAGCAAGGCCCTCTCAGTTGACCTCGTTTTGTTGTAGTTAAATCTCAAGTCATACAGATCGGAATGTAGAAAAGAAAGAAATCTGGCATTCAATTAGATGAATGTATCGATTAGCAATTCGTAGATGATTTTTGAATGTAATGTAGTTTACAGTAAGTCAGGAATTATGAAACTAAAATCGAAAGTAGATGACAAAATTAAATCTTGAAGTATTTGTTTGATTCATCTGACAAATGCAAATCAAATTTTATAGCAGGAAATGCCATGCATATTTACGTCTCCGTTTACAGATCCCGTTGCCAATTTTCTGTTCGCATACAAATTACTGACACTGTTTCGTAAAAGGTATGATTGATAAACTTAAATTCGATTCCACCGTTAAACGCCTAAACGAACCGAACAGAGAGAACGCCCTTCAGCTTTGAGTTTTTTATCATTACACCACAAAACCTATTCTGTTTTTGTCGGAGATGGGGTCAAAGGATAACCTCTGTTGTGTTTTTTTTCGTGCGTGAACACAAAACGTATTTTGAGTTCCAACCAGTCACGCTTCTAGTGCGGAGGTGGGGCTGAATAAGAGTATGTGAATCGGCAAATCCGTTACGATTTTTCAGCCATCACACAAATATTTCTGCTTATCGATACGAATCCTTGAAACTTTCACTCAAGCTTCTTGCATGTGAAGAGCTCTTTTGAGCAAATAGTCTTGCAATCTCGTCCCCAGAGCCCGCGTCCCCTTGACCAGCGGTCGGGAAGCGCATGGGCTCTGGTCGAATCCAAAACCGGAACCAGGAAATCCTGGTTCCGGTTTCATTCTGCGCGTGCGTCGGAGATTGTGGTTCAAATGAACAAGTTTCAACAGCCAATGAGATTTGGCCGTTTTTTGGCGGCCTTTCAGTCTAGCCCAGAGGTCTCGATTCCTAGCGCAGTCCAGAAGGATCGCGGGCTCTGGGGACGAGATTGATAGTCTTGCAGAGTGTTTCTGACTCCCCAGTTACTACGCGTGCGCGCCTTCCAAGCGCGGTTGAAGGCGAATCAGAAGCAAATACTGAATGGCAGACGAAAACAGAAAACATCCACCATGGGGTTTCGAAGAAAAACGAACATGTTTAAGGGGAAATAAATTGGGGTCTTCTCTACGTTGATGCAGAGAGGAAGAAAAAATAACCTCTTGGACAACCGAGAAGTATCTTTGACACGTGATGCGTCTCTAGCTAGCTACAATTTCCTTGCACGAATTTCTCACTTTTCCTTGATTGGAACTTTGTTTCGCACTTTCCCATTATTCTGTACATTATCGGATTTTGTGCTCAAAAACGGTCTACTTACAAAACGAAATGAAATATTCCGTTAAAAAAAAGCACAACAAAAAAAACAAGATGTGCATTCGTTATTGATGAGTTTTCTTTCACAAGACAAATTTATAGTTTTTCTGCTGTTATTAAAGGCACAAACTTCAAGTTTGCCCGGTCAACAAGTGGAAAAAGTTGTCTCTTCCTGATTCACAAGTCCTTAATTTATATGGCTCTGAAAAACGTATGCAAGCAGATAATTACAGTATATCCAAGGATATCCGATCACAACTTTATCAGGGCGTCACTAAGTATCTCCGACAGTCTCCCAAAGATTACTGACATTACTGAGGACCGGACAAACAAGAAATCGTATTTTTCCAAGTGCTGCTTCGTTAAACGCGACTCGGGCAATTTGTAAGGCGCAATTTTCTCCGCTGTCTCTCTTCCTCGTGACCGATGTTCGTAGCTTTCCATCTCTGCCAGCGCTGTATAATGTGAAGTGTTTCACCTCGAACCATGACTTGCCCCAGTCTCCTCCTCTGCCTCCAACCCATCACTCCCTGCACTGATCTCACTGGTGGCGAATCAGGTTTAGTGGAATAAAGCGAACTCAAAAAAAAAATCACAGGGTACCCACGCTTTATAGCCCCACGAGAACCAATGATTTACCTTGACTATAAAAGAAATTTAATGCAATTTACAATTGTACGTAACACAAGTAATTCAGCTTATAGCTGCCAGTTGTGATTTTTAATACAAAGACAATAAACTGCAAGGCTGACACTACGTAGAAATGAAAAGCCTTAACGGGACAACGACATGATAGAGTCCAAACTGAAAGCCAAAAATGCAAACTCTGGACAGCTGTTTCGACCTGATTGGGTCTCGTCAGCAGAGTGTATGCCGCACAGAATAGATCAACTAGCACGAAGACAGTTGTCTATAAAGTGCTCGCTGGTAATGGCAATCCGAGAGAGCTCAAATTCGAAAGCCCGCCTATTGACAACAGCCGCGTGTCAGTAGCTCCTACGTACACCAGCAGCATTTTCGTCCGCGGTCCCTTGCTTTCATTTGTGATTTTTAATAAACGATTTACCATCTAATTGTACCACTGCGGAGTACTATTTTTAAACGCGATTATCAAAACATGGAGAAAACTGGACTAAAAAAAGTACCTGCTTCAAGGCAGCATCTCATTTTAAGTTAACTGCATTAACAATTCCGACAATGAAGCTAGACTGTTCAGACCTGTTCACGGCCTCACCTTTCAACACGAAAAAGTGGGAAAGAAACGAGGGGGTAGGACTGGAGAGCGAGCGAAGAGAGAGAAAGAAAAATACAGATGCTGTCCACATCTTTAGGTAAAAAGTGGGCGTATTACCCTCCTCCCCTCGTTATCGCCTTCTTAACAATAGCTCCGCCCCTTGACTTATTGGTTAGATCGGACCAAAATCGAAGCTGATAGTCTGATTTTTGCAGGACATGCGTGTGTCGTTTGTAATTTGCTTGGAGGATTTTGTGAAGACTTCTGATATCGTAACTGAAAATTTATTTGTTGAGACCAAACGCAAAGGTGTTGCACAGAAAAAGTTGGCCGACGGCCTACTTGATACTTGAAGTACAGTTCTTGAAGATAAGCTTCATTCAAACGAGTTCGCCTCGCCTCGCTAAAATTATCCCGTGCGGATATTTCGCAGAGGAAGAAGCAAAGCGAGGAAACTTGTCAACATGATGCTCTTAAACGGGAAAGAACAAAAAAACAACATTCCTATCTGTTTATATTTCATTCGCCGTTGCGTGAAGCTAATTAATCAGAATCTAGACGAACCCGGTCGTAAAAATTCACACAACAAAATTCGGCCGTAAAAGTTGGTCAACAGCCTTTAACTGCTAATCTTTGAGTGACGAAACTTTGGGAGTTATTTTCTAAACAGAAATTAATCAACCGCTCCCTCGCCAACATTGTTATTATTATGAGAAAGTGCCTGTGGTAGTGACGACAACTGCTGCAAAACACGAGAAGCGTCAGGGCACACCTACAATCGGCCGTTGTCAGGGTGATTTTATATTTGTCGCCCTTCAACCAACGTGACTTTTCCAGGTTTGCGCTTTTGGTTGTCTCCTTCTCCACAGCTTTTTGTTTGTTTGTTGTTGGTTAGTTAGTTATCTTAATTTTCATAATGTATTTGTGTTGTATGGAGTAAATCGTAATAAATATGTTTTGTAGCAAGGAGGAATTCCTTTTTCTCCAAAGATGGATACAGTCAATCTACTTTTCTTGCTCCCCGTTCACTCCCCCCCCCCCCCTCCCACCCTCTCACGCCTCCCGTTTTTCACCGTAGTCCAGCTCTCTCGCGATTCTTTCCCTGCATTCAGTGATTGAAAAATGCGAGAAAATAGAGGGCTGTGAATAGTCTAGAGACACTATGGCTGAATTTACCTCGACATAGCACCATAAATCATAAAAAAGTACCCCGAAATCTGCAGGCAGATCAAATCGATCTATACGGAATGCAATGTAATAGAATGTAATAGCTTTGAAATATTTGATTTTTGTTTGCTATTAATGATAACAATAATAATTACTAATAATAATGCGTTATTTCTTCAGCGCTAGAGTACAATTGTTTTTGCCATTGTTTTTAAAAGGTGGCAAGTCCAAATAATAAAAGAAACATGGCCGCTGCAACAGAATACACCGCAGACCAACTGAACTACTACAGGATTTGTTTTGTCACCACGGATATTCTGGCCGAAGGTCTGCGATCAATCTTCAAACAGGAATGGGACAAACGTTACAAAACAACAATTGGAGAATGGAAGGATGAGCCACAGAATGGAATGGACTTCTATAATGCGGAATCGCCGCGAAGCCAGAGAAGAAATGCGCATCTCTTGGCTACCATGATGAATGGAGATAGAGCTGAATGGGATTGTACCATGTTGTTTTACGCCATTCTTTACTCTGATTGCATTGGCCCAGGCCTTAACGCGGTAGTCCAATCTAATGTGGATGATCTAAGAAAATTTCGAAACGAAGAATTTGCTCACATGCCACAAGGCAAGCTTTCAGACGCAGACTTTCAAAATGCTATGGGCAAAGTTCATACTGCATTTCATGGACTCGCTCTTTCCACTGTGCAAATTCAAAACGTCACAAGGCAGACAACGTTTCCTACGGAGGAGTTAAGAGATGTCTTGAACAAAGTTGAAGACTTAAAAAAGGAACTACAAGAAAAAGAAAAACAGAAACAGGGCATTGAACATCAGCTACACGAAAAAGAAAAAGAAAAACAGGTTCTTGAAGATCAGCTGCAGAACGATTTTTTTCCATTTTGCATTCTCCCATCCAAACCTTCACACGACGTCGCACCTCGCAAAGGTGACGTGGCTAATATTACAAAACAGCTCAAGGAGCTTAAGAAGGCCAATGAAAGCAACCTTAGTTACCTGTACATCTCGGGAAATCCTGGAAGTGGCAAATCTCAGTTGGCCGGTCTCGTAGCTAAGCGATTCTTCGACGATGCCCAAGAAGATCCCTTCGCTTCTGTGTTTGTGATGACCTTAAATGCCCAAAGCCTAGATACGCTACTGGAATCGTATTTCTCTTTCGCTCGACAACTAAAGTGTCCAGAATATGCAGTAACAAACATCCTTCACTCTAAGGACTTGAAAACAGATGAAAAGATTGCCCATCTGAAGACGCTGATAGCCGCAAAACTTGAGCCTTACACATCATGGCTACTGGTAGCTGACAATGTCAAATGCATATCTCGAATGCACGTCCATTTGCCGGAACCTGGAAACAAGCAATGGGCAAGTGGTCAACTGCTCATCACAACACAGGACACTGCGTCTATCCCCTTAACAAGCTCCTTCCTTCAACACATCTCAGTAAAAACGGGTATGGAGCCCGACGATGCAATTTCATTGTTAGCCATCCTTTCTGCTATAGATGACAGCGATACGGGAGTGGTTGCTCAAGCATTGGACTACCAACCTCTTGCCTTAGCAAGCGCCGCCACCTTTGTCAAACAACTTCGGCAGAGCAAAATAACATCACATTTCGGCTGGAAAGACTACCTAGAGAAAGTAGAAAGTGGCCAGCGTGTAACTACTGAAACCATTCTTGCGGAGACGAATCCAAGCTACCCAAAATCTATGACAGCAGCAACAACACTAGCTGTAAAGGAAGTTATGACATCTGACAAAGTCATAGATCACACCTTTAGTTTCCTTTCCCTCTGTGCACCACAACCATTAAGTCTAGATATCGTGATCAATTATATTCTGAACGTAGATGAAGAAATTCAAAATAAAGAGATGATTATCACGAGGATCCAAAGATGTTCCCTAATTTTACTTGAAGAAGAGGATAGTGTCGTTTACATTGGCGTGCATCAGGTTGTGCGTGACGTTATTCAGAGTATAATGACGGACTATCCGGAGAGTTCCCATTACGAAGCCGTAAATGGAGCTGTCACCGCATTCAACCAGTTCATAGACGATACACTACCGAAAGATCAGTGGTTAGACGTAGATACAGTTAGGCAAACCAAACGTATTACGACTCACTTAAAAAACTTCATTTTAAGTTTAGATCATTTGGCTTCAAAAGAAGGCACCTCTAAAGTCGTCCAAACAGAAATGCTAAAGCTCGGAAAAACCTGTGAAAATCATTGCGACTTTCATTCGGCCAAAAGATATTATGAATATTCGTTGGCAACTTCTATGGAAAAGTACGGACCTGAGCATGTTGATATTGCAGCTACTTACAGTAACTTGGGTTCAGTTTACCAGGCTCTAGGCGACTTCGAGAAGGCCAAGGAGTATCAACATCATTCTCTCAACATCCGCCTGAAAAAGCTCGAGCCTGAGCATGTTGATATTGCAACTACTTACAGTAACTTGGGTTCAGTCTACCAGGTTCTAGGCGACTTCGAGCAGGCCAAGGAGTATCATTATCATGCTCTAAACATCCGCCTGAAAAAGCTCGAGCCTGAGCATGTTCATATTGCAACTACTTACAGTAACTTGGGTTCAGTTTACCAGGCTCTAGGCGACTTCGAGCAGGCCAAGGAGTATCATCATCTTGATCTCAGCATCTGCCTGAAAAAGCTCGAGCCTGAGCATGTTTATATTGCAGCTACTTACAGTAACTTGGGTTCAGTTTACCAGGCTCTAGGCGAATTCGAGCAGGCCAAGGAGTATCAACATCATGCTCTCAACATTTACCTGAAAAAGCTCGAGCCTGAGCATGTTTATATTGCAGCTACTTACAGTAACTTGGGTTCAGTTTACCAGGCTCTAGGCGACTTCGAGCAGGTCAAGGAGTATCAACATCATGCTCTCAACATTTACCTGAAAAAGTTCGAGCCTGAGCATGTTTATATTGCAACTACTTACAGTAACTTGGGTTCAGTTTACCAGACTCTAGGCGACTTCGAGCAGGCCAAGGAGTATCAACATCATGCTCTCAACATTTACCTGAAAAAGCTCGACCCTGAGCATGTTTATATTGCAACTACTTACGGTAACTTAGGTTCAGTTTACCAGGCTCTAGGCGACTTCGAGAAGGCCAAGGAGTATCAACATCATGCTCTAAACATCCGCCTGAAAAAGCTCGAACCTGAGCATGTTCATATTGCAACTACTTACAGTAACTTGGGTTCAGTTTACCAGGCTCTAGGCGACTTTGAGCAGGCCAAGAAGTATCATCATCTTGATCTCAGCATCTGCCTGAAAAAGCTTGAGCCTGAGCATGTTGATATTGCAACTACTTACAGTAACTTGGGTTCAGTTTACCAGGCTCTAGGCGACTTCGAGCAGGCCAAGGAGTATCAACATCATGCTCTCAACATTTACCTGAAAAAGCTCGAGCCTGAGCATGTTGATATTGCAACTACTTACAGTAACTTGGGCTCAGTTTACCAGGCTCTAGGCGACTTCGTGCAGGCCAAGGAGTATCAACATCATGCTCTAAACATCCGCGTGAAAAAGCTCGAACCTGAGCATGTACATATTGCAATTACTTACAGCCACTTGGGTTCAGTTTACCAGGCTCTAGGCGACTTCGAGCAGGCCAAGGAGTATCAACATCATGCTCTCAACATTTACCTGAAAAAGCTCGAGCCTGAGCATGTTGATATTGCAACTACTTACAGTAAGTTGGGTTCAGTTTACCAGGCTCTAGGCGACTTCGAGCAGGCCAAGGTGTACCATCTTCGTGCTCTCAATATTTACCTGAAAAAGCTCGAACCTGAGCATTTACATATTGCAACTACTTACAGTGACTTAGTTTATGTTTATGATCGTTTAGGAAATACTAAACGTGCCAATAGATGCCGTGATCATGCTCTGAATATTCGAAGGAAAAACGTTGGTGCTAAGGTTGTGGATGACCCAGCTGCTCTTGTCAGCCTGGTTTCTGTGCAGCATGAGTCAGTTGATCTACAACAGCCCACTGAGAGTAACAATCCTTCCCAAGATTTTGGGCAAAAACAGCATCGTCGTGTTAGAAGAAAACGTTGCTTAATGCTTTGATTGGTTTAATAGCGTTGTAACATGTGTCAAAAATAGGTACGCGATGCGTACATGTGCGGCTTACGAGCTGTACGAGTTATTTTATTGACTTCTGGTTATACTTTCAGTGACCGTATATTTCTTTTTAAATGTGGAGAAATAAAATCGTTGTTGTCTTTGAGATCTATTTCGGCAACGGCAGCTAACTCTTGTAATAAATTGTTTTAATATGGAACTGTTGAGTCATTTAAATAACTCTATTTTTTTCGACGGGTCGTGGGTTAACGGAAGCTGATCGCATGTCACGTTGTCAACTGAAAATACTTATCTATGCGAGTGAAGTTTTTTTGGGCTGGTGCAGAGTTATTCGGAACAATGCGCAGTCCAATACTTAGAGAATATTACACCAGCAATGCAGCAACCTGGATGTTTGATTTTAGTTATTGGCCCATTAACTACATTACGCGTTATTTTGGCATTGTTAAGGTCCAGATGTTTTCTCTTCGTTCATCTTTTTTCTTTATTCGATTCCAATTAATATAATTAGAATTTAGGTCAAGCACGCCCCTTGTTTAAGCATGGTACACAGTCAAGGTTCTTTGAGACTTCGACTTGTTTGCATCAAATGAATAAAATGATCGTAAATGTTATGCAGTATATGTTGCCCTATTTCCAGAAACATTTTGTAACAACCGTAATATCTTACCTCAAAACAGCACTAAAGAGCTGACATTTCCCCACAATGTAGTTCTCACTGCTTTTAAGTAATTCGTAAAGTTTCATTGCCTGAACGTATTTGTTTTCTTCGTAATTTTGGAAGAGTTGGTCAAAGTTGGTGCCTTAATTCCGGACAAGTTGCCCTAATTCCGGACGATCGTTATACATCTTATAAAACTTAAATAAAGAAAGATTCATTTACAAAATTACCTTTTTCGCGAAATTTAAAGCATTTTCTTTCGATTTGATGCGCTATTTCTGCTTGGTGAAATTTACAACTTTCAGGCCTGCGACCTTCCCTCTCAGCGCTTCCATGTTTTAGTCGCTGGAAACGACGAAAGCCAAGAATGATTAATCAATACCAAGAAAGGTAGTTATAAAATCAGCTGTTTTTCAAGAGCTTTTCCATTGAACTGCTTTTTGTACAAGTTTGCTATCATTTGGTGTCCGAAATTAGGCACACATTACCAAAATGCAACTAGAATCTTTTGTGGTCTTACTTGGAGATATGAAATTCCAAATGAAAAATTCATATATGCCGAAAAACCTGATCCTTTTAGCTTTACTTACGTTGAAAAAATATAAACCTATCGCATATTGTGCGAGAACAGACCGCCTAATTGTAAACATGTAATCCGACGCGCGATAAAAATCACATGTAAGAAAAAACAGATTTTACATACCTCGACAAAAACTTGCATCTTTCTACCTATACGGAGTGCAGCTCAGCCACGAAAAGGATAAGTGAAAGCAGACTAATCAACAAGTCTTCGGAACGTATCGTTCAGATTTGTTTTATTTTTACTACGAAATACAGAATCGTGGAGGCGAAGTGTCCGAAAATAGGGATGTTTGGGAAAAGGGGCAACATACTGTATTGCCTCAAAAAGAATTTAAAGTATAGGCAGCAGTATAAGCACAAACGATGAAACATTTGGACAAGCATGCGTGACAATTAAAACGAAAATGGTGGTTAGTATAAGGGCGGTTGAAATAACATGATTTTCTTCGGGTTTTTCGCCATTTTGGATCTGGCTTACCAAAAGAGCTTTTGCAATTTAAGTGCTCGAAATAGTAATTTTAGCTCACTACATTGTAAACCTTAGTGACTAAGTTTGCATCAATCGGGTTACAATGCTCACTTCATTTTATTGATGACCTTTTGAACTATTCTGCAAGGCAATTAGTTTATTAACAGCGAAAGAATGAAGAGAAATAAAATAAGCTGCAAAAGGGCGAACACTGATTTTTTGTATAAATTTGCGAGTCGTCATCTCCTTATTAATTATTTCCGTTCGTGATTTATCCGTTAAAACAAACTTGAGAATAGGCCATTTTACAGTTGTCTGCTCAGTGACCTGGCCTTTGAATGGTAGCGAGGCTGAAGTTGACCTTACATTGATACAAACCTCTGTTTTTCTCATGTAAATGCAAACTAGTAAGCATCAGAACGACTTGATTTACAAAACAAAAGCAGTGAGGTCTGCATAAAAACAAGGTCACCTCCAGCCTCACTATCATTCAAAGACCAGGACGCTGAGCAGACAAGATAGTCTATTATGAAAGTCATAAGGGAGCGGTCATAATTTAGAGCAAGGAACGGGATGGATGATATTAGGGAGGGGCTATGGATCTTTGGGAAGTGCTGGAGGAGGGGTTATGGAAATTCACAGAGAAAAAACGAGGGGTTAATAGAAATCAATGAACGGTTTTTTTCATTCCAAGGAATATGGCGTTATTATTCTAATATCGCACTAGGAATCGGCTTTTGCCACGTGGTGGCCAGTCTTCCAAACCTAAGAATAACCTGGTCAAATAGTTATTGTCGATCTTCATTCTCTTCTATCCCACTGTCCCCCGACTCTGCTGATTCATCCAAATCATTCAGGACGAGGTCCTCCTCTGAATCCGACCTCTCATAATCATTCTTGTCTTCGACGTTGTGGTGGTGGTCAGGGGATGGTCGTCGTCGTCACCCTTGCCTGATTCATCCACGTATTCTAGTTGCTTGTAACTGGCACAATCGACAGCGTTTGTGTGAGTAGTTGAAGAATGGTTTCTAAGAACATGATTTATTATGCATTTTACTTTATCGTCCTTTAATGTTTTCTTTCCGGTAAGAAGATTGTGTTTGTCCAGATATTTGTTTAGCTCGAATACTTTGTCCTGGCCTTCTAGTTATTACTAAGTTTGAGAGAGTCACTTGTCTAAATGGCTTGTTCGTGACGGTTACTGTGTTTAACTTGCACCAATTCAAGCACTTACTTAACCCAGTAGCTCCTAGGAGAAGCATAGGACATCCACAAAGTTATGCTACTCAGACCGGTCTTGGGCTAATCTAGCAATATGTTTCCAATCCGGCCTAATTGAGCGCAGACCCTGTTTCGCTGATCGTTTCCAGCTTCATTTGGGGCAGTCCCGTTTCCTCTTACCCTGCGGATTCGATCCAATATAGCGCTTGTCTTGTCACACAGTCTTGGGGTTTCCTAAGCGTGTGCCCGATCCACCTCCAGTTTCTTTTGCATATTTAGTCAGCCATTCTTTCCTGGTTGGTAATCTCCCATAGATCCCCACTGCGGATTATTAAAGGACATCGGATCCGTAAGATGGAATGCAAGCATCGCCTACAAAAACCTGGACCCTGTCTGTAATGTGTTTGGTCATCCTCCATTCAAGCAGTAATGGCCTATTAAAAGTGTTTTGGTTTAAAGAAAGAGTTATGAAATGTTTTTAGCCACTTCAAGGAGGGGCCATAGAGAATTACTATCTGCTAAAGAAGGGGTTATAGACCTCTGCAGTTTGGGGTTGAAAAAAAAACATCCACACCCTTCCCTGCTCTAAATAATGACCGCTCCTAAAAGCATGAAATTTGATTAATGTAGCCATTCGAGTGACGGTGTGATACCCCAAAGCAGTCGATTGAACAGGCTCAATTAGTTACGCACTGTTCGATTGGTTTTTCTTTCAAAAAGCAGTCACACTGCTTTTGTCCCTGTGGTGGCTCCATAGGGTAATAACATGGATGTGGCGCGCGCTAGTGTTATATTTTGAAATCTGGTTTTTGCATTTGTTTTCACTCCCAGTTCACTCAAACTTATCAAATACAATAAGCAACGATGAAATAGTGTTCTACAACCATTTCTGTTAAAATATTGGGTTTAAGTCGTGAATTAAGAGTACCCAAATGCGACTTTGAGCGTTTATGTGGCTTTAAGTGCAATTTTCTTCAATTTCCTTCGGTGAAATCTTCCAAAATTTTCACAGTACATGGATACTATCTGGAAAATAATTTTAAACAGAAAAAAGTAGGGTTTTGCAAAGGCAGCTTCTTTGTTATTTGCAAATTTGTGTTTTTTCCCTCTGCGTAAAAACTGGTCTTATAGATTTTCGTAAAAAACGAACGCCACGTAAAGCAAAATAATTATAACCTCTCTGCCGACTTTTACGAAATTTCACCGAAGGAAACGCGAGAAAAGTTAGACGAAAGTTGTCATTTTAGCCCCCCAAATTTGTAACAATTACGTAACAGAATAGGAATTCGCCAAGATCGCTATTTGAACATGCGTCAACGTTGAAACCACTAGGCTCGCTTACAGTGTTTATTGGGCGTTTTATGCAATTCCATTATGAAAATCTACAACGATATAATATTTGGAAGTTTAAACAGCATTGTCTGTTCTTAGAATTCTATTGCGGATAAAGATTTCCTAACTCAAATCCGTGGTTAAAAACTTTTGCCTGAGCTTCCGTCAGCGCGCGCGCACTTTCCCAAGGCTCGCATCATCAGCGCGCGCGTGGTTATAAAACTATAATATGGAACCACCTTAACCTGTTTTGTTTTCTAAAGGAAAATAAAAAATTGAAAAATAAATATTTGACGTCGCCTTGTGCAAATAAACGTTTCGTGTGGGAATTACTTTCGGCAAGGGAAAAATATTTCCTCAAAGAAGTCTTGCTGAAAAAGAGTGCTAATAATTTGAAAATGAAGTTCAATTTTCGTAAACAACTTGCAAATGCTTTTAATGAAGAGGAAAATGAAAGAAAAGCCAACAACACGGGATATTCCGAGCTGGTCACCCATCAAAATACTAACCCTGCTCAACAGGGCTTACCTTGGGCAATCGGACGACGAGAAAAGGTGCTTTGCTTGTGGTATCAGTCACAGACAAAAAAGTGCCAAATTGTATGAAAGATCAATCCATTTAAACCAGGAGTTTAATTTCTCTTGTTTCGTGACTCTTAATCCTTTGTATCGTATGGGGATGATACCACAAGGAAAGCATTAGCTCTCATCTTATCGCATCGCCAAATTTAAGCCCCGTCGAGCAGGGTAAGTACTTCGATGAGCGACCAACTGGAAATACCCCGTATTGTGGGCTTCTCTGTTTTCTTTTCACTTTACCATGATTACAAAATAATTCAAATTTGAAATTTCAGCCACTTATTGTTTTCATTCTGTGGTTTTTGTCTCGTGTCACCTTGACGTTGTCAAGGCGACACGAGAATATACTATGGTGGAGAAGGTGCATTCTATGAATTTTTTCTTTGTAATGCCGCCGGCATTTTCCCGCCATGTCAACATTTTTCCCGCCAAAGTGCATATTGCTTTGAAAAGCCGCTGGAACTTTCCAGTCATGCCCCCCACAGCAGACAAGATATACATGATCTCTTTCCTAGCATCTAAAATAGTTTTGAACAGTTCCCTTATAAACGTCCCCTGATGGTACAGAATACAGTGCTCCTTGGCAACAAGACCAACAAGAGATAATTAAAATGAAAGGACGGCAAATTTAAAAAAGACACAACATTTAGTGTTGTCTATATCCACTGCTGATTTCTCGTATGTAGTTGTGGACAGTTTTGACCTTTATTTTGTTATAAAGATTCGAGTGAAAAAAGGAAGTGCAAAGAAGGAAGGGAGGGGGTTCAACAAGAGACCATCGGTCTCTATTCAAGGGAGGGAGGGCCATGCAACATACCATGTGCCACCTTCCAATGAGGGGGGGGGGGGGGGAGGGGTGGCTATAGCAAAAACCATTGGTCTCCGTTCAGAGGAGGTGGGGTCACAAAAGATACCATGATGGGTTTCCTTTAAATGTAGGTGGGGATGTAGCAGACACAACGGGTCTCCGTTTAATGGGGTGGGGCCACAGGAGAAACCATGGGTCTCGGTCTAAAGGGGTGGGGTCGTAGGAGAAACCACCGGGTTATGTTTAATGGGGTGGGGTCATGGGAGAAACCTTGGGTCTCGGTTTAAAGGGGTGGGGCCATATGAAAAACAACCGGTCTATGTTTAAAGGGGTGGGGCCAAAGGAGAAATCACCCGTCTATGTTTAAAGGGGGGAAGTGGAAGTCGCCAAGGGTGTCTGGATAGGGTGAGGGGGCCAAAACAGGAAGCAATAGTCTCGACTTACTTTGTTGGGTCCCTAGCATGTAAAATAGCTTTCACCAGTTTCCTTACGCCATGACGCGTTTACTAACAACCTAATTTTAGTGCAAATTACGACGAAACGAAAGCAGTTCAATCGATAAAAATTCAGGGCAACCTGTTTATAGTACTCTATGGCCAAATGAAAGTCACCTGGAAAGTGGCTACGCCATGAACAATAACTTTAATTCATGGTTCTTCGAAGGTGCCTTGTGTCTGGATACGTGTCTAAACGTGGCTATGTTTGCCGGACATTCTTGGCTACAATTCAACCATTAAAGCTCTGCATTTCAAAGTAACCACTTATTTACAACGAAAGACAAATATTTTCATTAAGCTTACCTCTTTTAAAGAGACCACTTTCCGCGATCTACTTTAAAGCAAGGCAAAACTTTCCGGAATCTTCCGCGACATTCGCGGAAAAATGACAGCTGAATAAAAAGAATACTCAATGGCTGTAACATTTCTCGGAATGGGATCCAATTCCGAGAACTTTTATCACGTGTCATCATCAGCCAAGTTTCCCGGAAATTTGCAACTTAATTGTCGCTACTTCCTATAAAGCCTGTGGATATATGCTTCCGTAGAAACAATCTTTTTTTTACTTGAATTAAGGCTTGGATTTTCTACAACGTGGCAAATATAACATGAATAAAACGTGATTAGTGATTAGTGATTAGCGGTTGGACTCCTTTTTAAACCTTAATAAACGGAACGCCAGGCGTGCAGAAGCAACGGGGTCTTAAATAATTTTCAGGAAATTTGTCAAACAATTTAAACCACACAAGAACAGAGACAACAGAGAGTTTGGTAAAAGAACGGGAGAGTGTAGAAGTAGGGGAGTGGGAGCGTAAGCTGTTATTGAACAATAGTAATCTGATATTTTATTTGATATTTCATATTTTCGTTGTTGTTAAACAAAGTTGCGTTATATTGTAGAAAACACCTTCTTGAGTTTACACAACGGCCCTTTGTAATAAAAGAACGTAGAGATTGCCCTCTCGCCCACTACCGAGGGTCTCCCAGGGGTTTCTACAGGGAAAAGGGGAACATGGCCAATTTCATGTGGGGGAACATGGGAACATGAAACAGATTTTGGGGAACAAGGGAACAAAACATTGTGAAAGGGGGGAGGAAGGAAGTGATCTCGTAACATGGTCTGTGCACTTATGCTGTCATACAATGATTTTTAGTGGTCATTGAAGTGGAGTATGGGTATGAGTTATGAATTTGAGGGAAGTACAGTGTTGGAAGGGAGGCACGGTGGCCTAATGGTTACTACGCTGGACTCCGGATCGGGCGGTCCAGGTTCGAGCCCTGGCCGGGGCACTGCGTTATGTTCTTGGGCAAGATACTTTACTCTCATTGTGCCTCTCTCCACCCATGTGTATAAACGGGTACCGGCGAATTTACTGCCGGAGGTAACCCTGCGATGGACTATCATCCCATCCAGGGGAGAGTAGAAATACTCCTAGTTGCTTCATGCTACGGAAACCGGGATAAGCTCCGGCCTGATGGGCCACTAGGCTCGTATGCAGACTTTACCTTTACAGTGTTGGAACAGAGTAGCGGTGTCACACCGATCATTGGCATGAATGAATATGGCGCTAGGAAATGATCGTGTTTTGTTGCAAGTACATGACATATCTACATAAACTATTTTTACTTTATTTACAGTTACTGCGGTGATTTATCACAACGAAGAGGAGAATGCATCAATATGCGTTTGTCATTTGAAAATGAAATCGGCCGTGATTTGATTTCACTGATACGAGAACGATCCTCATCATGAAATGCCCAGACGTCGTGTTAAATTCTTCGCACCCTGTTAACTACGCATGCAATTCTCGGATGGCCACGTAATTCTCCACCTTGCCATTGGGGTCGGGAAGAAGGAGGGGAAGCCTACAGGAGCCTATAATATAATTGTGCGTCCCTCAGATTGAATATGGAATCACACATAGTCTATATTGCTTTTGATCATTCACTCGTCTCGATGCTTCGTTTGGGGGAGGGTTGAGTGACATCCCAAAAAGCGGCCGTGGAGGAGACTCTACTGATCTATACTCTAACAGGTTTACTGTGTATTAGGTTAGTCTACTTGTGACGCCTGTTGCAGATAGGCGGGATAGCACATTGCAACAAAGGCCAATGTTGGTCAATATTCATACGTAAAAAGATTGCTCACACATCTGCAAAACATTCCCCTCTTTGTACTTAACTTGCACCGCGTAGTTTTAAACTGAAGTTATAAGTGTAAAGATGTAACGGCAAAAATAGCGCACATTGCCATGGCAACAAATTTGATGTTATACGGATGTGACACAACGGTTTCTTGCACTTTCCAGCTCTTTACAGTAAATGTTCCCACTTGGCAGCACCATGCTAACTGTAATAGAATGCAAAAGACGGGAAGGTCTAATCCATTGCAAGATTAGCGGGGGTAGTAAATTAAAAGACAGGCAAATTGGAAAAGCCTGGAACAAGGGAACACATGCAAGTTTTTTAAGGAGCAAGTTTTGTTATTGTAAGGTTAAATTATTGATCTAATTCACCAACCACTAGGAAAATATTGATGAAAACAAAGCTACCTATGAATGTAGCATGTTGATGTGAATTGTAAATAAAGGCTGCCAGATCGCAATCTTGTGTTTGCGTGGTGGTTTAGAGAACTCATCAAATATAATTTTCTCTTTCATGTAATTATACCCTGTATGACCTTGCTTAGTGCTTTGTATTCTAAACGGCGATTATAACGAAAATAGCATTAGATGTTCGTCCTTTAGTTCGCTTGCATACATCGCCCATCCCACGCCAGCATTGAGCGATGACGTCATTGTCATCGCTTTTAAACAGTAATCAGGAATTTCACGATAAGTTGTCTCTCATTTCAATTCAGGACGTTATAAACTGTGCTAACTGCATATTAGTATAATAATCAGTGGAGTTCATAAATTGCACAATCAAGGTGAAATAAGTGACTGCTTTGGAAATCGTGGACCCAGGGCCATGGACCACCTGTCTGATGGATCACCATGAAAGTAAATTATATCTCCCAATGTTAAGGTTAGACTGCGGACAGGGTATAAAACTCAGACTTTTGACACTCAATATCCACTGTCTTCCTACTTTCTAATATGTAATTGAGGCTTGAATTGTCAGTTATGATGGGCCAGCAGGGGCATGTGAAGTTTTTGGGCTCTCCTCGTGGATTTTGCTCAATATTATTTTTCAAACGATCGCAAGTACAACAGGAGGGACTTACCTATTATTGTTATTACTGGATGTAGAATATCTAGCGCTTATCTGTTTAGTCTGCATGATTCTCAGACGGTCCAGGTCGCTCACGGCCACGTTCTCTTTCCCCAAGAAAGGGAAGAGAGGGAGTGTGTGACCACGAGCGATCTAGACCGTCTGAGAATCAGAATATTTAACAACTATTCCACGAGCGCGCGTTGGATATGAGATGGTAGATAGCCAACAAGGCGCGTAGCGCCCAGTTGGCCAGAAAGATAACGATAATTGTTTTATTAAAAATGCCCAAAAGAATTGAAATATTTGAGCTCCCCAGCTGTTTTCGTTGACGAGTACGGATATAATATTTGTTTGAATGGTATATGAGCTCATATACCATTGCCTGTTGACCAATCAAAACTCAGGAATTGCAAATGCTAGTTTTTAATAATATCTGTTACGCTCGTTGAAGACGAAGTTTAGCTTTGAAAAACGTCTGCGTTTGTGGACCGGCTCCACGCAACAGGCTCACAGGCGTGATCCATGGACGTGGGACCATGTTTTGTATACGGCGACTTTGGTGTGTCCAGTTTTTGCTTACATCACTTGACGTTTCCATAGCATCCACGGTCTGAAAGGCTGCTCCACAGCTATACACAAAGTTGAAGGTTGTCCGTTTGAATCTCCGTTTCAATGAGATTTTGCTACTTAAGTGAGGATCGTGAAGGAGGAGCCGGGGTCTAAATCCCGTTTCCAAGCTCGCTTTCTCTTGCAGTAGAAATATAGCTGTTTATGATTTATTTCATTTTTAGGGACGGACAATTATTTTCCTGGAAGAGGGGGTATGAAAAATTTTCCCCTGCAAACTTTTTTTTTTTTAAATTGTGCACCTCTGCAAACATTTTTTCTTTCGAAATGCAAACTAATTTTTTTAGACCAATCGTGTTTGCAAGCAATTTATTTTGTCTTTTTAGGCCCTGCAAACATTTTTTTTTCAATATTTTTCATGTTCCCTCTCCAGAAAACTAATGGTACGTCCGGCTTACGATAACACGGCTCGTATACGGCTGCTGGCTAGTGTACTTCATTCAGTATTTTCTTTATTAAATTTCATTCATAAAACGACGGAGAAGTAACCAGCTGTTGGCGTCGTTGGTTTTCTATGATTTTATTCATATTCTTTTATACGCAAGAAGTTAACACATCTTAATAAGGACCTAACGAAACCACGACGGCGACACTGACGACAGCGTCAACTAAAAAGTGGATTAATATTTTACTTAACATTCTCGAAACTATCCTAATTTATTTAGTGCGTTTGTTTTTGTCAGAACTAACTTGGCTCTAGCTGAATACGTAAGCGCATGAACAAATGAACAATTTGTCATCGCGGTTTACGTTCTCTAGACTACGCAAAAATTTGGCCATTCCACGCCGTTGTTTTGCAGAGGACGACGATGTGCCAAGATGGATAACACACGTGCTAAGCGACGGACCATTATTTTCCTGGAGGGTGGGGGGGGGGGATGGAAAATATTGAAAAAAAATTGTTTGCAGGGCCTAAAAAGACAAGAAAAATTGTTTGCAAACATCATATGTATTAAAAAAATAGTTTGCATGGAACTCAGAGAAACTTGTAATAATCTATCAATGAAAAAAAAAACTTTCTAAAATGAAAGTATGAGACTAAATGTGACCCTCCACGGGAAAACAGGGAATAAGGTGAACGCACGCGCACGGCACGGAAGCAACACGTTCGCACGGTCTGAACTCGACACGCTTATCGTGCGATTATGCAAATTAAAACAATTGATTTCCAGTAACGTGCTTGTGGCCTTTGTTTGCATCTGGCTAACACGGTAGAGCTTTGTTTTATAACACAGTGGATTGACACGGTCATTTTCAACACGGTAGATTTCTTAACACGCTAAGCTTCTTAACACGGTAGATTTCTTAACATGCTAGACTTCTTAACACGGAAGGCTTAACACGCTAGACTTCTCAACACTCTTTCTTCCTCACCGAGTACATTCAAAAAGTAGATCTGGAAATCCTTTTTTATAGCGAAACATTACGAAAAGAAATTGTTTGACGAATTACTTGTTTAGCAAAGTTTGTAGACTGCAAGCAGACCCTCTTTCGCTTAGTCCGTAAAACGGCCTCTAGTTTTTCTCTCGCGATTTTTTCCTCGCTCGATAGACTGAGTCAAAGATGAACTGCTCGAGGTAAACAAGGTTTGACTCGCAACGGCACTGCGAACGCTAATAAGTTCTCACGGTAAGAAGTAATGAAATTATCCTTGGCCGAATTTGCGAAGCATGAAAATGACAAGGCATCGTTATCCGGCCAAACGATCCCGGGGTCGAAAAAATTGTTTCGTGTTGTAAGTTTCATGCCTGGAACAGCCGCTTGGAGCGAATGAGTGATTGCTCAAGCTTGAACGACTTGACTTCTAAACTTCAACCAAAAAATTCTGGATTGAGTATTCAAAACAAGAATTTAAATTCCTGGAAACTAAAGATAGGTCGCGTCTCAGTCATGTACACGAATGCTGGTTTTAAATAGCTTTACCACCAAAATCATAAACCGTCCGTGGTTTTGACTAGCAAAGTGAATAAACGGGAAATTTCTGGTGTAAAATATCAGAATATCCGAGCTTTCTCTTATGGAATTGGAAACAACTAAGTTTCCCTGGTAAGTACGAACAATAGTGATGAAATTGCTCGATCATTTCCCTTCCCGGCGAAGTTATGGTTTGTTGACACGGCCATCGTGTTAACATTTTGCACGCAGTGACACGGTGACCGTGTCAGGATGACCGTGTTAAAAGACCGTGTCACTGAAACACGATTAACGTGTCTTAACACGCTGCTTTGTTTTTAGCGTGCGAGGAAAAACAATAGCTTTGCTACTAATGAGGATAGTGACTTACACGGTGCTACCGTGTTGAGACACGCATCTTTTGTTTAAACGTGCGAACGTGCCGTGCGCGTGCGTTCACCTTATTCCCTGTTTTCCCGTGGAGGGTCACAAATGTATATAGACTAAAAGTATGAAGACTAAAAGTATGTAGTTGTTTGCAGACAGTATACAGGGCTCAAATAAAATCAACATTTTATTTGACCAAATTGAAATTTCAAAGTTGTCGTGTAGGCAATAAATTCAACTAATAAATTAGTAAATAGCTGATCCTTTTCTTAAAAACAGTAACTTTATATGGCAGCAATTAAAGTGCACCTAACACCAAAATTTTTTTTCGCTAAAAAAAATTATCGCACTTAGTCGAGTTTTTTGGCGCAAACGGAAGTCTGGGGAGAGTACGCTTGTGACGTCAAATCAAGAACGATGCTCGGTGAGCTCTTATCAATACTGTCTTTTATATCTTGGCATTCTGAGTCTTCTGAGACTTTCTGCAACACAATTTTTATGCTTTGGGCACCGCAGTCACCTCCGTTCTATTGCAACTGACAATGTCTTTCTCTTCATCTGATTTTTAGATGAGCTTTGACCGGGAGTACTAGGAAATTAATTTTATTACTGCCGCGAAAGCACAGCGATAGAAGCCGGACAGAAAGCATTTGCGTTTATCGCATCGCAGCATTAATATCTGTTTACCAATGGCCATGTTTTCAAAGCTACAGCTGAATCTACTAAATAAGATTCTAGGCTGAGTCAAATCACCCAGTCTAGAGAGTGGTTTTGCTGTTCCGAGATGTTTTATGGGCACGCGGTGAATAATTCTTCTATCGACCTGAAATCAGAGACAGTGCGTGGACTACAAATGATCCGAGCGGCTGATGTCATGCGGCTTTGATACACTTTCACTTTCATAAATGCTTGAATTCACTATTTTAAATAATTGCTGAACTAAATCAAGTTAATTTATAGGAAAAATCGCCAAGTGATTCTCTTCGCTGGCTATATAATAATAATTGTTTCCAATACATTAAGCCATTAAATCCGCTTCGAATGTGGCTATTTATTCACTGTTTCCTAAACGTTGTATACGGGTAAAATGCTTCCGACTTGGCTCGATTAATCGATAAACATCTCAGCATTTGAACTGAGTCAAAGCTACACGCGGCGATCGCCAAAGCATTATTTGAAGACATCATAATCCGTGTTGTCTCGTTCCGATCACGTTGCTTAAGATACAAGTTTCTTTTCGACATTTACATACCATCATACAGCTTCATCGGCTTTTTGTAAACTCAGCTATAATAATAGCACTGCCTGCGAGTTTCCGGAGTAATCACATAATGCGGCATCACTCAGGCTCTCTGAAAACATCGATAGCTTGCCAAGCAAATTTCGCTCGTTTCTTTGCTTTTTTCACGATTAAGTTCCACAGAATGGTATCGTATGAAGCGTTTTTCCCTCTTGTAAGTTTCAAGAGCTGTCACAACCCTCTACAAGACACTTAGTGGGCATTTCTTTTCCATCTGATGCATGTAATTTCTGAAGGAAAAAGGAGAATTACTGCGACGTGCAAATTTTGTGTTCTTGATTTGACGTCACACTCGCACTAGACCCAGACCCCTTCACACTCGGTAGTGAACCAAAATGGCGGCGTTTTTGCGTACTTTAACAGGGCACAGAAAATCGAGGATTTAACCAAATCAAAAAATTTTTGCGCAGAAATACTCACAAAAACACGGCAATTTCATTAAGCGAAAAAAAATGTTTTGGTGTTAGGTGCACTTTAAATATGAACAGTATTTTACATTTCATTGAATTAAACTTCATAAATATCTATATACCCGTATTTTCTCAATTAAACACCCGGGGCATTAATTTTAAACTTAGCCTGGTGGACCCGGCATTTATTTGACTCCTGCAGATTATTTGAGCCCGGTGTTATTAAGCAAGGGGTTTAATTAATTATTTTTGACAAACATGTATCCATCAAATATACCTACAGCTTATTAATACTCAAATAAATACCTGAGGGGTCTATTTTCAACTCCACCTTGGAGACCCGGCGTTTATTCGGTACCCAGTGTTTAACTGAGAAAATACGGTTAACATAGTTATTCAAACATTATAAAGAAACTGAATAAAATGGTAAGTGTTTTATAAAGAAACAACAAGCTATAACTAGAAGCTTACATGTCTAACATAAATTGCGTATAGCTTTTCTGAAGTTTTCTTCGAAAAATAGATTGAATTATTGCGCTTTTCAAAAATGCAAGGACTGGACATTTAAAATTCAAACAACAGTTTCGCTTTTTACTGCCGCCAATCTTCGTAGTGTACGTCTTAGAAAACGAAAAAGATGAGTTCAGAGGTGTTTATTGGTCGCCACCATAAAATGTTGAATTAAATAATGATTGATGGCAGCAAAAGCGAACCTCCTTTTTGTGTCAGATCGTGGTTAAAAAAGATCGAAAAAAAATTGTTTGCAGAAAGGTGTTGTTAGAAAAAAATTGTTTGCAGAGGTGCATAGATAAAAAAAAATGCAGAGAGAGATTTTTCATCCCCCCCCCCCCCCCCCTCCCTCCAGAAAAATAATGGTCTGTGCCTAAGCTATTGTACTGCTCATTAAGCATTTTGTTTGGTGACATAGTGGGCAGCTAGCCAAACATCGATAAAGTAATTCTCATATAATTTATTGCTAACCTACAGGCCCGTAGCCAGGATTTTTGCTGAGGGGGGGGGGGGGGGGGGGTGTATGAGCGCCTCCGGCGCGAAATTGTCAGCCCCGCAGGCGCGAGTCCGTAGGGGGGTCTGGGGGTATCCTCCACCAGAAAATTTTAAAAAATGGGTTATCTGAGGCCGCATTTCGTGCGTTTTGAAGACATTTTGTTAGGAAACAAGCCATATAAAGGTGAAGGTAGCAAGGACAATAATTCTGGTACATTTTTAAATTCAAAACGTAGTTTTAGAAACAGAACCTTGTAAACATAATTTACAAATTTATTTAACTAACAATACCGGCAGCTCTTTTAAAGGAAGACTGGAAAAGATAGATATCTTTATTTCAGTGTCAAATGGTAATTACATAAATCAGCCAGAGTCGGTTTGCTGACTACGAAAGGCATTAGTTAGAATGTATCGTTAAAATAAACCTAGAATCACTCAATTTGGTCAAAAATCTTCAAATGGTGGACCTATTGAATGTGAATAGACGAAGTACAGAAAGAGCGGACTTCCAAGGCTCGTGGGGGGGGGGGGGGGGGGGTGCGGACACACCCGTCGCACCCCCCTGGCTACGGGCCTGATTGTCCTGTTAGCGCAATGAGGTGGGAAAAAGTATCCGTGTAACAGTTAAAAATGAAGGCTGTTTAAAGACGAATCGCAACTTGTAATACAGATAAATACAATTAATACCCATTTTGAAATCTTTTTCAAAAATTCTAATATATAGATTTATAATTAAGTTTTCATATAACGCGCGCTCTGATAGGCTGAAACAGTGTACTTTATCAGAGTACAGATGTACGGAGGAATTGTCACGCCATCGAGGCAACATGGCCGACCAATTCCCGAGCTTTTCTCTTGGGTTTTCTCTTGACCCTGACATCTTCTTTGACCTGGAAAACGAAAATGAAAACGAGCTTTTAGCGTCAGTTAGTTTAGAAAGTTCTGTTGGTAACAGCACAAATTGCACGGCGATAGAAGGTGAAATTTCGGTACAAGTTACGGATCAAAACACCGAGCCGGAAAGTAACAACAAAACAAACAACCAAAGATTTGTAAACAAGTCAAGCGCCGAAATTGATGACATTATAACAAGAGCAGAAACAAAAAACACGAAAGAGAATACAAAATGGGCTATCCGAGTTTTTGAAGGTGAGTTTCACTTTAGAAAATGTCACAAGCTTATTATTAAAGTGCGGAATTAACAACACAAACACCGTTACTCGCACGG
Organism: Meandrina meandrites; assembly: GCA_963693305.1. Lineage (NCBI taxonomy): Eukaryota > Metazoa > Cnidaria > Anthozoa > Scleractinia > Meandrinidae > Meandrina > Meandrina meandrites. The sequence continues at coordinate 24,871,871 of OY855908.1, read as the reverse complement.
CTACATTTTTGTGTGATAACAAACAAACAAACGAAACTAAATTAGATAGCCAATACACACAAATGTAAGAATAGTATTCTTCAAAAATTATTCAGACTTATTCCACAAAATAATTTTTTCTGGCGTTTTCAAAACAGCTTGGTGCCGTGAAAGAAAGATTGGCAAAAGCCTTCACGAAATGACCAGCAAAGAGCTAGACAACAACCTCCGTCAATTCTACGCCGAAGCTCGAACAAAAGACGGTGAACTTTACTCAAGGTCATCGCTTCTTGGATTTCGCAACGCTATCGAGAGATACCTAGACAATCCACCCCTAAACCGAGGAATTGCAATTACAAAAGGGATTCAATTTCAAGCTTCAAACAAGTTGCTGCAAAGTCAGATAAAATTAAACAAGCGCGAAAACAAAGAAAACACCAAGCACAAACCTGCCATTCCAGAAGCAGACCTCCAGATATTGAAAACCTCCACTGCAATTCGGGGAGACAATCCTTGGGGCCTTCTGCGGAATGTCTGGTTTCACATCAACTTGTACTGGTGTTGCCGCGGACGCGAAGGTCAACGAGAACTCACAAAACAAAGCTTCGAGTTCTTGGTGGACGAGAGCGGACGCGAGTACGTTTCGATGACCCATGACGAGGCCACGAAAAACCACCCTGGTGGAATTGACGACGTAAACAGCATGGAGAAGGAAGCTAGAATGTATTCAACATCAGATAACCAACTTCTTGACGGCCTCACATGCCTCAAGATGTACCTTCAGAAACTCAATCCGAAATGTGAAGCACTGTTCCGATATCCAAAAAGAAATGCGAAGCAGGACGAGCACGTCTGGTACGAAAACAGACCTCTGGGGGTACACAAACTTGCTGGAATGATGAAAGAAATTTCGCAACTGGCATGCTTGTCGAAAGTGTATACCAATCACAGTGTCAGAGCGACTGCCATCACGCTGTTGTCCAACGCACAAGTTCCATCACGGCACATCATGGCGATTTCGGGCCACCGCAGTGAAGCGAGCCTCAAACACTACAACGCCCGTCCTTCAAGTGAACAACTAAGATCCTGTTCCGATATCCTTTCCAGTGCGATGAGTGGAAGGCCACAGCAATCACAGCAGCCGACTCTTCCAGGCCCAAGCAATCCTCTTTCATTGAATCCGATGGTGGTGAATGATTCGCGAAACACGGCGCAGCAGTTTGTAAAGTACCAGCCACAAGCATTGAGCAGTTTGTTTTCCAATTGTCAAGTAAACAACGTCCAAGTTTTCATGGGCCATAATTCGGCCGGTTTTCACTGAACAGTCTACTTTCTTTTCTCTGTTGTACTAAAAGTCCTAAGAACTTCAAGGACTCGTGTTAAATTCGAATTTCACTTGGCATTTTCAGCTTGTGGATTTGTGAACTTTAATGGTTTTTGAACTTTGATGGTTTGACATTTTGACAGCTGTTGTCTAATTGAACCAATGAAATTATTTTGACCATTCTAAGAAGCTTTGTGATCGGCTAATTGTTGCGTACTTTATCAGAGTACAGATGTACGCTGACGCCAACTCTATTCGCTTGAAAATCGTTTGTTTTGAAAATTGCGCGAATTCGTGGGGAGGTTAATGAATTACTTAATTATAAAACAAATAAAGAAGCCTCGACTGTGCTCTGTTCTGTTGTAAAGCACTTAGGAAGCGGCTAGAGCACTCAAGAAGTAGGGAGAAACACTCGCCTATCGGCTCGTGTTTCACCCTACACTTCTTTCGTGCTCTAGCCGCTTCCTGCGTGCTTTACAACAGAACAGAGCACAGTCGAGGCTTCTTTATTTGTTAATTAGGCAGGCCTAAAAGCGGAGCTCCCATTTATTAATTTTATTACTAACTAAGTAGCCACACTATATTTCTAAGCTTATACAGTGGCCCATATAGGTACAAAATAAATTTCAATCGCTCATGGTTAAGAACCTCTCATGGTTTTGTTGACGAAAGCGGCGTCAATATATTTCGTGGACCCGTCTGAATTTTCTTTCCTGTGACAGCCTGTTACTGGCCGTTTTTTAAAATGAAATTGACTAGTGCATTTTGTTGGGTTCCTCACGAACGCAACGTTGGCGCAAAACAAATCTTTATAGTTAAACTTTTTATAACGTTTTCTGTACACTAATTAATACACCTCCAGAACCTCTATGAGCTTTTCAATGTAAAAAGAATCTTGACCTTGTTTTGATTTACTACAAAATTGTCCTGGCAAGAAAATCAACTCAAGGCAAAAACAAAACTGATACAGAAAAACAAAGTGAATGAACGTACGCCGTGGCAAACTGAGAAAATCACGGCGGCAAAACAAAATCTGAAAATTGATGATGCCGGTTCTGGGTTATGTAAGTCATTTTAAAGCAGTTTTTGTGTAATAATTGTGGCAGTTTGTGATTTGGGAAGTAGTTCACGCTAACTAAGAATGAGGTTACAATGTTGTTTTGGCTGTTTCAACCATCTCCTTTTCGTTGCGGTTTAGTGGAATGATTAACTAACCCTGTTTTTATTTTAATATCGTACGCGTTGCTAATAAGTACCTAAGAGAATTTTATGTAGAGAACTGAATGAATTTTCTTCATTTCTAGTAAGTGTAAATATGCGGTAGGTAAAGTCTGAACTCACTCAGCAAAGCACAGGCATTAAACTCCTAAGGAATCCGGCGAAATATTCGTTTACGCATCGAAGATATTTCAACACACTCACTGATAAGCAGGGACATGAGAAACAAAACAAATGCAAGCGAGCCGAAATTGTGATTTTGATCCATGAAGCTAAATAATTTGTTTTCAAAATCCAATAGTGAACATCACTTGTCTAAACGAAAATTTAATAAACAATGTCTGTATAAAATGTACAAACACGAACAGGCTTGATAAATATTTACGGGAAGATCTGAAATGCGACACAACTTCAAATTCGTTCATAAATAAAGTAAATTCTCTCAATATAAAATTAGGCTTATCCTTAGTGCATACATTCACGTTTGTTACCTCATTATTGGAGAAGGCTTGTAAATTCTGCAGGGAAAAGCTTTCAAACCAGCCCCATAATATCTGAGACGAACACGGCAATTTCGTTGTAAGCTTTCTTCAACACCACCGGCGCTGCCATATACATTAAATGAATTATCAACGAAGGTCGATTTCTCTCTTTTCCATCGGTGTAGCCTACAACAGTCTTTTATCCTTCGCTTCAGTGGACTTGATCGGCTTTGAGTTCACTTTTATTTGAGCCCAATTCAGTGATTTTCAGCCTTGCTCAGCCGCTGGTCGAACCCTGGACATCGCTCTTTTGAATTGTAGTTCGATATATCATGTTCAAGTCCGCAATTACTTCGGTTCTTCCCGTTACAAGGTTGTCCTAAATGATTTGGAATAGGTTTCCATGATGTAGATGGGTAAATAGAGTGAGAAATATCCACGAAGTTCTATGTTCTTCAGCAGCTTTGTTCGCGTCTTTCATTCTAAACGTGAATAGCGCGCCAAAGATTTTCGCGCGTTTTCATGCAATCGCTTCGTTTAAGTTGATGTGAAATGTCCAGATCATTTTTCTGACGTGAGAAAAAAATCTCTGAAATGATGGGGTGAAAAATAATAACGAAGAAATATTTTCTGCTGCTCACTTTCTTCACAAGTTTTCATTCCCGCGGTTGAGCAACCGGCAAAGATTTTGTCGCCTTTTCACGCAATCGATTCGTGTAAGCGAAATGAAATATCCGTAGTCGATTTTCAACATGATTTTAAAAAAATGAGCAGTGTCCTACAAACTTCTACGATAGGTAACTTTTAACGAAAGGTGGATGGTCAATATCAAACACGTAAGATGCCCAGGTGAAGCTTTTTCTGGAGTACGGCCGCCATTTTGGGCGATGTCGTCGTCGCTAGGCGCACGCGCCCGCGAGCCAGGCCGCTAGCCACGATGACCATGAAAACTCAAACGCATGGGTTTCCTAATTTCTATCCTCACACGGTAGTTATGGGGCTCCGCTCTGCGGCCCTTCGGGCCGCTGGAGAGCTCCGCTAAGATTCAATTTTGCCTTGAAAATATTCAGTACTGCACTTTTAATAGCTTTGATTATTAGGAAGATCAAAACATCGCCACACTTTCCTGTTCGTATTCAAACAACAGATTAAAAAATGGACTGTTTACATTTCATCGACCGGATAAGGGATACGGTTTAATGCAGCAAAGTGCAGTTGATGATTTTAAGCTTTTGTCAATAAGTGCTCTTTGTTGCTAAAGAGGTAGATGGATAGTATTCAGCTAAAGATTCATCTTTTGTGCCATACCGTATTTATTTCTTTTTCACATAAAGATTATGTGAGCTGCCAAAGAATACACTGTCGGAGTAGAGCAAAAGACATTTTTAATCACAGTTAATCCTATCCCAGTTTAATAGAAGATTTTGCAATTATGTTTTTTACTTTTCTGATTGGCTACTCTTAATAACACCGTAATGTGCAATCATTGATCACCTTCACAACTTGCTATGTCACTTTGTATTTTACTTCTTGTCGTCATTTGAACCATCGATCGTCCACTTCAAATGTTTTTACACAACGTGCGTACTTTCGGTAATCACACTTTATGTTTGTACCCCGCTGCTGAAGGAGTGACTTGGTAAGTAATTAACCGACTTTAATCACTCTCTATCGACAGCAAAGAAGACTTTCCTTTATGAAAGGTTCAATTATTTATTTAATTCGCTATATTCAAAGTGGTCGTAAGCCTCGATAACTCGAACCTCCTGCTAAACCCGATTCCACTTAAGTTTCGGGAGGTATAGCACTTCGACTGAAGTTAAAAGAGAGAGGAAACAAGTTAAGGAGTTATGAATGAATGCCATCATTAAGTGAAGTGTTTATCCTTTTCAAAACAACAAAAAAGTCAGCATAGCTTGCCATTCAAAAAGGATCCATATTCGTACCCCATCAAAGGAAAGTGGATGATACATTTTCCTTCCTTTCCAACCACGGATATTTTATTTAAAATCTGTTAAAACAACTACTATATTTTAAAATGTGAGAATTAAAAGGATAATTTTAGATTAACATGGTGTAATTGTTAGGGGTTGACACATTATGCCAGCATAATTTCGAGCATAATACTATATGTGTAGCATCGAGCATAATGCCGGCATAATAGTGCATTTTGCCGGCATAATAGTGCCATTTTGCAACATAACAGTTATTTCCTTTTTTAGAGCTACTATTGTCCATTTATTAAGTTAAAACTACAAAATTTCAAGCTATTTTAATATTCTACATGGTTTCCATTACTATTGAGCACTTTAGGCTTGTTCCCAGTGCATCCTCAACTGGGTTCAGCTCTTTAGGCCTGGTTACAATTACAATTATTATGACTCACCGGGGTCCGGGAAAATTTTTTTTACGGCATAATTATAACTCACCGGGGTCCGGGAAAAAAATTTTGCGGCATAATTACGAGCATAATAGTTACAGTCGAGCATAATTTGGAGCATAATAGTCCGTTTTGGGGGCAGTGCCAAAAAGCATAATGCTCGATTTTAGGAGCATAATGTGTCAACCCCTAGTAATTGTTAATCTAAAATTATCCTTTTCATTCTCACATTCTCACGTTCTGTTGTTACTATTTGTCTTATAATTAGCATTTCCGTCTACTTATTATCCAACTTTCCATGTTTTGTAAATCATTCAACTGAAGATGACAGAAGCTATGTCGAAACATGTTTTTTAAACTTCAAAAATTGGTCGTTTTTCTTAAAACATTTACGTGTCTGCTGTTATAAAAACTACTATGTTATAAGTATTTTAATCGCAGCCCAATCTCAAAAGATTGTTCAAGGCTAAGATTTCGGTTCAAGAAACAGTATTTTTAAAGGGAGGGTGGGACGAAGTTGATCGAAACGACAATACTTAAAAGAAATAAAGCCAATTACTAAGAGACCGGGGGATAAGCCTGTGTGCACGTAATAGTCTGATAGCCTGTGTGCTATCAGACTAATTTTTTTCGTTTTATTCTCTTCATATGGGTAAGTGTGAACGTTGCTTTTGTAGTAAGACAGTAAGAGATGGTCAACGATTCTGAAGCTTGTCTGTAAGCTGTACCATGATGACTCCCCCCTGCCTGACTCGACATGTCAACAAGTTTCAACACTCGTACAAATTTAGAAAAGAAACAGCAGCTAGAAATTCCCCAATCATTTAAAACAAATTCCATGAAACTATCAACATCCTACAGAAGGGACATGCTATGGAACCTTTTAACGTGAGAATGCCACGAAGCAATATCCCTAAGGAGTTTTATCCAAATGATCAACGCGTCGACCCTGGGGGGGACTCCCATATGGAAGGGACAGGGATGCTCGTTGGAAATTTTAAATTTACCCCCTAAAAGAGACCAATCTGGACGTGGCCGAAGCTTATGCAGACCCCTAAAAGAGACTGTTTATGCAAATCGAGTAAATATAAGGAATCAGAATTCTTTGTTTTTTGTTATGTTTTCGCGTGCAACCCTAAACAAGATCTTGACGGCTAAAAATAATGCCCAGAACATCCTAGGCGAGACCAAAATCCGAAATTTACACCCCTAAGCGAGACGACGAGCATCCCCGTCCCTTTCATATGGGAGTCCCCCTCCCAGGGCGTCGACCGAACAAGCTATGTAGCTTTTTACCCGCATCGTGTTTAAATAAAGGTATAGATGTAAGCTTTTGCTTGCTTGCTTCCTTGATCGATCGATCGATCGATCGATTGATTGATTGATTGATTGATTGATTGATTGATTGATTGATTGATTGATTGATTGAGAAAGACGATTACCGAACGTTCTATTGCACGAGATTTCAATGAATCATTGGGGGTTGTTTGTTTGTTCTGTAATCATTTTTTTTTAATATATTTTTCTTCCCCTTTTTGAGTTATTTTTTTCCAAAAATAACTCTTTAGTCGGCGCAATGGACCGTGTAGTCAGTCAGTCAGTCAGTCAGACAGTGGAGTATGTTTGTTTGTCACACCAATCAGGTTTGAGGTACTATCAGAACCAATCAAATTGCAGTTTATAAAGGGGAAGTAATTTAACACAGTTGTAAGCGAGCGATTTCATTCGAAGATTTTAGATTTGTAGGAGGCAGAATCGGTGAGTTGTGAATTAACCCCGGATTTGAAACGCTCACCTGCTTACAACGCACACGCCGCCACCAAAAGACCCAACACTAAATTGTTATCCGAGCTTTGGTTTAGGACGGGCTAGTTTCGCTGACCGTAGTAGAAATTGCATAAAGCATTTGCACAAAGCAGATTTGAAGAATAATGTTCTCATTGTGATGTTAATACTGTGTGTACAAAGAGTCATAAAAGTGGCAAGGTACCTTCTTCAGAGTGTGTTGTGGCCTCTTGTTTTAAGAGTTTGTGATAAGGAAACTTCCTAAATTTAATATTTCTTGAGACTCCGTGTCGCCAACTGAAAACCCCGCAATTAATTTAATTAGTCTCTTTAGCGTCTTGCTCGATTCACTGACTCTCGGGCAAGTGGCGTTTATGTTTATACCGCGTTTAGACATTTAATTAACCAGTATGGGTATTGACTTTAAAATGGTTATACTTTTGAAATTAACTGCGATCGATAGCGGCAACAGGCTAGAATAAGAGCATGTCATTCCGTGACAGTTTGATAACTAAAATTAATTAGTTCTTGTTCCTGTTTGTTGAATGAAAATGTACATTTACGACAGGAAACAAATACTCCAGGTGTACTATAGTTTTTGATTTGATTGGTTCATTACTTAGTTTATTACTTTTCGATTACTCAATGGAGACATGGTGTTTTCAAGAAAAACAAAAGTATCATGTTACAAAAGTGAGATAAACAAAAGTGTCATGTTACATGCGTTTAAAAAAAAAAAACAAAGGTATCGTTTTACAGTGTTTGACAAAAACACAAAAGTATCCTGTAACAAACAAAAGTATCGCGTTACGGTTGTAAAAAAAGCTAGCAGCAAAATAAGCGCTAACAGAATAAGCCATTAGGGTTTTTCGATTTAGCGGAAGATCCGCGAAATTGGAATATGCTGATTTCAACTGAAATCAATTTATACTGGACGTGAAAATCATTTAACCTACTAGTTATGAGTAAATAAGTAGTTTATGCCCTTTTTATGGGGCTTTCTTTATAGGGCTAGCTTTTGACCCATGATGAACTGCACTTTACCAACGCTTCTGGAGCACTACTTTTTTTTCATTCTAACTGCATTGCTTACTTTTGTTAACTCTCTCCATCTTTGCCCAGTACATCCCAGTTTCTTTTTAGAAAGGCCAACACCGCCCTCCGGTCCCGTCCGCCAAATTCGACCACTATAAGAATTAGTTGGTCTTCCATTTTGTTGTAGGTGTGACGTGGCGCGTAAGGTTTCCTTTGTTCGCTTTTTGATTTGGCCTGCGCGAATTAGAACTGGTAGCGCAGGACGCGAGTAAAGTTCTGGTGCAGTTACTTGTAATGGTACTGCTCGACGTCGTTGGCTGCTGTATTTTCCCCCCAAATGCTGCATTCAAAAAGGTGTTTTCTCAGAAGTCTTCCATGGTTGAATCGAGTGTGTAAGAAACTTAAATAAATTTCCCGTTTTTATAGCACCAAACAAACAATATTCTTTGCTATTTTTCCCTCATGGCACGTGGACTTTGCAGGCAAAAATCACAACATACCACCGAGAACCAAGATGACGATAAATATCCGTGATGTTTTAGCCTAGAGTTGTTCTATTCTCTCATCTAAGGATGATGATCGTTGATGATCGTTGGGCATAACATTGAAATGATCCATTCATAGCGTTGTTGTTTATAAAATTTAAAAAACCAGTGCTTCGTTTCATCCTGAGAGTTGCCAAACACGAGAAAAGTGAGACATGCACGAGCCTCGGCGTTTTCTAACCCTGATGATGAAAACGAGAAAGCACGAGTTTTTAACATGGTTAGGGCAATCGGGTATAATCAATGAAATTTTCACGTTAATCGATCGGTTTTTGCGATACAAAATGTTTTCGTGTTTTTTAAACGTTGTTGATAAAGATAGGTTCGATTTAGATTGGCGTACTTTTCCAGTTCACGTCTGCTCGGTGCACATTCAAGCAATTTTCCTCGTTGAACGGATGCTTTACTACGGAAAAACCTACTATCCGGTTTTGGCCACGTAAACTGAGCTTTCTTTTTCCGTACGGTCAAATCGGAGTACAGGTACAAAGAGAAGTTGGCCACTGGTATTTTTAATTATTTGCAGCAGCGTGCGAAACAAAATTGATGTTCTCTAATCGGATGCGTGCAAGGTTCAAACAATTCACCGTCAAAGAAAATCCAGCTGAGGACCCGGACAGCGTTTGCTTACAATGTCGATACTAGTTTGTTCCGAATAAAGGACATTTGACTGAAGGTCGTTATATGAAACAATTTTATGTAATTTGATGATTTCAGTGTCAGGCAGTGATGTTTATCTTGCTTGAATTTGTGTGCCCAACTCGAGCACATAGAAAAACTGCTAGTCACCACCAGTGGTTTAGGTATTCGATCCACATCGCCAGCGATCTTCCTCTGGGTTTTCATTGTGTATCAAAAAGCAAAGTACATGTAGCCAAACACTTTTCCCCAACGGTTAATATTTGCTTGTAATTATAGCTACGTCTCGTTACAGAACAAAAGCGCGAGTGGCTTTGAATTAAAAACAAAGTTATCATAATTGAGTCCAATTCACAGAGATTCTATTAGCGCGGAAAAAAAAGTGCGAAATTCCGCTAAATCGGAAAATCCTATTTGGTGACATTTTGACAATTAAATTAGTTCTTGCTTTTTTAAATGATAAAAATTTACTATTGAACGAAACAGTTTTGACGTCACAATTGTTTTTTGTGCAAGCATTTTTTTTGTTCCAAAAAATGCCTCTTAGTCGTAGTAAGGGGTTATGTAGTTAGTGATGCACCATGCACAAAAAGCTCAACCCATGAAATAAACCATCCCAACAGGACTAACACCCAGTCTTACCCCAAGCCAGCCAATCAATTGAAAAAATTACTCCTGCACGCTTAGCCTGCCTATGTTTGTCAGTAGTTTTCAGTTTGCTGTTAAACCAGTTTTAGGTATTTTAATGCAAGTAAACATTTGGTCCATAGTAGGCCTAATTTGGATATTTTGGGCACTCGCCTCTCCGCATGTCCGCCATTTTTATCGTTCTTCGTCTAATCATGATCGAAACTACCTTGTGAGGTTGTTTCGAAACGCACCGTCTGATGTGAACAATTTTCAGAGCGATGTTTCATTCGCGATCACACTAATCATGGTTCGGCCTAGTGTGAACACAATACTAGTTCCCGCGTTTTTACTCATCCTCAAGAACAACAGCCGAAGATTCCCTTACGACTACTTACTAAACTTTAGCCCGAACAAACGCTCAGTCATTTTCTTGTCAGTGATCCAGCGATTCAAAATCTGTTCTAGAAGTGAACATCAGCAGGTGGAAATAAGTGTTGGAAATAGTGTTCTGTTGGTTGTTTTCACACACCGCAGCAAGCCCCAACCCCACTTTTGTTGCGACATCGACAAAACAACTAAAAATATTCGCAACACATCAATTTATTCAAACACGCTATGATTTTTCATATATTAACAAAAATAATGAAAGGACGGAACTAGTGTAACAGCTATGTCTTCTGTACGTTTGCAATGCTTTATCAGTACACTGAGCTAGACTAATTTGACAATGAAAACGGTTCAGTTCATACGCTAAGCTGATTTCTTTTGACGTTCTTCAGTTTAGTACCCGGGCTGAGGGAGTTCCTTAAAGTTCAGTGTGTACGTTAGCAGGTTTAAGCTCATGTGTGACGTCCACAAATCCACCAATAGGTTTACCCACTTTGAGTTTGAGCATTTTTCCAGGTATCACTTTGTCCAGGTGAATGACACGGATGGTGAGATCTTCATAGTTGTGGAAGTACATTGCCTTGTTTGTCAGATCCTTAACCACGACCCAAGAGGTGTAGTCGGCCATGTTTTCATGATCGTGGGAAGCAGCCACTCCATGGGGAATATCAACAGTGTTCATGATGTGAAAAGCCAGATTAACCGCCTGCTCCCCAGTCTGGACTGGATCAGAAAAGTGCACCATGACAGCAGCACGAACCAGTCTTGATGGAGGTGTAAAGTCTCCAGGTAACCCGAGGAGTCCACTTCCTTGGCCAGTAGCGTTGAATTGATCTTCGCCCAGAACCAGAGGCTTGTGGGCGAATTTGGAGAGCTGAATGTAGTTGCGGAGGTTCAACATATGGAAATCATAGGGTGGGGAATTGGTCATGATGCCAATGGTGTTTTCATGCACTTTTCTTCCCTGGTCGGTGAACTCAATGATGATGCCGTCACCAGTTTTGTCCATAATGGAGTAGTGTAGTTCGAAGGAGTACTCGAGATCTCCCTTTGTCAGCTTTTGTTCCCACACCAGTGGAAATGAGTCTTCCTTCAGAGCGTCGCGCACTTCTTGGACAGTCTTGAAGTTCCCCAGAATCCAGACTGGAAACTCTAATGAGGACACGCTTGATCCACACTTCTCTACCGGGACGTCCTGATATTTCGCAAAGCCGGGAAAAAGGAGAGCACCCAAGGAGAGTCCAGCTTCATTTTGGCCGTCCGAGCCGACAGGTAAGGTCAGAGCGTCAAGGTATGCGATGCTATATTTGTTGTGCCACGTCAATGGTCGCGGATATTTAGCACATTGCTCTGGCAAAAGTGCAGCATGGAAATGCGCTTCGGGTTCCACGACGACGTTCGACATGAGATCGATCATAAACTCCATGCTTCGGCCGACGACAACCGAGTTATCCTCGGCGGTTACTCGGATCTCCGTGCAGGCTTTCGTGGCAAGAAAGAGATGAAGCAGTATCGAAACAACGACAAGCAGCTTCATGTTTGAAGATGGATGGAAAGTAGCAACAATCCTTTAAAACAAAAGAACAATGTGATATTAACGATTTTTCTACAGTCATAAATGAGCTCAGTGAATTCCATTCCTTCTCAAGTTCCCTGAAAGGAAAACGACATACAACAATCATTGGCCCCGTCAAATACGCAAGTTAATCACGGCCATGTTTAAATTTGCATCAAATGAAGTTACTAGTAAACATGTGAACGGCGAGGAAGGGAGGAAATTTTAAACGAGATAAAACACTTTCAACCTTGGACAAGAACTTTGAGACAAGTTTGGACCATAGTTATTCTATTAACTATGTTTGGACGGCCCTTATAAAAAATTCTGGATGCGCCTGTGCCGAGATTCGGGAGGCTGAGCAATGATTAAACGAGGGCACTTGGTTGCAACCCTTATCAAATATGAATGTTCATCTGGTCTGGAATATCTTAGAACCCTTAATTTTTTTCTTGAAAGTATTTTTAAAGATTATTTATAATATATATTGTATTAAGTGATGGAAGTAATAAACTTGACGTTGAATTAATATGGGTGTGACTTAAATGTTTCAAGTAATATATTAACGGTGTTTCATCAGGATATCCAAGAAGAGAGTCGAAAATACGATGCGCAGCGGAGTATTTTTGATGAAATTCAAGGTGTTTGGATAGCCGAAGAAACAGTTTCTCGAGTGTTTGACATATCTCCTCAATCGAAACTAAAACTAAGCAGGAAACGGAGAAATAAAATCGTAAAAGTCTATGCTAACAAAGCTATCCACACCTCCTTCACGGTGATGAATTATTAATGAGTTTGTGTACCCCGAACTAAACTTTATATCAGTGTTGTCTTTGAGATTTCGGCAATGAAAAGCAAAGAAACTCGAAACGATTACAAATTATTGATCGACTACAAGGCACGTAATTCGCAATTTTCCATTGTATAATCTCGTTCATCACGGCAAGCCCCGAAGCTTCAGTCTACTGAACGGAACTGTGCAGACTATGTAACCAAGACACAGCAAACGAATTGAAAACTGTGTAAATAACCTAGCCAACTACGAAATTAAATTCTCAATGATGTTACACTAACCGGCGAGTTTGCTGACATACCTAAGATGATGACTTGATGCTTTGAGAGCAGATGACTTTCACTGCGATGCACAGTGATGAGCTGAACACTGTCAGACTTGAACTGAATATTTTAGAATTTATATCTGATCCGGTGATTGACAGGCCAATTCGCACTAGCGGACAAATTTTGTAACAATTGGTTGGTTTCATCACTTGTGTGTCACTTGTTACGGAAAACAAGTGCGAATACGTTTTTTGAGACCTAGAACTTGTCCAACAATTCAGCAAAACAAAGAAGCAGTTGTCTTTTGATTGGTCCGCGTTGCACGCGCGATACATTTTTATCAAACAATCGCAAAAACAAGTGCGAACGACTTGTTGGACAAGGGAAAATTTTGTCAAAACGGACAAATCTTCAAAGGGGCCGATGTCGTGCCTCAAGGCAGGATAATTCATGACAAGTCGCATTCCAACGCCCCTCGTAATGCCAGATAACAATACGTTGTTGGTTGGCTATTGTGTGTTTGGTCTGGATTGTACTAAAAAACAACATGCGAAATGTTTCCACGATAGGCGGCAAAACACGTTTGTGTACCGAGGTGAGGTCGTGGAAGGATGTTAATACCGGGGTTGGAACGAAAGAATGCGGAGGGAACCAGTTTGTGCCGATAAATGGAGGGGGAAAGAAATAGTTTTCTTGCGACATTTTCCCCGCACGAGCACAAAAAACTTCAGTATGCGAGCACTTCAAATGCAATTTTTTTTTAAATTTTTCACCACGTGGATCTGCCTGATTATTTGATGTTTGCACAAGAAGACCGTGCCTAGAAATGTACAAGGATACCAGAAGCACGTGCAGAGCTATCGGTACTAATAATTACACCTTTTGTTTTCTTCAAAATGTCTCTGACTTGTTTTGACAATTTTGTTTTGGTCAAAAATGTTATGACATTTAATACTTGTCCGCTAGTGCGAATCGACCCTAATTTAGAGTAATTTTACTGGTACTGTCAGAGTTCTATTGTCCTTCACTGTAATAAGCCATTCCCCGGTGAGTTGTCTCTTTTGAGTCCTGTCGCTCAACCTTTCATATGAAAATGAGATTGACTTCGTGATCATGGGAAGCAGACACTATTAATTACTGTATAAACCTCACATTGTTAGTAGTTATTGTGCGAGACAGTACCAGACTGCCACTATGTAAAGGGCTATCGTTAACTATTGTTATTGTAATTTTGCAGTATATCTAATCTATTTGTGTATTTCTAGCTTTGGTTTAATATTTTTATAGCCTTAAGGTCGCGGGTGACACATGGATTAAATTCAAAAGGCAAAATTTTGCTTCTCCTACATCTTTTTAAACGCTTATACCTCAGCTGTTTTGGGTACGATTGAGCTGAAGTTTTCCAGAGATATAAAAGAATGATGGAAGCTTACGAATACCGTTTTTGATTTGGAAGTTTGCGCTTAAAGTCGACGCTAGAGCGCCATTAGCACGAAATTACGAATCCATGATTTAGTGTCCAAGTTTTGCGGATCGAGTAGAAGACAGCACTCTGTGATTTTATCAAAAACAGATGAGTCAAGACCTCTAGTGTATCATGACAGAGGCGGATGTTTTAATTTAAACTTTGCCACCAAGTAAACGTCGGTTAAATATGCAAATTTGAATTAAGCGCCTTTTTTAAGAGCGCTGTTTTAGAATTCCGCTTCTGTCATGACACACTACACCCTGGTATACCTCTCTGCAATGCTAGCTCATGAAGTTCTAAATCCGCGATGAACTCTTGGACACAAAATTGTCGGAAAAGTCCAAACCTTGAGATTTCCGAAGGTGTTCCGATTAAAACACGAGTGCCAAGGGAGGTTATTATGGTAATTTTGGTAATTATGGTAATTGCATTCCACGCTTTATGTCAGAAAAGAATAATGCCTTTACTTATGAATTGTAATGCATTTACTCTAATTTTTTACTTCTAATCTTTGACGTATAAATCATTGAAACAAGGATATATATTTTCAGAGCCGCTTTATTACATGTTACGTTTGAGTAACATTTTGCTCACAGGATCCGTGCCACACGTGAACACTTCAAATCACGCGCCATATTTTAGCATATGATATTAAGAGTGACAGTCCGTAAGAATCCAACAAATTCTTAAATTCGCGGCAAGGGTGGAAAAATCATTTTCGCTCATATTTTTTTGTTTGGTAGGGTAGGGTATAGCTAAATTCACCGGATAGTTTTTTTGGTCAAATGTCCTTTTATTTCTGAGAAAAATTCAAATAACGAAATTCCGTTAAAATCGCCATTTGAGGCACTGAATTATTACACAGCTCGTTTGCCCACTCAGGAAACATCATGAGCAACAATGTGTCCGCAACATTTGTGTCCTCGTTTGCCACCACAGGACACATTAGGTTCATCATTATGCATTTATTTAAAGCGGATGCACGAAGTGCAACCACTGACATCTACAAGTGTACGAAACATTCATGGTTGAATAAAATTAAGAGGGCATGTCCCTTAGAATCAAACATATCGCGGCAAGGGTGGAAAAATCAATTTCGCTCATATTTTTATGTTTGGTAGGCTAGGGTATAACTAAATTCACTGGATAGTTTTTTTGGTCAAATGTCCTTTTATTTCTGAGAAAAATTCAAATAACGAAATTCCGTTAAAATCGCCATTTGAGGCACTGAATTATTAGACAGGTTTGAGAGCCTCGCATGCAAAGACAAATCATTCCACCACCTTTAAAACACTCAAACCTGTTTTAGCAATCTCTTTACATCTGTTGGAATGATTTTGGTAAATACTGAGTTGTTCTTTGGATACAAAATAATTTAATTTCGAACGCTTATAGTTCACTGCAGTAAAAGTGCTTCGTGGATTGTATTAATTTTCACCATGTGGTACACCTTCAAATGGGCTAAGCTTCTGGTGGTTGACGTTTAGAAGGATGGTCTAGAAACTTCTGCAAAAATTTCTTTGGGCAAATGATTTAGAGCGATGCGAGAGCTTTTCAAAGTTCGTTAAAAATGCAAATATTTGACCTTCCCAATCAACATTCCATTTGGAGGTCAAACATATATTTTAGTCTGCATCACTTCATTTAACTGATAACAGGTTGGAATAGGCAGAGGAGAAAACATTTCGAAGAGTTCTTACCTTAGTTACTGTAGAAGACAGGTAGAATGGCAGATTTTAGTGCGATTCTCTCAGTCATTAGTCGCATGTATGCGGTTTATATGTAGTTCTGTTTGTTTAACGTCCAATGAAAACCGTCAACTTGCAACATGTTCCGGGCGATGGTCGAATAACTTTTCCCCACATTTTCAGAACAACCAGAGCAACTGTATTTCTTCAACCTCTAAGGCCCTTCTTGAATGTTGCTTGGTCTTTAGTACACTAAAACATTTACATCCGACCGACCGATCGCTGTGAGAACAGGACGCAAACAGCAGTGATCTTATCAGGCGTTCCTTACTAGTCGTCACGCAATGCTGTCATCGGCCTCTTATTTTTTTTTTGGGGGGGGGGGGGGGGGGGGGGTGAAGGAAGGGCAAAACTAGTCGATTTCGGTGGTCTAAATAAAATAGTGATTTATTAAAGAATTTGTTAACAGAAGATCACTACTCTCTACCTATATTATAGTAGAGAATTAAGAAAATTATTTTTCTTCATTTCATAATTAATTCACAGTAATTGCTTTTTTGTTTTGTTTTTCTCTTTCACATATTTCAGCCTTCACTCTTTTTTGTTTCTTCTCTTTTCGTTTATCGGTTTTACCCTCTTTGTGCCCCATTTGATAATTCTCCTGTCTTCACTTATTTTTTATTCTCCTGTCTTCACTTATTTTCGTATTATAATACGAAAATAAGAAATAATACAAAGATGATTTGACCATAAGGAGAGAAAAAATTCTGAGCCCCAGATGGGATTCGAATCCACGACCCCCTGAGTTCTAGATTGCATGCTCTAATTGTTGTTTCCTTTTCTTGATATCTTTTTTGTTTCGGGTTAGGTCCAATTTCTTTTGTTGTTGTTGTTGTTGTTGTTGTTGTTGTTGTTTTTTTTGCTTTTCTAGTCTTTTCTTCTTTTCCTTGTCCGTGACTCATTTTTTTATCACTTTTATCGTCAACGCAGAAGTAGATTTTCCGAGCGCGTTCCGAATATCTAGCTTTAGTATATACCACACAAGTGAATAGTGCTTTCCGCGCGCGCTGATTGGTTAACTCGGAGGTGATTAGCAAAGTACTATTCACCTCCGAGCAAAGTAAGATGACTTGTACGAGTAACTTCGGTTAAAAATGCAGGTTTTGATCCATAAAAGAAGCCGCTGTACTTTAATGTGTTGTCAACTGTACCAGGTCAGAACAATACTAGGTTTAGCGATGTTTATTTAAAATGTTTTAAGCGTTTCCTTCAACAAATTAAACGATTGATAAAATGTGGTACAAAATATCTTGTTTACCTTCGCCGCGTACACGTACGCAAGCTTAAAACGTTTAAATCTGAATTTTTTCCAAATATACACCGTCCAAGTAAGATAATTAAGTACATTTCTTACCTGTATCCCTGTTTTAAAGCCAGTAAATCCTTGCAGTTGTTTTAGTCGTGCTATAAACGTTGTTTTCGGCTCGGCCATATAAAGTCACGCTGGAGACTAAAATATTTAGGTTTGCACCGAAGATCAACTTCAACTGCTGTGGTTTTTCAATTCTCTTCCGCTGACTCTCCTGCAGTCTACTAGCTTAGCAGCCGTATTAAACTTCGGTCAAATCCAGTCCGCGTATTCTTGACATTCACGGTCGTTTGCAGCATCTTGTCAACATGAACAGTTTTTGCAGCCCGTTTCATGACTTCACGGACGTTTCCCAGGCTATAGTGACCAGCACAGGTTGTATTCACGAGTAAATTAAAGACTTGCGTTCTTCAGTAGTGAAAATAAAGTAAAGAATTCCGCTTGAAATCGTCCAAATCCATTCAACAAACGAAACACGTTGCAAATTTATTTCGGTCGATCGCCTGTGTAGTGCTGTCATGTGACTTTTCCCGCGCTGTCGTCTTTTCATGTGCGCATTGTTCAGTCCTTTGAATTGCTTTCTTTCACGGTAAAATAGTAATGTTTTGGTCCGCTAGTTATTCAACTTGTGTGGTATATACTAAAACAATTATTCACCTCAGTGTCGGTGAAAGTGGTGGATATTTACCGAGCCGCTTCGCGGCTCGGTAAATATCCACCACTATTCACCTCCACTTCGGTGAATAATTGTTAAATATAGGTGCCATATGCATGCTTGAAGACTGCTAAGCATGGCGTTGGTTGTCCGTGGGGGGAGGGGGAAGAACGTCGGCACTTTTTTGGAGACATGTGCTAATCAAGCCGTTGCTAAGAACATCCCCATGAACTTTTGTTTTTCTCGGACCTTTTTTTAAATTAACTGCATGTATGCACGTCTGTAGAATATGAACAGAAGCTTTCTTACTGCGCACACTCGGTTGCGCGGCACCTCTATGTCGCACTTCCAAGACCTTTTCCAAAGGCCTTGTCTTCCCCCCCTCCCCCCCCCCCCCCCAACTCCCACGGTTCTCAAAAATGAAATTTTCCTCTCTTTTTGTGGTAGAAACACAAAACCAAACTGCCTCACGGAAAACTCAAGATAAGGTAATGTTCGGCAATATAGCATATAGGTGAGTCATATGCGGACCAGTGGACCTTTATATTTGTTGATGTGTAATTTATATACAGCGGATTTATAATTAGGGGGCTACCACACCCCACAATAAGCACTCTTCCCGAGAAACTGAATACTGTCAAACCACCTTGTCAGTATTCTCCTGCCTCTACCTTTGAGCTTTTCAAACAAAATTGGTCAAATAACAATTAAACAAGAAAAAATAAAAGATAAAAAAATCTCGGCTTTGGTTTTGGCGTTCGCCCACTCAGCGCCTCACTTTGCTCGCCGAGAATCCCGTCGTGTCCGCTCGCATGCTGCCAAAACCAAAGCCGAGAGCCTGCTCGCAGACTAAAATACCTAAATGTAACTTTTCAAGGTTTAGAACACTGCCAAAAACCTTGTACGATCCTGAACTTACTCAACATTGGATCAAACTAGATCCTCACCAGTCAAAAGAAAAGAACATATAGAAATGTTGCAAGGACTGGTCAGACAACGTACAAAAGGCGTAAATACAATATTTCGGCAGGCCAAATACGCCTTTTGTATACACGTTGTCTGCATTGTCTGACCAGTCCTTGCAATATTTCTATGTTTCAAAAATGTAAATATACATTAGGGGAATTCTGCTATGAAGGGCTCAGCTAAACAGCTCACCGACACCAAAAAATATTCTGTTTGTTTTGTTTCGTGACTGACTGAGTATGGAATCCAACAAGAGCACGAAGTTATTTTTTTTTTAATTTGATTATATATATTTTTGTGGGAGAGGTAGGAATCTTGCCCAGTGTCAAATTTGGCAGTGTCTGCTAAATATAAATTAAACTACTTAATAAATTGAACAAAATTTGTGGAATTTGAATCCAGAACAGCAACATATGTAACAAAATTTGTGCTTGGGAGAAAATCGCTTAATTTCATTTTTGTAACCACTAAGTAAAACATAGGCACGCTAAGCGTGCAGGAGTTATTTTTTCAATTGATTGGGTGGCTTGGGGTAAGACTGGGTGTTAATTCTGTTGGGATGGTTTAGTTCATGGGTTGTGCTATTTGTGCATGGTGCATCACTAACTACATAGTCCCTTCGACTAAGAGTCATTTTTTTGCAAAAAAAAAACATGCTTGCAGACAAAACAATTTTTACGTGCAATTTGTTACGTCAAAACTGTTTCGTTCAATTGTAAATTTTTATCATTTAAAAAAAAACAAGAACTAATTTAATTGGCAAAATGTCACGAAATGACTTATTCTGTTAGCGCTTATTTTGTTGGTAGCTTTTTTACAACCGTAACGCGATACTTTTGTTTGTTACAGGATACTTTTGTGTTTTTGTCAAATACTGTAAAACGATACCTTTGCTTTTTTCAAAACGCATGTAACATGACACTTTTGTTTATCTCACTTTTGTAACATGATATTTTTGTTTTTCTTGAAAACACCATGTCTCCATTGAGTAATTGAAAAGTAATAAACGAAGTAATAATCGAATCAAATCAAAAACCATATTTTTAGGAAAGCTTTTAAAGCGTAGTACACCTGGAGTATTTGTTTCCTGTCGTAAATGTAAATTTTCATTCAACAAACAGGAACAAGAACTAATTAATTTTAGTTATCAAACTGTCACGGAATGACATGCTCTTATTCTAGCCTGTTGCCGCTATCGATCGTAGTTAATTTTAAAAGCAAAACCATTTTAAAGTCAATACCTATACCGGTTAATTAAATGTCTAAACGTGGTGTGTTTAAGGTATAAACATAAACGCTATTTGCCCGAGAGTCAGCGAATCGAGCAAGACGCTGAAGAGACTAATTAAATTAATTGCGGTTTTCAGTTGGCGATACGGAGTCTCAAGCAATATTAAATTTAGGAAGTTTCCTTGTCACAAACTCTTAAAACAAGAGGCCACAACACACTCTGAAGATTCCTTGCCATTTTTATGACTCTTTGTAAGCACAGTATTAACATCACAATGAGAACATTATTCTTCAAATCTGCTTTGTGCAAATGCTTTATGTGATTTCTACTACGGTCAGTGAAACTAGCCCGTCCTAAACGAACGCTCGAATAACAGTTTAGTGTTTGGTCTTTTGCAGGCGGCGTGTGCGTTGTAAGCAGGCGAACGTTAAGCAAAATACGTTTCAAATCCATGATAATTCACAACTCACCAATTAATCTCTCAACGAAAACAAACTGCGACACATAATTTTGTCAGATTACTTCGCCTTTATAAACTGCAATTTGATTGGTTCTGATAGTACCTGAGACCTGATTGGTGTGAGATACAAACATACTCCACTGACTACACGGTCCATCGCGCCGACTAAGAGTTATTTTTTGAAAAAAATAACTCAACAAACCATAGTCAAGTTAATTACTTGGCGCCTTTTGTTTCCTTTCGGGCGGAACACACGAATAAAGATTTTTAAATGATATATAATCAACCGGCAAATTTGCCAACATAAAATAAAAGGACATTATTCTTTCAAGGCCTTCGTCGGTGGTACTACTGGAATACGATTATGCGGTTATAAACCTAAACCTATTGATAGCATTTCTGTTAGCCCTTTTCTTAACTTGTTTTTTCAGTATGATAATTTTAACGTTCCCAACGACCCAATGTGCACAACCAAGTTTATACATTTTCCTGGATTTTCAGAAAGAAGACTAAACTTTCCTAAATTCATCACTTTTTGAGTTATTTTTTCAAAAAATAACTCTTAGTCGGCGCGATGGACCGTGTAGTCAGTGGATTATGTTTGTATCTCACACCAATCAGGTTTGAGGTACTATCAGAACCAATGAAATTGCAGTTTATAAAGGGAAAGTAATCTAAAACAGTTGTAAGCGAGCGATTTCATTCGAAGATTTTCGATTTTTGGGAGGCGGAATTGGTGAGTTGCGAATTAACCCCGGATTCGAAACGCTCGCCTGCTTACGACGCACGCGCCGCCACCAAAAGACCCAATACTAAATTGTTATTCGAGCGTTCGTTTAGGACGGGCTAGTTTCGCTGACCGTAGTAGAAATTACATAAAGTATTTGCACAAAGTAGATTTGAAGAATAATGTTCTCATTGTGATGTTAATACTGTGTTCACAAAGAGTCATAAAAATGGCAAGGAATCTTCTTCAGAGTGTGTTGTGGCCTCTTGTTTTAGGAGTTTGTGACAAGGAAACCTCTTAAATTTAATACTGCTTGAGACTCCGTGTCGCCAACTGAAAACCGCAATTAATTTAATTAGTCTCTTTAGCGTCTTGCTCCGACGATTCGCTGACTCTCGGGCAAGTAGCGTTTATAGCTTAAACGCGCCACGTTTAGACATTTAATTAACCGCTATGGGTATTGACTTTAAAATGGTTTTGCTTTTAAAATTAACTACGATCGATAGCGGCAACAGGCTAGAATAAGAGCATGTCATTCCGTGACAGTTTGATAACTAAAATTAATTAGGTCTTGTTCCTGTTTGTTGAATGAAAATTTATATTTACGACAGGAAACAACTACTCCAGGTGTACTACGCTTTAAGCTTTCCTAAAAATATAGTTTTTGATTTGATTCGTTTATTACTTCGTTTATTACTTTTCGATTACTCAAGTGTCATGTTACAAATTTAAAGTGAGATAAACAAAAGTGTCATGTTACAAAGGTATCGTTTTACAGTGTTTGACAAAAACACAAAAGTATCCTGTAACAAACAAACGTATCGTGTTACGGTTGTAAAAAAGCTAGCAACAAAATAAGCGCTAACAGAATAAGCCATTTCGTGACATTTTGACAATTAAATTAGTTCTTGTTTTTTCTAAATGATAAAAATTTACTATTGAACGAAACAGCTTTGACGTAACAAATTGCACGTAAAAATTATTTTGTCTGCAAGCATTTTTTTTTTCAAAATATGCCTCTTAGTCGTAGCAAGGGGCTATGTAGTTAGTGACGCACCATGCACAAATAACCATCCCAACAGGATTAACACCCAGTCTTACCCCAAGCAACCCAATCAAGGTCAATCAATTGAAAAAATAACTCCTGCACGCTTCGCGTGCCTATGTTTTAATTGTTGTTAGGGTACCGAAATCGGCAACTTTTTTCTTTCCCACACCCCCTTAAATGCCGATGACAGCATTGCGTGACGCCTAATAAGATTAAGCACCGAAATGTTTGTTCTCACAGCGATCAGTCGGTCGGATGTAAATATTTTAGTGTACTTCAAACTAAGCAACATTCAAGAAGGGCCTTAGAGGTAGAAGAAATACAGTGGTTCTGAAAATATGGGGGAAATTTATTCGACCATCGCCCGGAAACATGTTGACAAATGGACGTTGAACAAACAGAACTACGCATAAACAGCATGCATGCAACGTATGACTGAGAGAATCGCGCTAAAATCGGGAATTAGACCTGTCTTCTGAAGCAACTAAGGTAAGAACACTTCGAAATGTTTTTCCTTGTGCCTATTCCAACCTATTTTGAGTTAAATGAAGTGTTGCGGACTACAATATATGTTTGACCTCCAAATGGAATGTTGATCGGGAAGGTCAAATATTTGCATTTTTAACGAACTTTGCAAAGCTCTCGCATCGCTCTAAATCATTTGACCAAAGAAATTTTTGCAGAAGTTTCTAGACCATCCTTCTAAACGTCAACCACCAGAAGCTTAGCCCATTTGAAGGTGTACCACATGGTGAAAATTAATACAATCCACGAAGCACTTTTACTGCAGTGAACTATAAGCGTTCGAAATTAAATTATTTTGTATCCAAAGAACAACTCAGTATTTACCAAAATCATTCCAACAGATGTAAAGAGATTGCTAAAACAGGTTTGAGTGTTTTAAAGGTGGTGGAATGATTTGTCTTTGCATGCGAGGCTCTCAAACCTGTCTAATAATTCAGTGCCTCAAATGGCGATTTTAACGGAATTTCGTTATTTGAATTTTTCTCAGAAATAAAAGGACATTTGACCAAAAAAACTATCCAGTGAATTTAGTTATACCCTAGCCTACCAAACATAAAAATATGAGCGAAATTGATTTTTCCACCCTTGCCGCGATATGTTTGATTCTAAGGGACATGCCCTCTTAATTTTATTCAACCATGAATGTTTCGTACACTTGTAGATGTCAGTGGTTGCACTTCGTGCATCCGCTTTAAATAAATGCATAATGATGAACCTAATGTGTCCTGTGGTGGCAAACGAGGACACAAATGTTGCGGACACATTGTTGCTCATGATGTTTCCTGAGTGGGCAAACGAGCGGGATACAAAACATTTGTTTTGTGTCCATGCCGCGCAAACGGGGAAGCATTTGTTGCGGACACAAAATGTTTCTGACAAAAATCAGAACATTTTTTGTGTCTCGGACACAAAATTTGTGTCCGCAACAAATGTTGCGCGCACGGGCAAACGGGGAAACATTTGTGTCCGCAGCAATGTGTCCGCAACGTTGTGTCCTCGTTTGCCACCACCTTTTCAAACGTTCAAGAAGGTGAAGATGGCATATCAATATCAGGGGTGGAAACGGAGTCATTTGACTTTCAGGGATATTTAAACGAGGTAAAGCACTTTCAGCCGTGGACAAGAACTTTGAGCCAAGTTTGGACGGCCCTTTAAAAAAATTCTGGATCCGCCTGTGCTGAGATCGATCGAATGAAAGATTCGGGAGGCTGAGCAATGATTTGAAGAAAAGTATTTAAGAGCACGTTTCCACAAAAATCAGACATTGAGTGGCAAACTTCAAAATTTCAAAATCGCTCAAACTTTGGCTGTCAGTAGGCCATAATGAGTTATTCATCGCCATGCAATTCATTTGTCAAATAACTTTTTCTTTCGGCAGGAAATGGCGATCATAAATTTCAAGGCCAGACACGGGAAAATTCGACTTGAAAATTAGCGGTTTTTAAGCAAACCACTTGCCTTTACTATAAAACCTGAAGACATCCACTTGTTATCAGCTTATTCTACATCTTTTCCAGATTTTATTCTATAATTTCTATGAAGTTTAAATAAATTCAAGACACTAAGAGAGATCTGAAAGAAATCCCACTCTTTCTCTATGGAAATGACAAAGTAAATTTAAGAAATTATTTACCATACTACCTTCATATCAAATAATAAACCTTAAACCTAATAAACCTTTATGACCTTGGTCTTGCTTTGACTTACTGCAAAACAGTTAGGGCATAAAAAAATAACTCAAGGCAAAAACAAAAATACGGCAAAACAAACCAAGTAAACTCGCTGCTAAACACAGTAAACAAAGTGAACTCACGCTACGGCAAACAAAACTCACGGCGGAAAACAAACTCTGCAAATTGATGGTGCCGGTTTTGTAAGTCATTTTAAAGCAGATTTTGTGTAAGAATTGTGGCAGTTTGTGATTTGGAAAGTGGTGCACGCTAACTTGGAATAAGCTTACAATGTTGTTTTGACTGTTTTGAACCGTGTTCTTTTCGTTGCAGTTTGGTTGCATGATTAACTAATTCTGTTTTACCGTACGACTTGCTAAAAAACTTATAGAATTTTATGCAGAGAACTGATTCAATTTTCTTCATTTCTGGTAAGCAAATACGCGGAAGGTTAAGTCTGAACTTGCTCAGCCAAGCACAGGTAACTCGCAACGAAATCGGCGAAATATTGGTTTAAGATTTCAACACACTCGCTGATAAGAGAAACAAAACAAATGCAAGCGAGTACAAAAAAAGAGCGGTTGGATAATAGATCGCTTAAATATATATTGGTGTGCAGAATCGCTGAGTAGTTTTACTCGGTTTTGTTTCGCAGGATTTTTCTGTACAGTATGTGGCCCTTGGTCCGCGAGTAAAAGTTATAATTGTCAATAGTCGTTTTCCCGTTGCGTTTTATCTGTGCACTAGCTTAGTAAACGCGACCATCTAATTCACGGAGCAGCGAAAAGTTGAAATTTCAAGAAAGGCAATTTGACCTGTCTGTCGACAAGCATGAATTCCGCACCGTAAACCGAAAGTAAAAAGCTGAAAATTTGCCATATTGAAGAAGAATAATCAATAAATCATTGGAAACATTCATTTTTTACCGAATTTTAGTTATCACGGAAATATTAAATCATATTCGAAAAAGTCGCGGACCAAGGACCTCATGGACCATACTCTACGTGTAGTTTGTAATTATTAATTGAATTATACGGGAAGATCTGAAAACCGACACTACTTCAAATTCGTTCATAAATGAAGTATAGTATAAACAGATTCTCACAATAAAATCGAACTTATGCTTACTGCATATATACATTTACGTTTGTTACCTCAAGTTTGGGGAAGGCTTGTAAATTCTGCAGGGCAAAAATTTCAAACCAGCACAATATATATCAGAAACGAAAACGGCACTCGTTGTACGGCTTACTCCAACACCAGCGGCATATACATGTTTTGAATTGTCAGCGAAGATTGATCTCTCCTTTCCTTTCGGTGTAGCTGTTAACAGTCTTTTATCCATCACTTAGTGAACTTCACCGGCTCTGAACTCACTTTTATTTTAGCTCAATGTCAGCTCAGTGCTTCAACTCTCGGTGTTGTCCGATGTATATCATGTTCAAGTCGGCAATTATTTCGGATCTTCCCGTAAAGAGGTTGTCCTAAATCATTTGGCATGGGTTTTCATGATGTAGATGAGTAAATAGAGCGAGAAATATTCACGAAGAACTATGTTTTCCAGCATGCTTTGATCTTTCTTCGCATCTTTCATTCAGGTTAAAAAGTGAACAACGTACCAATTATTTGCCGCCTTTTCACACAACCACTTCGTTTAAGTTGAAATGAAATGTCCAGATCATGAGAAAACATGAGAAAAAAAAAAGCGCTGAAGTAATACAGTGTTCTTACAAGTTTCCATGACATTTAGTTAACTCTCAACAAACCAAAAAATGTTTTTGTGTTACTTTTTGCCTAAGAAGGACTCCAAATCAAGGACAAAGATAAACTAGTCCCAGGCCTAATCCGTGCGTACGTACGTACGCGGGCGACCACCAAATTGTCTTGGCTTGATGGATTTCCCATTTTCTATGGGTATGGAGCTCCGCCCGCGGGCGCCTTCGCCGCCCGCGGGAGCTCCGCTAAAAATAAAAAGATCTTATTGCTACACATGAATTTGCCATTCATTAACTTTCTGTGAAAAAAAAATATATATATATATTAGCGTTTGATTTTTATTAAAGCTTTCCCTCCGTTTTGCGTGCAAAGTGTACCCAGTTTATATCATTTCTTTCACTTGGATGTTGTGTTATGTGGATGCCTTTGTGAGCTAATAAGTAATTTATTAATACTATCACTAATTTTAGAAAGTTGCTAGTTCTTAATATATATTTATTACTAAAACTGAACAACTTGTCATCGTTGTTATGGTTACTAATTCTAAACAAGTATCCCTCCTTATTTTTGGATTTTCCCACGGCCTTGCCGCACATCTCACGCGCTGTGTACTCACTGCAATGGGGTTATTGTGCTCTTTTCAGAGTATAATCAAAACAGAATGCTCCTGTAATAGGTAAGATAAAAGCTAGAGTCTTTCAGACTTAAAACTTCTGCCGCTGCGATTTCTGCCCGGTTTAATTCGTTTCGCCCCCACTAACTGCCCCTGGATCTCCGAGGATGGAATGGAGGAAGCTGCTTGTCCAACCTCCCGCTTAATTCTTTACATCCATTATGATACGTAGACATGGTATACCTAGTAGACTGTTTTTAAACAAAGGCTAGCTTGCGGCGTAGCGACGTAGCCAACGTACAGGCCAGTACAAAAATTAGCCAGGGTAGGCCGGCAATATTTTCAGCAACGTATTTTTAAAATGTGCAAGTAAAACAATTCAGGTTCAGCACTTTTAAGAAAAATGAAATGGAAATCAATTCAATTTTAACGTATCACTTACCGGTAATATATCTCGCAAGTACCCTTTCAAGGCTTATCTCACGGGCGAAAACTCGGGAGCCAAGTGACTGCCGTCAAATGCACAATGGTTCGACAAAAGTGAAGGAAAACAGTCACCTTTTCAACGGTCTTTATCTGAAGAAAAAAAACCTTCCCCGAGGAAGCATACTCCCGGATCCCCGAAAGGAGGCTCGGTTAAACAGGCCTACAACTCTTGAAAAAGCTGGCTATGTAACGCCCCTGATAGCATCTTGCGTGTCACTCATAACATGAATAAATTATAAATAAACTAATCTTTGAGTATTTCGCGTGTCACTTGGGTAGCATTAATAAATTAATAAGCAAATGTTTGATCCACAACTGTTTGGTCCATTTTGAGTGAAAACGATCCTACGTCGGGCAAAAACCACTGAATACTTTTCAGTGAGAGTCATATTAATCAGTTAAAAACCAAAGATAGCACAACACGCAGGGGCTTCCCAGAAATTCTTACATAAAACCCAAGAAGTTTATTTACCATTAAGGGGGCTTTGGCAGATTGGAAGTTGATTTCATTTTTGCAGGTTTGGGATACATCTGCCATATCAAAAGATGTCTCATAATTACAGTCAGATGGAAAAATCCATCTTTGCTCTCAAATTTCAGTTGTAGGGTTTTCTCTACCATATGAATCGATATTTAACAATTATTCGCCGAAGGCGAAGTGATTATTGATGAATAATCCCCGAGACGAAGTCGAGGGGATTATTCAACAATAATCACTGAGCCTGAGGCGAATAATTGTTTTAGTATAATTTTCAGAGGTGAATATCAAAAACTGAAAAATAATAATAGAAAACACGAAAACAACAAACACAAGTGCTCGCTTGCATACGTGTAAACCAGTTTAATTCTTCGATTGAAATCGTAATTTTCACTCAGGTTTTAGCAATAAAACGGAACAAAACAAACACTACGAAAAAGATAGATACATCTGGTACCTTTGTTTAATCGTTGGTGACTTCTGAACAATTCTGTGAATCCCCTCGAAATTACGAGCTCCAGTGAGAAGAGAACTAAATAATGTTTTGCCAGTCGATCTGACTGAGTACACGGCCGCGTGCAATCTCCAAAACCACCATGTTTACGATCAATTCGAATGTTTGAAAACCATCTCTTGAAAATATTTCCGGTCCAAAAGCCTTGGTAGTTAATTTGAAAAATTCCCAATATTTTAAATATCCAGGACTTGGAGTGATTTCTTTTAAATGAGAGAAATTTTCATTCAGCAAATGCCGCCATGTTCACTGGCCTGGATGGCAAACGTGGCATGGCTTAGTAGCCAAGCCTTGAGATGCTACATTCACCGCCTAGCGCGGTAAATATAGCGTCATAGTGCGAGCTTCTCGACCAATCAGAATTGAATTCACCTGTGGAAATTATACTAAACATATATAGTCGGTGGCTCCCTTGTTACACCCTTAATGTGCATGGAAAGTGGCTCCTAGCTGAAAGATTGTTTAACTGACCATGAATGGTAGAAAACAACGAAACTACGTAAGTTTACCATTACATGCAAATAGCAAGGATATCCAAAGAATTTCGTGCTGCTCCCCAGCCTATCGAACGCCTGGAACAGGCTTAAGATGTATAACTACCGGTATATTACAAAGTGTAATGAACCATTTTCTTGTCTCACGCCACCAGTAACAGAAGGGACGGCCCCTTCTTTGAGTTTGTTTTTAAATTTGGAAAGGATACTTTGTTTGTTCGCTAAAACTTCCATTCGCTATTTATCAGTCCCCCAGTGGACATTTAAATGTCTTGACTGTGTGTACATAAATTCTACCACCACTGTGGAGTATAAATTTGCTTATATACATGGGTATGGTCGGTAGATTGATATAAGAAGCAAAAAACGTAGATTCTCAAAAGAAAATGATGTTGTTTCATGAACAGCAATGAAATCAGTTTATTTTTATCGAGTTTTGGCTAAAATATCCGAAAATCACAATTTCCAACTTTGTCACGTCTGTCACGCAATCTCTTATTTGCTCGATTTCGTGATTTTTAGCGCTTTCTCAGAGAGAACGATTTAACTTCCCCAGACAAAAGGTGACATCAATTGAAAGACCATTTCTTCTTGACTTTATTTCCAAAATATCAGTTTATTTGATATAAAGGTAGTATGGTAAATAATTTCTTAAATTTACTTTGTCATTTCCATAGAGAAAGAGTGGGATTTCTTTCAGATCTCTCTTAGTGCAATGAATTTATTTAAACTTCATAGAAATTATAGAATAAAATCTGGAAGAGATGTAGAATGAGCTGATAACAAGTGGATGTCTTCAGGTTTTATAGTAAAGACAAGTGGTTTGCTTAAAAACCGCTAATTTTCAAGTCGAATTTTCCCGTGTCTGGCCTTGAAATTTATGATCGCCATTTCCTGCCGAAAGAAAAAGTTATTTGACAAATGAATTGCATGGCGATGAATAACTCATTATGGACTACTAACAGTCAGTGTTTGAGCAATTTTGAGTTTTCACACTTTTGCCGCTATTTTCCGATTTTGTTTGATTCTTGCAGACATTCGCTCTTAAATGCCGTTAAATGTGCGATACAAATTATATTGGCTACACACGCCGCCATCTACATCAACTTGTCGAGGAGCACAAACATTCTGTAATTGGAAAATACCTAAAGGACGAACACAGTTTTAAACCCTCCAACCTCCGTGACAACTTCACTATTCTTAAGAAATGCCGAAGTAAGCTAATTGAGTGCTTAATTTTCGAAATGCTATTCATTCGAAAGAAAAGACCGAAACTGAACACTCAAGCGGACTCTATCCCCGCGAAACGTTTTGTTTAATTCGCGCTTATCATGCTTTATGGAATTATGTATTTCTTTTTCACGCGCCTATTTTTGTATATATATCTTATGTTAATTTTTTCACATTTCACTTTCGGTAATGACGGCCTGAAGTCGTCGAAAGGTCAAGTAACTTTTATTTCGTTAATCTTCTTGTTAAAATGTTTCCCAAAATCGACTACCATTAGATATCTGAATTGTTTTAAATTTTCCACTGATACATACTTTTGACATTTGATTCTAATATTCAAGCATTCTTGCTTAATGAGCTTGGCTTTGATGAGGGGTTTTTCGCACCTCTAAGAACAAACTACCTGATGCCAATCACCAGATTACTGTATCCTGAATGTGGGGTGATTCTCTGGACTCTCACAAGGCATTCACTGTACATTACAAGATAGGAGAAGATTCAGATCTTAGTTATCATTATGATAATGCTGAGGTCACTTTAAATGTGTCACTAGGAAAGGATTTTAGTGGAGGAGAACTGTTCTTTGGTGACATGAGGCAGGTAAAATACTTTGCACAGTGATGTCATGTGCTTATTTTTTTTAGTTTTATTATTTTTTTTATTTTTCTCATATTGCGTAAATTTATAGGTTTTATCTTACAGCATTATTATATAACTTTTTATTTTGTTATAACTAATATAAACCTCTACAGATTTTTAGTAGATGTAATGCTATAGAAATTTATATTAATATAATAATAATAATAATTATTATTATTATTATTATTATTATTATTATTATTATTACAAGTGAAACCGGTAAAAACAATATATAATTATATATCCCACAGAAAACAGGTGAATGTGAAAAGGTTAACAAAATAGATTAAGGTGAACCAATCTGCAGCTTACTTTTATAAGCAAATACCTACATTGTGCAGTTCCAGAAAATATCCATACCCACGCCAAGGAGATGGTCATTGGAAATTCCGAAGGGGGAGGGAGGGTAAGGGGGTGATCTCAATAACCCAAGGTTTTAAAAGAAAATATGAAGCTATACTGGAAATTCCAGGGGGTAGGAGGGTCCAAAGCAAAGAACCATCCTTGGGGGAGGTATGAATATTATTTGGAACCACACATTTTAATTAGACTGCCATTAAACTATTGAAGACACTTTAGCCTGTGCTGCAAAAAAACTTGACGTCTTTACTTAACCTGGAGTAAACTTTATGGTCTGTGATAATAATTATGTAAATTGTCTGTAATTTCATTATTTTTATTGGAACAAAATATTTTTGTCACAAGCCCCAGAATGGTTTTAAAACTTGCATGTAATAAAGTGCCAGTATTCACATGTAGCCTAATTGGGTTCTGGGATGCCCATATTACATAATTACTTACTTATCCTCATCGGGCCCATGAGAACTCTTGAGGCTGGGTTCATATTACATAAATAGCTATGAAGGTCACTAAAGTATGTTCAGGTTTAAACTGGCAACATGTGGGAATCAATTGTGACAATTTTATTACATTAACAAAATGTGTATATTTGAGTCCATTTTCAAGTTGACTTAAGAGGAATGTCATTGCAAAGTCTTCGAGTCACCTTTAAATAGAAACAAAACAAACAAAAACTATTTATTTTGGTGAAATTGCTATCTTTCCAACATGCAAACTGTATATTAAAATTAAATGGCCTTTTTAGTGTGTGAAACAAAAAACTGACTGCTTTCATGTTGGGCTATTGGATCCAATAATTTTTTACACTTGCTAGATACAAAAATGATATTTATGGATTTTTTACTTTGTTGTTGTTTCCGGAGAAACATCAGTCTTTGGATAAGCATATAATGGTTTCACCTTGCCCAGTCTACCTGAGTCAGGCAAGGAAGAAATCAATTTTCTTTGCACCCTTACTTTCAATAATCATTGGAGAAAAATGTCAGATTATTAAATGTTTTGGACCCTAAAGCTGAATTTTTGTAATCTGTTCATCTCAAAACAAAATATTACAGAAATCTTTGTTTGGTTTTCTCGTAGAGCAAGTTGTCAACAAAAACTAATATGGAGTTTATTTAAATCAAATTTACAGCTACTACATTGCTAATTTCCAAAAAGAAAACTTGGGTCTTGACAAAGTGCAAGCCAACAAGTCATGAGAGGCATTCCAGTTAATCTGAATAGCACACTGGTTAGCCTTAATAGCTCTCTGGTTAGCCTAAACAGTACTCCAGTAAGCCTGAGTATTGTTGTTATTCCGAAAGTGTTTGACGATTGTTATTTAAATTGTAATATATTTCACAGGAATTGTTAATTCAGTTTATCATTGGTTAAGGCGTTTTTCCCTTTTGTTATCCAACAATTGTTTTTTCCGTTCAAATTAGCATTTATATATGTGTTGTAATTTTCCTTTTAGTGTATAACGGTTTTCGAAAAAAAGTTGTTCGACGCTGTAAAAACATTAGGTTATGGGCCCAGGAGAGTGTGGTTTGGTCGAGTTGAAATTGAGATGATCAGCGTTTGTGATCGATTGGATTTTCGAGCGTAGGATCGAGCGGGCTTTTGAATTTGTGACGGATTTATTTTTAAACGGTTGCGCGAATCAAACATGGAGGAAAAGTGGTCGATCGACAAACTCAATGGAAGCAACTGGAACACTTGGAAATTTCAAATGAAACATTTACTGCTGGCGAAAGGATTATGGGGCTTGGTAGATGGATCAGAAGTCCTTGTAGACGACGCCACGACAACGGTGCAAGCCCTTTTTCGATCGAGGCTACAAAAAGCGTTCTCGACAATTGCGTTGGCGATTGATAGTGCTCAGCTTTACTTGATCACCTCAAGCGAAGAACCGAAGCAAGCGTGGGATGCGTTAAGGAAACATTTTGAACGAGAGACACTCGCGAACAAACTATTTTTAAAGAAGCAGTATTTTCGTTCCGAGATGAAAGAGGGTACATCGGTGGAACAACATTTGAAGCACATGAAGGACATCACCGATAAACTAGCAGCAATTGGGGCGCCCATTTCCGAGGAGGATCAAGTTGTGACTTTATTAGGAAGTTTACCAAGAAGTTTCGCAACCCTTGTCACCGCTATCGAAGCTAGAATGGATGGAGTTAGCCTGGATTATGTCCAGCAAGCACTCATTCACGAAGAAATGAAGCAATCTGAGCTATCCGGTCAGTTATTAGAAGCTGAGTCAGCACTGACGGGGGCCTTCGGGAGAGATACGCCACGCGATCAGCCAACATGTTTTAGATGCGGTACTGTGGGCCATGTTCGCCGTGATTGTCCACGTAATCAGCCTATAGTCCATGGGTTATCGACTCGGGTGCATCAAGTCATATGACGAAAGAAAAGCACGTTATGGTGAATTTTCAGGAATTTGACAAGCCTGAAAATGTTGCGCTGGGTGATGGTCGTGTTGTGAAAGCGTTGGGGTCTGGAAGCGTACGAATGAATATGTTGTTTGAAGCAACTGAATCCAAGAAAGCAGTTTTGTATGATGTGCTGTACGTGCCTAAACTCACTTGCAACCTTTTTTCCGTAAGAGCTGCAGTTGCTAAGGGCAACGCCGTAGAGTTTGGTCCGCAAAAATGTTG
Source organism: Meandrina meandrites (assembly GCA_963693305.1). NCBI lineage: Eukaryota > Metazoa > Cnidaria > Anthozoa > Scleractinia > Meandrinidae > Meandrina > Meandrina meandrites. The sequence goes on along the minus strand of OY855908.1, from coordinate 24,837,871 downwards.
TATCTGGGACGAAAATGGAAAGCTTCGTGGAATGGGGTCACTGGCTGATAAACTTTATCAACTAGACTGTCAAGTTGTTCCTACTGCGGACACTGGGTACGCCTCAGTTGCGTCATCTCAAGGTAGCGACTTATGGCATCAACGTCTTGGACATGTACACGAGCCACGCCTCAAGAAATGTGTGGAGAGTGAGTCTGTACAAGGGATTGACATCAAGAAAATGACTGAACTGTCCTTCTGTGAAGGATGTTTGGCAGGGAAGATGTGTAGAAAACCGTTTTCCGCAGTGGGAGAAATCCGGTCGACGCAGAGACTACAGCTTGTGCACAGTGACGTCTGCGGTCCAATGCACACACCCTCGATTGGAGGAGCAAAGTATTTTGTTACGTTTATTGATGACTACACTCGGTGCTGTGCTGTATACTTCATGAAACACAAGTCAGAAGTGTTTGATAAGTTTATAGAATTTGAAGCCTCAGCTACCAATGATGTCTGTAAGGCAATAGGAACTTTGCGAACGCACAATGGCGGCGAGTATTTGTCTACTGAATTACAGAACTATCTGAAGGAGAAAGGAATTAGACATGAGCTGACAGTACCACACTCACCCCAACAGAATGGTGTAGCAGAAAGAATGAATCGGACTTTGGTCGAGTCAGCACGTTCGATGATTGCGCATGCGGCATTACCGAACATCTTTTGGGCTGAAGCCATCTCTACAGCTGCTTATGTGAGAAACCGCCTTCCTACGACGGCGCTTAAAGAGAATGAAACTCCTTATGAGAGGTGGTATGGAAGGAAACCAGATGTGAGCCACTTACGTGTATTTGGGTGTATGGCCTATGCCCACGTACCTGACAGTGAACGACGGAAGCCTGACAAGAAGTCGAAGAAGATGCGTTTCGTGGGCTACAGCTTAGCGTCAAAGGGATATCGCCTTCTTGATGAGAGAAACCGAAAGATGTATATCCGGAGAGATGTGGAGTTTAATGAAAACGATTTCGGTCAGAAGCAAGCCATGACAACAGAGCCAGACCCAAGGTGCGAGGAAGCAAAGCGAAATGAGGTACCCCCTAGAAAAGATGAAGAAGGAGAAATGAAGAAATTAGAAGAAGACACGCCGGAAGAACCTCGACAGTCTGTAAGAACACGAAAAGCACCAGTCAGATATGGCTATGACGAATACGCAGATACGGCAACACATCACGTACATCATGTCGCCTATCATCTTTCTGAGATTGACGAACCCACAACTATGCAAGAAGCAAGATTAAGTGATCACGCTGCAGAATGGAAAGTCGCTACGGATTCAGAATACAATTCGCTGATTGAAAACAAGACGTGGGAGTTGGTTGAATTACCCCCAGGTCGGAAAGCTGTTGGGTGCAAATGGGTGTTTAAACTGGAACACGCTGGGGATGGTACAGTGGAACGATTCAAAGCACGCCTAGTGGCCAAGGGTTACGCCCAGAAATATGGAATTGACTATGATTAAACTTTTTCGCCCGTAGTTCGTTTCTCTTCAATACGTTTCTTGTTAACGTTTGCAGTTCAGAATGATTTGCTGATTCACCAGATGGACGTAGAAACCGTTTTTCTCAACGGTAAACTCGATGAAGAAATTTACATGCAGCAACCGGAAGGCTACGTGAAGCCTGTGGAGGAGCATTTGGTATGCAAGCTAGAGAAGTCGCTGTATGGGTTAAAGCAGTCTTCCCGCTGTTGGAACAAAGCTTTTCGGGAATGTATTGAGAAGATTGGCTTCATTCAAGCCTCGGCAGATCCCTGTGTGTTCATCAGAAAGGATGCATTGACTATCATTGGAGTTCACGTTGATGATCTGATGATACTAGCTAGAAACATGACGGAGATGAAGAGTGTCAAGGACAGCCTAAAGTTGCAGTTTAAGATAAAGGACATGGGGGAGCTGCATTACTATGTCGGAGTCTGTATTGTTCAAGATGTGAAAAACAAGCAAGTTCACCTTCATCAAGGGCAGTACATCGAAAAGATGCTCGAGAAGTATAGGCAAACAGAAGCGAAACCGGTGTCTACACCTGCTGATTTGAACGTCAAGCTGCAAAAGGAAGATGGTTTTAGCAGACCGGTTGATGCGACCTCGTACCAGTCGATGGTTGGAAGCCTACTTTATGCTGCAATCGCAACTCGTCCAGACATCGCCCAAGCAGTGGGAGTTGTCTCAAAGTTCTGTGCCAATCCTACACAAACTCATTTAACAGCAGCAAAGCGGATCCTCAGATATCTGAAAGCAACTGCATATCTTGGTTTGAGTTACAAGAAGTGTGCTAATGGAAATTTGATCGGTTACTCAGATGCAGATTGGGCGGGAGATATAGATGACCGTCATTCCACTTCAGGAAACGTGTTCTCATTTGCGTGTGGAGCAGTGAGTTGGTTAAGCAAAAAACAGGCTACCGTTGCGTTGTCGACAGCAGAAGCAGAATATGTAGCCCTAAGTACGGCCACTCAGGAAGCAATTTGGCTTCGAAGGTTGTTGGCAGACGTAGGAGAACCTCCAGAGGGGCTAACTGAGATATATGAAGACAACCAACGGGCTATTTCAATGGCTAAGAATCCTGTGGGCCATGCCAGAACCAAGCACATCGATATACGTTACCACTTCGTTCGCGAAGGAGTACAGGACGGAGCGATCGCCTTGAAATACATTGCTACTGACGAGATGATTGCTGACATCCTGACGAAACCTTTGCCTAAGCATCGCTTTCAGAAACATGTTACTGAGCTAGGCATGAAAACTGTCAAATAAGCAACGTCAAAAGTGGGAGTGTTGTTATTCCGAAAGTGTTTGACGATTGTTATTTAAATTGTAATATATTTCACAGGAATTGTTAATTCAGTTTATCATTGGTTAAGGCGTTTTTCCCTTTTGTTATCCAACAATTGTTTTTTCCGTTCAAATTAGCATTTATATATGTGTTGTAATTTTCCTTTTAGTGTACAACGGTTTTCGAGAAAAAGTTGTTCGACGCTGTAAAAACATTAAGTATAGTTAGCTTATGTGGCTTGAGGTTAGGCTATATATTTATTGGGTTAGGAATTTCTGGCTTGTATGGCACTTATGTGTCATGAAACATGCGAGCCATTCCAGTTAACCTACATAAGATTCCTGTTAGCCTAAATAGCACTCCAGTTAGACTTGAAAACACTTTGCCTGTTGCAGTACAAACAGACATTATAACAGTTAAGAGATCAACAACTCCCAGAACTTGTTACAATCCACTCGGTCAATATTCTGAGAAACATTTCTTCACGTCTAAATAATGAAAAGATGCGATTCTTATTAATTTGAAGTAGCTTAAAATTCAGATGACAAGCATAAATACAAATCACATGCCATGACCAAATGACTGACACTCAAAATCTTTTTTTTTCCTTCGAGCTTAGCTTCAATTCCAGTTTGCACGATTTTATCGTTAGCACTTTTATATATGCTCACACATGATAAACGTCGAATACATAAGCTTAAGGTGATTCCACTGTATTGCATTGCGCATCCTTGCTGCGCATAACTTTTCGCGTCATTTAGCGCGCGCGTAAGCGCGTGCCACAAGCGCGCGCACACAGCATTAGGCGATTTCCTTCAGGTTAAGCTCGGCAGAGAAATAAATGGTTATTTTCTTCTAAACGAGCACGGTGACCCCCATTTTTTAATGCATTAATTTAATTGACATACGGTTGACTACAATATATCGCGATTTAAAGAAAAGTTAATGTCACTGTTCCGCGTATTCACCTTGAGTAACGCAATATTCAGTAACGCAATAATAAAGACAACAACAATAAGATGGCGTAATTGGGGGAACACAGCTCTGTGGCAGGTTAGTTCGCGACTTCGGGTTGTGCGCGAAAAAATAAAAGCCTCACTTATCTCCCCACAAACTTGGGGATTAGGATAAGAGTATTGGCAGAGCCTTACTTATCTCCCCAGCGCTGCACGGGCTGGATCGGACAAGATTCAGGCAGAGGTATAGAGTTGCAAGGCAAAATAATGCCAAAAGCTTGGGGGAAGTCGCTACGCAGACTTAACCAAACCACAAAGTGTGACCCATATTTATTTAAAGCTTAAAGCCCTTCTCCAAAGGGAGGGAGGGTGGGAAAAAATATGAATACAGCTCTAGAGCAAACGAGTGTTCGTGCAAGGACTGCTAGAATAATGAACTTGGATAGCAATCAGCTGCTTTTAAAGGCAAGACAATGTCTGTAAACACTACCAATAGGTGAGCTTGTACTATGAACTACTTAGACATTGCGTGTTGAACTACCAGCTATGAATGAGAGCTTTGATACTTTAACCAATCCCAGAAGTGCTTACATTGCTACTATGGTTGTACGTGCTACATAAGATAAAATTCTAGACATGAAAGACAACTGTTCCGAGTCCTATGACTAGAAAGCATTCACTATTCATTATTACAGGAAAACAACATTGCACGCAAGCACCCCTGCGGCGTCACGCTCCATTAACTGCATTTTACTTATGTTTGTAAATGCTTGCTTAAATACTCTACTTTGAGATATTTTTATTTGAATGCTTTAAAAAGCGCGTATTTAGGTAGTGCTGCTTACGTGCGCACACAGCAAAATCTTTAATTTCTTCCATAATCTCAATTCCAGTTCAATTAAAATAGTTGGTTATGTAAGATTAAAGTCTGTTTTGTCGAACTGCTTCGATATTTTAATGCAAGAAATGTTTTTTGCTAGAAATTATAGTTGACTTTTCGGATTTTTAGGGTTACTAATATAAGCCTCGTGGGTCATATATTTATCATAATAGCCATCCAGGTTACACAAAAACGAGCACGGTGACCCCCATTTTTTATTCCATTTTTGTAATACTCATAATATAGATATGAACTGTACCAAGTCTTAGAAAATTCTAAATACTCCTTCTTTTTCAGTGGAATCACCTTAAACCAGTGTTCAAAATAAAATTGTTGTACAATGAGAAACGCTTACCTCAGGTCCCTGTAAGTTTCTGTAAGAAATGTTTGCGAAACGTTTCCCTCGCCGTGTCTCCTCATTACATATTCTTCGTTATCAGGAATACGAATAGAAGAAGAATACCCCGTGTTTGGAAACTCGTTGTGATCGCGTCAAGAAGGAAAAACATCGGAAAAACCACCCTATATAACTCAAACTATATAACTGGTCGCCATTTTGAACATTTTCTTGTCGTGAGCCCGCAATACGGACCACCGGGAATCCACTAGCAGCGGAGAGGGGGAGGGGCTGCTGCTAAACTTCTCCCCAGGCTCCACTCCTTTCGTCTGAAAGAAATAAAATCCATCCTGGCAAAAACCAATTAAAATGAGAAGAAACTGACAACGCCATCATAAAGAGCATACACTCCTGCCTTTGGCAAAATTTTCTTTTGTCTCTACCGCAAATGGTCGCTGAGCAGGAAGCCAACAAACTTTTCAATTGTACTTTTCACTGCCGTGCATTTTCAGGAAAAAGTAATCATGGCCATTTTTTAAAGCACTATTTAAAAAAATACAACTTCGCTTAAAAATATCCTAAGAGAAAGATTCTAGTAAAGATTTCAAGCGAATTTGAAATTGTGGCCCTTTCTGGTCACAGAGTTATTTGTATACGACATAGTAGTACTGCAGGCTTCAAACTGACCAAGTTATTTGGCATTTACGATTTTTCAGTTGAAAAGGATTCTGGGAAGGTTCTTATTATAATTATATATTGTTTTTATAATTGTTGTGGGTGGGTTCACATTAGACCACTAAGTCTGACTTAGTGAAAATGACAGGTCTGAACCGCTAAGTCGCAAAAGCGTAATTTCTGTCTTAGTGTCGGCAAACTCAAACGATCTAAGCAGTTCTTAAGTCTGTTTCAAACATGACTTAAGGCTGACTTAAGAAACCTGATAACAAAACAATTTCAAAAGCGCGGAGTTTTATCAGATAGAGATTCCCGCGTTAGGCACGAAAACCAAAAAAATCACGACACGGCTTGCTTCTTCTCTGCCACGAACAAGAATCACGGAACATGTATCGCCGAGAGGACGAAACGTTTGAAGGCAATTACGCTACGGACTTTCCACCTTATCCGACGTAAGTTGCGTGGCTTGTTCAACAGCAACACGCTTCTCCACAGATACAGGCTTTCGCAATCTCGTTTCCTGTCTCACCAGATCACCACGAAGAATTCGGCAAAGTTCATCAAACGTTTCACGTTCCATTCGAAAGTTTGGTTTCCAAAGAACATTCAGCCGAGGCGATGCTAGCATTACATCAAACCAATTCTGCGGTCTTGGCCAGTCCCACGCTCTTCTGCCCATGTGTCGAAAATTACGTCGTCTTCGGCGAACGCTCAAAAGTACGCCGGTCAGAAAAAGCAAGCTTTCACTCTCTTGGAGAAAATCTTCCATCATTCTTTCACGAAGGAACATAAGATTCCGTAAGGTTATTTGGCTGATCAAGCGTTGTAAATTTAATAAACAGACAACAGTCGCAATTACAGCGATTTTACGGCTTCTCGGTCTCATTTTGGTCTAAATTTCGTCGCTAAAATGGATCGTGACTACCTCACGAAATTTAAGACGATACGATATGTCATCATTAGCGATAATTTTTATCGCTATTAAATGATGACAGTTTTGCACGGGTAGAATTTGTCTTCAAATATATGTCTGAACGCTTAAGCGGACTTAGGATGACTTGGCTTGACTTAGGCTAAGACAGACTTAGTGTGTAGTGTGAACCCAAAAATTATTATTATTATTATAATTATTAGTATTAGTATTATGTCACATGTCTACAAGAAACATAATAATTTGCCCTTGAGCTCATATTGCCCTTTCCTTCTCCTTTCTCTGTTTCTATCGAATTGAATACTATTTTGATGCAATATTGAATTCAAAGAGTGCGTAAAGATCCTCTCACTGACATTTTCAACTTAGTAGCAACCAGGGTAACCTTTACTAAAATGTAGTAAAAATGTAGTATATGATGCTGTGTAATGAGAGGTAAATTTGACCTTGTAGCTTTGATGGTATTATACAATTGGTTAGGTTGGGCATACCATAAACTCATTGCAAGTTTTAAGGCGTTTCAGAGACCCTACAAATGAGCAGGACCAATGCCATACTACCCAGCCACGTTTAAAACTTCCATTTGAAATATTTTCATTTCACATTTAGGTTCCCCTGTCAGAGACGGAATGCAGTCAGTGTGAGCACACACCAAGCTATGGACTTCTTCCCAGAGGTCAACACATGCACGGAGCCTTACCTATCCACACTGGAGAAAGAATAAACTTGATCATTTGGATGCGTTCTTCTGCAGTGCGAAATAAACTGTGTCCAATGTGTGACGCTGAGTCTAGACTAGTGCCCTGTGCTGGTACAGGTGATGGGTTTACCACCGGGTCACCTGTGCCAGTCTGTTCAACCCTCTAACCAGGGTCCCTGAAGGGTCTTGAAAAACAGATCAGGGCTCTTTTGCATTACCTCGTGGTTCTTAGATCGATTTGTTTCAAATATTGTAGCTGAAATTTTTCAAGTTGAGGATAAAATCAAAGAAAGCTTACTTTAGTTTATTTATCCAGGTTTCTAGGAGAAGGGTTGTATTCGTATATTGTAATTGCTGATAAAATCTTCAAGGGAGAGAAAACTGCGCGAGTCCGCAGGAAAAGATGCTTATTAGTTATTGTTGTTAATAAAATTACTTTATCAAGTAGTTATTGCATAATAATATTTAAAAACTAAAAATCGTTGCAGGCGCTGTTTTCTTTCTTTTCATTTCTTAATTGTCGAGTTATTTTTTCCAAAAATAACTCTTTAGTCGGCGTGATGGACCGTGTAGTTAGTCAGTCAGTCAGTGGAGTATGTTTGTATGTCACACCAATCAGGTTTGAGGTACTATCAGAACCAATCAAATTGCAGTTTATAGAGGGGAAGTAATCTGACACAGTTGTAAGCGAGCGATTTCATTGGAAGATTTTAGATTTGTAGGAGGCAGAATCGGTGAGTTGTGAATTAACCCCGGATTTGAAACGCTCGCCTCCTTACAACGCACACGCCGCCTGCAAAAGACCCAACACTAAATTGTTATTCGAGCGTTCGTTTAGGACGGGCTAGTTTCGCTGACCGTAGTAGAAATTGCATAAAGCATTTGCACAAAGCAGATTTGAAGAATAATGTTCTCATTGTGATGTTAATACTGCTACAAAGAGTAATAAAAGTGGTAAGGAATCTTCTTCAGAGTGTGTTGTGGCCTCTTGTTTTAAGAGTTTGTGATAAGGAAACTTCCTCAATTTAATATTTCTTGAGACTCCGTGTCGCCAACTGAAAACTGCAATTAATTTGATTAGTCTCTTTAGCGTCTTGCTCGATTCACTGACTCTCGGGCAAGTAGCGTTTATTTTACATACATACATACATACATATACTTTATTTAAGTGTCGGGGTATTTAGCTAAAGATAGCTAATTGGGGACACTAACATAAATACATGCAAATGTAAAAATATAAAATACTAATATTATGTTAAATAGATATATAAATAGGAGTTAAGAATTTAAATATATTTTATAAATTTAATTAGTTAAGAATAAGTTCAGATTACTTAAATTAGTTGTATTATTGTGTTGAGCAAGCATGGCAGCTGCATCTTCCGTCCAACACATCTGTTAGATTAATGGCCCGAACTGCTTTTTTAAATTCATGAAGGCTTGTTTTGTTGCGGAGGTCTTTGTCCATTTTTCCCCAGAGATAGGGACCTAAATATCTAATGCTATGCTTACCATAGTTTATAGTGTTAAATCTAGGTATAGGGAAATCGCTACTACGCAACCACGTTTAGACATTTAATTAACCAGTATGGGTATTGACTTTAAAATGGTTTTGCTTTTAAAATTAACTATGATCAATAGCGGTAACAGGCTAGAATAAGAACATGTCATTCCGTGACAGTTTAATAACTAAAATTAATTAGTTCTTGTTCCTGTTTGTTGAATGAAAATTTACATTTACGACAGGAAACAAATACTCCAGGTGTACTACGCTTTAAAAGCTTCCTAAAAATATAGTTTTTGATTTGATTCGTTCATTACTTAGTTTATTTCTCTTCGATTACTCAATGGAGACATGGTGTTTTCAAGAAAAACAAAAGTATTATGTTACAAAAGTGAGATAAACAAAAGTGTCATGTTACATGCGTTTTAAAAAAAAACAAAGGTATCGTTTTACAGTGTTTGACAAAAACACAAAAGTGTCCTGTAGCAAACAAAAGTATCGCGTTACGGTTGTAAAAAAAGCTAGCAACAAAATAAGCCATTAGGGTTTTCCGATTTAGTGGAAGATCCGCGGAATTGGAATATGCTGATTTCAACAGAAATCAATTTATACTTACTGGACGTGAAAATCATTTAACCTACTAGTTATGAGTAAATAAGTAGTTTATGCCCTTTTATGGCGCTTTCTTTATAGTGTTAGCTTTTGAGCCACGATGAAGTGCACTTTACGAACGCTTCTGCAGTACTAATTTTTTTCATTCTAACTGCATTGTCTACTTTTGTTAACTCTCTCCATCTTTGCCCAGTACATCCCAGTTTCTTTTTAGAAAGGCCAACACCGCCCTCCGGTCCCGTCCGCCAAATTCGACCACTTTAAGAATTAGTTGGTCTTTCATTTTGTTGTAGGTGTGACGTGGCGCGTAAGGTTTCCTTTGTTCGCTTTTTGATTTGGCCTGCGCGAATTAGAACTGGTAGCGCAGGACCCGAGTAAAGTTCTGGTGCAGTTACTTGTACTGGTACTGCTCGACGTCGTTGGCTGCTGTATTTTCCCCCCAAATGCTGCATTCAAAAAGATGTTTTCTCCGAAGTCTTCCATGGTTGAATCGAGTGTGTAAGAAACTTAAATAAATCCCGTTTTTATAGCGCCAAACAAACAATATTCTTTGGTATTTTCCCCTCATGGCACGTGGACTTTGCAGGTAAAAATCACAACATACCACCGAGAACCAAGATGACGATAAAGATCTGTAATGTTTTAGCCTAGAGTTGTTCTAATTCTCTCATCTAAGGATGATGATCGTTGATGATCGTTGGGCATAACATTGAAATGATCCATTCATAGCGTTGTTGTTTATAAAATTTTAAAAACCAGTGCTTCGTTTCATCCTAAGGGTTGCCAAACACGAGAAAAGTGAGACATGCACGAGCCGCGGCGTTTTCTAACCCTGATGATGAATACGAGGAAGCACGAGTTTTTAACATGGTTACGGCAATCGGGTATAATCAATGAAATTTTCACGTTAATTGATCGGTTTTTTGCGATACAAAATGTTTTCGTGTTTTTTTAAACGTTGTTGATCAAGCTAGGCTCGATTTAGATTGGCGTCCTTTTCCAGTTCACGTCTGCTCGGTGCACATTCAAGCAATTTTCCTCGTTGAACGGAGGCTTCACTACGGAAAAACCTACTATCCGGTTTTGGCCACGTAAACTGAGCTTTCTTTTTCCGTACGGTCAAATCGGAGTACAGGTACAAAGAGAAGTTGGCCACTGGTATTTTTAATCATTTGCCAGCAGCGTACAATTGATGTTCTCTAATCGGATGCGTGCACGGTTCAAACAATTCACCGTAAAAGAAAATCCAGCTGAGGACCCGGACAGCGTTTGCTTACAATGTCGATACTAGTTTGTTCCGAATGAAGGACATTTGACTGAAGGCCGTTATATGAAACAATTTTATGTAATTTGATGATTTCAGTGTCAGGCAGTGATGTTTATCTTGCTTGAATTTGTGTGCCCAACTCGAGCACATAGAAAAACTGTTAGTCACGACCAGTGCTTTAGGTATTCGATCCACATCGCCAGCGATCTTCCTCTGGGTTTTCATTGTGTGTCAAAAAGCAAAGAACATGTAGCCAAACACTTTTCCCAATGGTTAATAGTTGCATGTAATTATAGCTACGTCTCGTTACAGAACAAAAGCGCGAGTGGCTTTGAATTAAAAACAAAGTTATAATTGAGTCCAATTCACAGAGATTCAATTAGCGCAGAAAAAAAGTGCGAAATTCCTCTAAATCGGTAAACCCTATTTGGTGACATTTTGACAATTAAATTAGTTCTTGCTTTCTTAAATGATAAAAATTTACTTTTGAACGAAACAGTTTTGACGTAACAAATTGCACGTAAAATTTTTTGTCTGCAAGCATTTTTATTTTTCCAAAAAATGCCTCTTAGTCGGAGTAAGGGGCTATGTAGTTAGTGATGCACCATCCACAAAAAGCTCAACCCATGAAATAAACCATTCAAACAGGACTAACACCCAGTCTTACCCCAAGCCACCCAATCAATTGAAAAAATAACTCCTGCACGCTTAGCGCGCCTATGTTTATCAGTAGTTTTCTTGTTTGCTGTTAAATCAATTTTAGGTATTTTAATGTAAGTAAACATTTGATCCATAGGCCTAATTTGGATATTTTGGGCACTCGCCTCTCCGCATGTCCGCCATTTTTATCGTGTTTCGTCTAATCGTGATCGAAACTACCTCGTGAGGTTGTTTCGAAACGCACCGTCTGATGTGAACAATTTTCAGAGCGATGTTTCATTCGCGATCACACTAATCATGGTTCGGCCTAGTGTGAACACAATACTAGTCTGGTGGAACGTGCAAGTTCCCGCGTTTTTTACTCATCCTCAAGAAAACAGCCGAAGATTTCCCTTACGACTACTTACTAAATTTTAGCCCGAACAAACGCTTGGTCATTTTCTTGTCAGTAATCCAGCGATTCAAAATCTGTTCTAGAAGTGAAGATAAGGAGGTCGAAATAAGTGTTGGAAATAGTGTTCTGTTGGTTGTTTTCAGACACCGCACCAAGCCCCAACCCGACTTTTGTTGCGACATCGACAAAACAACTAAAAATATTCGCAACACATCAATTTATTCAAACACGCTATGATTTTCCATATACTAACAAAAATAATGAAATGACGGAACTAGTGTAACAGCTATATCTTCTGTACGTTTGCAATGCTTTATCAGTACACTGAGCTACACTAATTTGACAATGAAAACGGTTCAGTTCATACGCTAAGCTTATTTCTTTCGACGTTCTTCAGTTTAGTACCCGGGCTGAGGGAGTTCCTTAAAGTTCAGTGTGTACGTTAGCAGGTTTAAGCTCATGTGTGACGTCCACAAATCCACCAATAGGTTTACCCACTTTGAGTTTGAGCATTTTTCCAGGTATCACTTTGTCCAGGTGAATGACACGGATGGTGAGATCTTCATAGTTGCGGAAGTACATTGCCTTGTTTGTCAGGTCCTTAACGACGACCCAAGAGGTGTAGTCAGCCATGTTTTCATGATCGTGGGAAGCAGCCACTCCATGGGGAATATCAACAGTGTTCATGATGTGAAAAGCCAGATTAACCGCCTGCTCCCCAGTCTGGACTGGATCAGAAAAGTGCACCATGGCAGCAGCACGGACCAGTCTTGATGGAGGTGTAAAGTCTCCAGGCAATCCGAGGAGTCCACTTCCTTGGCCAGTAGCGTTGAATTGATCTTCGCCCAGAACCAGAGGCTCGTGGGCGAATTTGGAGAGCTGAATGTAGTTGCGGAGGTTCAACATATGGAAATCATAGGGTGGGGAATTGGTCATGATGCCAATGGTGTTTTCATGCACTTTTCTTCCCTGGTCGGTGAACTCAATGATGATGCTGTCACCAGTTTTGTCCATAATGGAGTAGTGTAGTTCGAAGGAGTACTCGAGATCTCCCTTTGTCAGCTTTTGTTCCCACACCAGTGGAAATGAGTCTTCCTTCAGAGCGTCGCGCACTTCTTGGACAGTCTTGAAGTTCCCCAGAATCCAGACTGGAAACTCTAATGAGGACACGCTTGATCCACACTTCTCTACCGGGACGTCCTGATATTTCGCAAAGCCGGGAAAAAGGAGAGCACCCAAGGAGAGTCCAGCTTCATTTTGGCCGTCCGAGCCGACAGGCAAGGTCAGAGCGTCAAGGTATGCGATGCTATATTTGTTGTGCCACGTCAATGGTCGCGGATATTTAGCACATTGCTCTGGCAAAAGTGCAGCATGGAAAAGCGCTTCGGGTTCCACGACGACGTTCGACATGAGATCGATCATAAACTCCATGCTTCGGCCGACGACAACCGAGTTATCCTCGGCGGTTACTCGGATCTCCGTGCAGGCTTTCGTGGCGAGAAAGAGATGAAGCAGCATCGAAACAACGACAAGTAGCTTCATGTTTGAAGATGGATGGAAAGTAGCAACAATCCCTTAAAACAAAAGAACAATGTGATATTAACGATTTTTCTACAGTCATAAATGAGCTCAGTGAATTCCATTCCTTCTCAAGTTCCCTGAAAGGAAAACGACATACAACAATCATTGGCCCCATAAAATACGTAAGTTAATCACGGCCATGTTTAAATTTGCATCAAATGAAGTTACTAGTAAACATGTGAACGGCGAGGAAGGGAGGAAAATTTAAACGAGATAAAACACTTTCAACCTTGGACAAGAACTTTGAGACAAGTTTGGACGGCCCTTATAAAAAATTCTGGATGCGCCTGTGCTGAGATCGATCGAAAGATTCGGGAGGCTGAGCAATGATTAAACGAAAAGTATTTAAGTGCCACTAAATGGAAGCAACTTCTATTTACAGAACAATGACGGCACTTGGTTGCAACCCTTATCAAATATAAATGTTCATCTGGCCTGGAATATCTTAGAACCCTTAATTTTTTTCTTGAAAATATTTAAAGATTATTTATAATATATATTGTATTAAGTGATGGAAGTAATAAATTTGACGTTGAATTGATATGGGTGTGACTGAAATGTTTCAAGTAATATATTAACGGTGTTTCATCAGGATATCCAAGAAGAGAGTCGAAAATAGGACGCGCAGCGGAGTATTTTTGATAAAATTCAAGGTGTTTGGATAGCTGAAGAAACAATTTCTCGAGTGTTTGACAGATCTTCTCAAACGAAATTAAAACTAAGCAGGAAACGGAGAAATAAAATCGTAAAAATCTATGCTAATAAAGCTATCCACACCTCCTTCACGGTGATGAATTATTAATGAGTTTGTGTACCCCGAACTAAACTTTATATCAGTGTTGTCTTTGAGATTTCAGCAATGAAAAGCAGAGAAACTCGAAGCGATTACAAATTATTGATCGACTACAAGGCTGAAAATCAGTCTAGTAATTCGCAATTTTCCATTGTATAATCTCGTTCATCACGGCAAGCCCTGAAGTTTCAGTCTACTGAACGGAAGTTCTCAATCGAAACTAAAACTAAGGAGGAAGAGGGTTGTCCAATACTGTCGACATGATACGAGTCGAAATTACGTCTTACAACTCGTACGAGTGGACAAGTGAATTGTCGACTGGAGAAACGTACTTGTCGAGTGGAGAAATGCATCTCATTAAGGACACTTAGAAATTATCCATCATGTTGAGCAAGGGCCCTGCGATGGGTTGTCGACTCGTACGAGTCGTACGAGTGGACAACATCATTGTCGACTGAAAAAAAAACGTGCTTGTCGAGTGGAGAAATGCATCTCATTTAGGACGCTTTGAAATTATCCATCATGTTGTCAAGCAAGGGCTGTGCGATGGGTTGTTGAGTCAAAGATAATCTATCTTTTTTCAATGTAATGGCCAGCCACAAAATTCACCACTTGGTAAAATAGCACCAAAATTGTTGCGTTAAATATAGGATAATCCCTCAAATCAATTTTGTTGAAATGTTGAATTAAACAAAATCATTGTTTCTGGATTCCGTAGGATTTGTTGTTTTGCCATAGAGATTAATCCTATTAATTTCCACAACCACTGTAAAATATAATTTTTATTCACAACCTTAATGGTACACTTTTAATGAAGGTAATGGATATATTTATCAACTATAACGAAAGCGAAGCTTGTATTTAAATTATTTGCTCAGTTATTCTTGTAAAAGATCTTATCAAATGTTACTGCTTGTTGTATTTGATTATTAAAAAGGTTATTTGAATTGAATGCTTTCTAATAATTGTTAAGAACTATCGTAAACTAAAACGGGGAATTACTACTATTGGTAATGAATAATATTCACTCAGCCTTTTTATAGACTTTCGTTATAATCAGTGTTGTTGATCTCCAGTCACAATGGCTCTATTAATTTATTGGTAAAATATTGAAAGGAACTGTAAAACTGTAATTTGAATGGACGCAGTACATTCATTGTTGATATAATGAAATTTTTCTTGCAGTTTTCGTTTTTAATTTTATAATTTGCGATTTTTGGGGATGGTTTTCCAAAAAGATTTATTCGCAAAACACAAAAAGACTTTATTCGATACTATTTGTATTCACAAGTGTTTCCCTTTAACAATTAGGCTAGATTGCAGAATACGCGGCGCACTAAAAGCGTTCCGACACATGTAAGTAAATGGGCCGGGTATACTGCAATCGCTCGAACAATGAAAGTTTTTTGCTAGAGTGATTCAACCGATCTAAGTTTTAAGGCACTACATTTTCGACGGTCGCCTCCGTCTACCTTTATCAGGGTAAAATGAGTGTTGCAAGTTACACCAAGAGACTGTTCCTGGAGTGGTGGTACTCCACCGTGAATTCCAACGCGGTTTAGGAAAGAAAACCCCTCCCGCGTGCTAACACAGTGTTAAGAACTTGAAGATTGAATGGGGTAATCAAGGATGGGCTTTTTATGATTTAACGAACACATTTAACTCTGATTAAGGCGGACAGAGACCACCGTAAATTTAGTGTTTTAAAACTTAGATCGCATGAATCATTGTAAAATTAAGTATAACAATCGCCACAGACAAAGTGAAATAAATGCATGTTGATCATTGCTTTGAGAAAATTGGTGGCCTTTTTTTTTGGTGATTTTAATTTTTTTTTTCTTCGTTTAACTCTTTTGTGTAGTCTTCTTCTCTTCACACGTTCAGATTACTGCTTGAAGGTGCCATTTAAGAGCACGAGACGCCCATGATATATGTCGAAGTAGAACCACTCGCTCTTCTTCGCCTGCAAGTTTGCGATAATGAAGTCCATTTGTCTGGCCCTCTTCTTCATCTTTTCCTGGTCGCGAGACCAGTACTGCGAAAGCATTATCCATTCCGCAGCGAGTTTAGGCTCAAGCCCATTTCCAATCAAGAACAGCATGAGCTTGAAGCTGTCTGAATCGCTAGTAGGCTTCTTCCAGAATACTCTTTTTAAAGACTCCGGCCACTCTTTCATGGAGAAAAATGCATCTCCATCAATTACTCAAAATAGTTCGGTGCGCCTTTCGACAATCTCATCGAAGCTTAGATAGCACATCTGGGAAGAGAACCACTCTATGAAGGAGAAGACTGGGGAGACCTTTGAACGATGTAGACGTGTTCTTCCGAGCCCCGCTCCGCTCACCAAATTTTTCTAATATTTTTGTTGTTGCGTGCGTCTTGTACCAAGAAAAGAAAAGGGAGAGCTGGCAACAGTGAATTTATCAGCCCAGTAAAAACTTCACCCGAGGAAAAAAGGTGGAAACAGTCGCTCTCGCCCGACGCTCAGAACTCAGACACTGAAGACGAAGAAATGGCCGCGAAATTCGCAGAAGAGGTCACCGAGAAATTGGATCTCATACTTTCAAGCCTAGATAACCTAGACACAAAAACGGAGGACTTAAATCAAGCTGTTAAAAGTTTACAAAGCAAGGTCTCTTCTCTGGAAGTAGATGTTAGCGTTGTCAAAGACAAACAGAAGTCCTTCGACGAGAAGTGTACGCATTTTGAAAACAACGCCACCTTATTGGACAAACACATCCAAGAGCTTCAAAGCGGTATGGACAAAAGAAAAGAAGAAATCAGTAACAACTACAAGGAAATGCTTTACTTTGAGGCGTACAGTCGAAGGGAGAATTTAAAGTTCGAAGGAATACCCGAAACACCGGAATCGCTTGATCTACAACGAGAAGACACGAGACAGGTTCTTGTTGACTTCATGCAGAGTGTTCTCGGCATCGAAGACGCCCAGGATATCGAATTTCAGCGCGTGCATAGAATGGGCAAGCCAAAGTTGATCGAAGGTAATTCTTGCCGAATGATCATAGCTCGCTTTCTACGATTTCCTGACAGGGAAAGCCGGGTCTTAAAGCGTGGTCGCAAACTTACAGATACCAGTTACAAGATGTACGAAGACATCCCAAGAGAACTACACGACCGGAGAAAACTACAGATGAAGAGACTGAAGAAGGCTAGAGAAGAGGGCAAACGCGCTAATTTCAGCAAATCGCAACCTGATAAACTTTATATTGACGGCAAATATGTTGTGATGTAAAATATTATAAGCTGAGATGTAAAGATAGGTTTTTCTGATAGAATGTAATTTATGTATTTTGCAATTTTTGCAGCACCGAAGTCATAAAATAATGTAGCTGTCTTAATTAAGATCTAATGGGTCTGAAACTTTGCGAGCTGGTAGGCTTCAATCTGAATTATTTAATACCTCTACAGTGCTTCTTCCGCAATTATTCGCTTTATTTAGTGTAAATTATGGTGTAGAAGCTAGAGCTCAATGTTCACTAGCAAGGTTTTGTTGAGGGATAAGGCCCTAATACAGTTCAATCTGGAGCAAGAGGTAAGGGTTTTAGTTTTTCCTTTTCCCTATCTTTGCTTATGTTTTGTTTTATGTGTAGTAGGTTCTTTGTTCCGCATTGTGTAATAGTCAAAGAACCTTTGTTTTTCGCTTCTGTCATTAGTGCAGTGTATGCTTACTGTTTGTTACATGCTAATTTAAATTGCTTTTTCGTTGGCTGCCGCTTTCCCCATGTGGCCAGACACAAAGCCCCCAGAGGTGCTTTTCTTGCAATATACAGGTGTTACTTCAAATTAGGTTTTAAGGCGATAACAAGAAAACAATGGCTAATTTGTGCATTAATTTTCTTTCGCTAAATGTTCGAGGGATCCGTGACCTTGCTAAACGAAAGTCCCGCATAATTTCTTGGGCAGAGAAAAAGAAAGCGGATATTATCTTTTTGCAAGAAACCTACAGCACAGCTGATGGAAATACCAATGGCCAGGTGATATGTTTTATTCTCATGGCACTAATCACAGTAAAGGCGTTTTAGTTCTTGTCAACAAGTCTCTACAGTTCGAACTGGAAAAGGTTATTAAATACAGAAATTGGGTTGACGGGAGCAAACCTTTCACAGTCAAATACTTCCGTCGATTCTACATCGTTAAATTCGAAATCAGTATATAAGGAGTTAATAGAAAAATGTAAAATTCCTCCAACAGCACAATCTAAGTACAACTCCATTTACTGTGATGAAGCCACTTTAGACTGGAAAGAGATTTATCTCCTTCCTGGTCGTGTTTCGATAGACACTTATTCTAGAAGCTTTCAATACAAAATACTAAATCGCATACTGTATACAAACAGTACACTTCAAAATGAAACTTGTCTCTTCGCCTAAATGCTCTTTTTGTCAAGTTCACGACGAATCCCTCGAACATTTACTAGTTCATTGTAAGTTTACTCAGATCTTTTGGTCTGCGGTAACTACTTGGTTAAATGAATTCAACATAGGATGAAAAGATTCTTTTGGGTGTCACAACTCAGGTTGAGAACTATAAACTTATCAATCATATACTTATTATAGGGAAACAAGTTATTTATTCATGTCGATGTAAGAATGTAAAACCGAGGTTGACGCTGTTCCAAATTAAAGTTAGAGAGGTATATAAAATAGAACTTATGATATCAAAGAAAAACCAAAGAGAAATTACGAATTATGAGAAGTGGCAACCTCTGTTGGTATATTTAGTATAGTTCTTTTTTGCACCTAAATGTAACTTTTGTTAATTTAATAGTAATACATAGGGGAAATGTATAGGTTTTTGTGTATTTGTTTTTTTTTTAGTTTAACACAGATTTGTAACGTAGTTTTAATGTAGTAACGTAACGTAGTAACTGTATATGTGTAAGTAGTGTGTTGAAAAGTCAATAAAAATGTTTAAAAAAAGGACGCTATGGCTTTCAACACGCTGACTGCAAACTAATATCTACGCAAGGCGTTCAGGCATTTAAATGAAATGAATCATGGGAAGTTCAAAAGTTAAACATATCACCTTGCTTTTCAAAACTCCTTTATCAAGAAATCATTCCTTTTCCGCTCGCGATTTTGCATTCCATTATGTTCATTGATTTCAATATAAAACATTGTTTTTACTAGTTAATTTTTGATTGACAGCAACATATCACCATCTATTGTTCAAATTTTTTATCGACATTGGGATGTTTACATTGGTTTACCTACTCATTTGTTCGCATACCCTCATAAACGTTTTGGTTTGTTTCTTGATCTATAACAGCAAAAAAAAGCAGATTGGTCTCATACATCAAATTGCCTCAAATAATTTATTTCTCAGCGTCACACGCTCCCTGAAAGCAAAGAAATTACGCGCGGTCCTCATCAGTAAACATCACACCTGTATCATGTTATCGCGGGTTTTCAATGCCAATTCCAACAATAACGACAACGACCGATGTCGCATAATGTGTTCTCATTATCCGGCTACCCAGCATATTTTCCCGGGGAAAACATCGAGGTATTTCCACGTGTAACAAGTTTATTTCGGTTCATGCTTTATAAAACGAAGTAAATTCATGTGTAACAATCAATCAATCAACCAAACAAACAATAACTTTATGAATGTGTCGGTTCATGGATTAAAGAACGAGATATATTCATGTGTAACACCCTTGTTTTCATATTCATGTGTATTAAAAACACGCTTACTTCGGATCATCGATTAAAGAACGAGGTATATTCATGTGTAACACGCTTGTTTTCATATTCATGTGTATTAAAAACACGCTTATTTCATGTGTATTAAAAATACGCTTATTTCGGTTCATGGATTAAAGAACGAGGTATATTCATGTGTAACACGCTTCTTTTCATATTCATGTGTATTAAAAACACGCTTATTTCGGTTCATGGATTAAAGAACGAGGTATATTCATGTGTAACACGCTTGTTTTCATATTCATGTGTATTAAAACACGCTTAATTCGGTTCATGGATTAAAGAACGAGGTATTGTTTTCATATTCATGTCTATTAAAAACACGCTTATTTCGGTTCATGGATTAAAGAACGAGGTATATTCATGTGTAACGCGTGTTTCCAAGTTATTTTGTCGAGTAGACCACTCGTACCGTACGACTCGTTCAACTCGACAACTTTTCGCTGCGGCCCTTTGAGTGAACTAATTAATTAGATGCAGTTTTCGAGTCGACAAATTAATTTTTGTCGATTTGACAATAATTCTGTCCACTCGTACGACTCGTTCGACTCGACAACTTTTTGGTGCGGCCCTTTGAGTGAACTAATGAGATGCATTTTTCCACTGGACAGCTCTAGTTGTCCAGTCGACAAAACCTGTCCACTCGTACGACTTGTAAAATGTATTTTTTCAACTGGTGTCGACTTGTCCACTCGTACGACGCGTAAAATGTATTTTTCGACTCGTATCATGTCGACAGTATTGAACATGAGTGAGGAGG
This sequence comes from Meandrina meandrites, assembly GCA_963693305.1. Lineage (NCBI taxonomy): Eukaryota > Metazoa > Cnidaria > Anthozoa > Scleractinia > Meandrinidae > Meandrina > Meandrina meandrites. The sequence goes on along the minus strand of OY855908.1, from coordinate 24,817,288 downwards.
AAACGGAGAAATAAAATCGTCAAAATCTATGCTAATAAAGCTATCCACACCTCCTTCACGGTGATGAATTACTAATGACTTTGTGTACCCCGAACTAAACTTTATATCAGTGTTGTCTTTGAGATTTCGGCAATGAAAAGCAAAGAAACTCGAAGCGATTACAAATTAGTCTAGTAATTCGCAATTTTCCATTGTATAATCTCGTTCATCACGGCAAGCCCTGAAGTTTCAGTCTACTGAACGGAACTATGCAGACTATGCAACCAAGACACAGCAATACGAATTGAAAACTGTGTAACTAACCTAGCCAACTAATTCTCAATGATGTTACACTAACCGGCCAGTTTGCTAACATACCTAAGATGATGACTTGATGCTTTGAGAGCAGATGACTTTCACTGCGATGCACAGTGATGAGCTGAACACTGTCAGACCTGAACTGAATATTTTAGAATTTATATCTGATCCGGTGATTGACAGGCCAATTCGCACTAGCTGACAAATTTTGTAACAATTGGTTGGTTTCATCACTTTTGTGTCACTTGTTACAGAAAACAAGTGCGAATACGTTTTTTGAGACCTAGAACTTGTCCAACAATTCAGCAAAACAAAGAAGCAGTTGTCTTATGATTGGTGCGCGTTGCACGCGCGATACATTTTGTCAAACGATCGCAAAAACAAGTGCGAACGACTTGTTGGACAAGGGAAAATTTTGTCAAAACGGACAAATCTTCAAAGGGGCTGATGTCGTGCCTCAAGGCAGGACAATTCATGACAAGTCGCATTCCAACGCCCCTCGTAATGCCAGATAACAATACGTTGTTGATTGGCTATTAGGGAGCTTAAGCAATCACGACGGCGACGCCGAGGACAACGCCTGCTGAAAAATGAATTTATATTTTACTCTAGAATCTCGCGATTATTCAGATGTATTCAGCGTATCTGTCGGTTTAAGAACTGGCTCAAGCTAAATGTGTAAAGATAGCGTTCAACTCCAAATAGAAAAATTAAAAATTTTCCGTCGTGGTTCACGTTGTCCAGAATACGCAGAATTGGGTCATTTTACGTTGTTGTTTTGCAGAGAACGGCAAGGAAATGTACCAAGACTTCAAACGCACGTGCAGAGCTATTGTTCTGCTCATTAAGCCTTTTGTTTGGTGACGTTCTCGTTGCCGTTGCCGTCGTAGGTTGCTTAAGCTCCCTATTGTGTTTGGTCTGGATTGTACTAAAAAACAACATGCGAAATGTTTCGACGATAGGTGGCTAAACACGTTTGTGTGCCGAGGTGAGGTCGTGGAAGGATGTTAATACCAAGGTTGTAACAAAAGAATGCGGAGGGAACCAGATGGGGAAAGAAATAGTTTTCTTGCGACATTTTCCCCGCACGAGCACAAAAAACTTATGCGAGCACTTCAAATGCAAATTTTTTGAAAATTTTTCACCACATGGATTTCCCTGCTAGCAGAGGCTCTTTTCCTGGTGTTCGCTGACGGGAGAAAAGAGACCTCTGCCATGGGTCGAAAATGGCTTTGATTCAACCGCCGTCCACAGTCTTGGACGGCTCTATTGAAAACGCATGCTCCTTGCGTTGTTCGCTGACCGCAACTTGAGCCCGTTGCGTCTCGCGCATTTCTTTTCATTAATTCCGCTGTCATTTATTGAGCCCACATTGCAAACATGGCGTGCTCGTCGGCGTGCTCGAAAGAGTTCAATCGTAAAGAGTTAGAAAGTTTGCTTTCTTCCGTTTTGGATAACCTCGACGATGGAAAGGTAAAAAAATTGAGTGATGAGCAGTTGAAGGCTTTGTTTCAATTTTTAAACGGGCGAGACACGTTTGCGTGCTTCGAATATCACGTGATGACTTGGTCGGCCGGCTCGGTCGCTGAGCCGCGGTGCATGCTCAATATAGCCATTTTCGACCCATGGCAGAGGTCTCTTTTCTCCCGTCAGCGAACACCAGGAAAAGAGCCTCTGCTAGCAGGGAACACATGGATCTGCCTGATTATTTGATGTTTGCACAAGACGGCCGTGCCTAGAAATGTACAAGGATACCAGAAGCACGTGCAGAGCTATTGTACCACAGGCTTACCAGACTGTGTTTGTGAGGTCACAGCACGCCCCATATAAATATTCAAATTTTCTAGCTAATCGCTATTGTAAATATTTAAGCTTCCTAAAATCGGCTTTTACTGCTGTCGATTTGCAATAAAATGAATTAGAAACATTTTCGCAATGGTTAAGTTTGTTTTTACGCAGTTTTTTGACGATTTGAAGCGTGCGAGAGCAGTTCTATGAGTTTAAGTTTTGACTCGTGTATAGAATACTAATATTTACACAAGGCGTGCAACTTCCACATCAAAGAATCGGGTACCGCCTCTGGAATGTAGCCCAAAAAAATATATTTCCCCTACTCGCATTACTAAGAGCTCCCGGTCCTCGATAGAACAGTCTTTGAACTATAATCTCGCCAAATTTGAGTCCAATCAGTTCGCGAATAGTTCTTTTAAACCTTGCTGGAATATCAAATTAGGTCGTAAATTTGCCGATTTACCATGATATGTACCAGTTGTCGGGCAATTTATGCAATTTTGGCTAAAATTGGTCAAAATTACTGCCTATGCCCGCCCTAGAAAGCAGAACGTGCCCCGCTACAAAACCTCCTCTGGGACACCCCAAAGAAACACAACGGAAATGTCGACAGCAAAGCCGAAGACAACCGGGCCTGGAAAATTAATTTATTTAAATATTCAGTGAATTTCCTGAATATGGAAATAAGCGCTCAGGAAATTCACTGAATATTTAAATTAATTAATTTCCCAGGCCCGGTGGTCTTCGGTTTGTCTTTGGGGTGTCCAGGAGGTTTTGTAGTGGAGCACGTTCTGCCTTCTAGGGCGGGCATAGGATTTGGAAGTTTGCGCTTAAAGTCGACGCTAAAGCGCCATTAGCACGAAATTACGAAATCCATGATTTAGTGTCCAAGTTTGCGGATCGAGTAGAAGACAGCACTCTGTGATTTTATCAAAAACAGATGAGTCAAGACCTCTAATGTATCATGACAGAGGCGGATTTTTTAATTTAAACTTTGCCACCGAGTAAACGTCGTTTAAATATGCAAATTTGAATTTAACGCCTTTTTTAAGAGCGATGTTTTAGAATTCCGCTTCTGTCATGCCACACTACACCCTGGTATACCTCTCTGCAATGCTAGCTCATGAAGTTCTAAAACCGCGATGAATTCTTGGACACAAAATTGTCGGAAAAGTCCAAACTTTGAGATTTCCGAAGGTGTTCCGATTAAAACAAGAGTGCCAAGGGAGGTTATTATGGTAATTTTGGTAATTATGGTAATTGCATTCCACGCTTTATGTCAGAAAAGAACAATGAGTTTTCAAACGAACGCCTTTACTTATGAATTGTAATGCATTTACTCTAATTTTTTACTTCTAATCTTTGATGTACAAATCATTGAAACAAGGATATCTATTTTCAGAGCCGATTTATTACATGTTACGTTTGAGTAACATTTTGCTCACAGGATCCGAATTATTTTATTCAGTCATGAATGTTTCGTACACTTGTCGATGTCAGTGGTTGCACTTCGTGCATACGCTTTAAATAAATGCATAATGAAATGCCAACGTTGGCAGTGAGAGGTTGTTGCTCTTTTAACCTAAGCGATAATATTAAGTTACTGCTGCAGATCAATTGTCCCAGTCTAGGTTCCAGACCCTTTTCATAACAATATATAATAGTCGTTAAAATTTGTAACGGTCATACTTTTGAAAATGTATGTTGCATAGCATACGAAACGTCAAGTTAGTAAAATGCGATTTTTCACAATGTTTATTACCGCTGTTTGTTTCATGTTTATAATGATGAACCTAATGTGTCATGTGGTGGCAAACGAGGACACATTGTTGCTCATGATGTTTCTTGGGTGGGCAAACGAGCGGGATACAAAACATTTGTTTTGTGTCCATGCCGCGCAAACGGGGAAACATTTGTTGCGGACACAAAATGTTTCTGACAAAAAATCAGAAACATTTTTTGTGTCTCGGACACAAAATTTGTGTCCGCAAAAAATGTTGCACGCACGGGCAAACGGGGAAACATTTGTGTCCGCAAGAATTTATCCGCAACATTCTGTCCTTGTTTGCCACCACCTTTTCAAATGTTCAAGAAGGTGAAGATGGCATATCAATATCAGGGGTGGAAACGGAATCATTTGACTTTCAGGGATATTTAAACGAGGTAAAACACTTTCAACCTGAAATAGCTGAATTGTTTTAAATTTTTCACTGATACATGCTTTTGACATTTGATTCTAATATTCAAACATTCTCAGGTCTTGCTTAATGAGCTTGGCTTTGATGAGGGGTTTTTCGCACCTCTGAGAACAAACTACCTGATGCCAATCACCAGATTACTGTATCCTGAATGTGGGGATGATTTTATTATTATTTTTTATTTTTCTCATATTGCGTAAATTTATAGGTTTTATCTTTCAGCATTATTTTATAACTTATTATTTTGTTATAACCAATATAAACCTCTACAGATTTTTAGTAGATGTAATGCTATAGAAATTTATATTAATATTATAATTATTATTATTATTAGTAGTAGTAGTAGTATTAGTATTAGTATTAGTATTAGTATTATGTCACATGTCTACAAGAAACATAATAATTTGCCCTTGAGCTCATATTGCCCTTTCCTTCTCCTTTCTCTGTTTCTATCGAATTGAATATTATTTTGATGCAATATTGAATTCAAAGAATGTGTAAAGATCCTCTCACTGACATTTTCAACTTAGTAGCAACCAGGGTAACCTTTAAAATGTAGTATATGATGCTGTGTAATGCAAACCTGGAGAGGTAAATTTGACCTTGTAGCTTTGATGGTATTATACAATTGGTTAGGTTGGTCATACCATAAACTCATTGCAAGTTTTAAGGCGTTTCAGGGACCCTACAAATGAGCAGGACCAATGCCTTACTACCCAGCCACGTTTAAAACTTCCATTTGAAATATTTTCATTTCACATTTAGGTTCCCCTGTCAGAGACGGAATGCAGTCAGTGTGAGCACACACCAAGCTATGGACCTCTTCCCAGAGGTCAGCACATGCACGGAGCCTTACCTATCCACACTGGAGAAAGAATAAACTTGATCATTTGGATGCGTTCCTCTTCAGTGCGAAACAAACTGTGTCCAATGTGTGACGCTGAGCCTAGACTAGTGCCCTGTGCTGGTACAGGTGATGGGTTTATCACTGGGTCACCTGTGCCAGTCTGTTCAACCCTCTAACCAGGGTCTCTGAAGGGTCTTGAAAATTAGATCAGGGCTCTTTTGCATTACCTCATGGTTCTTAGATCGATTTGTTTCAAATATTGTAGCTGAAATGTTTCAAGTTGAGGATAAAATCAAAGAAAGCTTAGTTTAGTTTATTTATCCAGGTTTCTAGGAGAAGGGTTGTATTCGTATATTGTAATTGCTGATAAAATCTTCAAGGGAGAGAAAACTGCGCGAGTCCGCAGGAAAAGATGCTTATTAGTAATTGTTGTTAATAAAGTTACTTTATCAAGCAGTTATTGCATAATAATATTTAAAAACTAAAAATCGTTGTAGGCGCTGTTTTCTTTCTTTTCATTTATTAATTGTTGAGTTATTTTTTTCCAAAAATAACTCTTTAGTCAGAGTGATGGAGCCTGTAGTCAGTCAGTCAGTGGAGTATGTTTGTATGTCACACCAATCAGGTTTGAGGTACTATCAGAAGAAATCAAATTGCAGTTTATAAAGAAGAAGTAATCTGACACAGTTGTAAGCGAGCGATTTCATTCGAAGATTTTAGATTTGTAGGAGGCGGAATCGGTGAGTTGTGAATTAACCCCGGATTTGAAACGCTCACCTGTTTACAACGCACACGCCGCCAGCAAAGGACCCAACACTAAATTGTTATTCGAGCTTTCGTTTAGGACGGGCTAGTTTCGCTGACCGTAATAGAAATTGCATAAAGCATTTGCACAAAGCAGATTTGAAGAATGATGTTCTCATTGTGATGTTAATACTGGTACAAGGAGTCATAAAAGTGGCAAGGAATCTTCTTCAGAGTGTGTTGTGGCCTCTTGTTTTAAGAGTTTGTGACAAGGAAACTTCCTAAATTTAATATTTCTTGAGACTCCGTGTCGCCAACTGAAAACCGCAATTAATTTAATTAGTCTCTTTAGCGTCTTGCTCGATTCACTGACTCTCGGCAAGTAGCGTTTATGTTTATACTACGTTTAGACATTTAATTAACCAGTATGGGTATTGACTTTAAAATGGTTTTGCTTTTAAAATTAACTACGCAAACCTAGCAAAGGCTAGGATAAGAGCATGTCATTCCGTGGCAGTTTGATAACTAAAATTAATTAGTTCTTGTTCCTGTTTGTTGAATGAAAATGTACATTTACGACAGGAAACAAATACTCCAGGTGTACTACGCTTTAAAAGCTTTCTAAAAATATAGTTTTTGATTTGATTGGTTCATTACTTAGTTTATTACTTTTCGATTACTCAATGGAGACATGGTGTTTTCAAGAAAAACAAAAGTATCATGTTACAAAAGTGAGATAAACAAAAGTGTCATGTTACATGCGTTTTAAAAAAAATCAAAGGTATCGTTTTACAGTGTTTGACAAAAACACGAAAATATCCTGTAACAGACAAAAGTATCGTGTTACGGTTGTAAAAAAGCTAGCAACAAAATAAGCGCTAACGGAATAAGCCATTTGGTGACATTTTGACAATTAAATTAGTTCTTGCTTTTTTAAATGATAAAAATTTACTATTGGCCATGTTCTAAACGAGCAGGGGACTGGGTACGAACATATTTTTTCTTGGTACGAATATTCAATATTTATTGAATTGAAAATAGGGCACGTCATCTGAAAGAACATCCAAAAATTAGTAAATTTACCAAATTTGATGGTTATTGGTTTAAACGCAAAAGCATGGTACACTTTTAAAATAAGAGAGCTTAGTATGGATTAGAGGACGCCTGTCCCTCCAATCCATACTAAGTGTACCATGCCTTTGGGTTTAAACCAATAACCGTGAAATTTAGTGAATTTACTAATTTTTGGATGTTCTTTCAGATGACATGCCCCATTTTTCAATTCAATCGATATTGAATGTTTGTACCGAAGAGAAAATATGTTCGTACCCAGTCCCCTGCTCGTTTAGAACATGGCTAATTGAACGAAACAGTTTTGACATAACAAATTGCACGTAAGAATTGTTTTGTCTGCAAGCATCTTTTTTTTCAAAAAATGCCTGTTAGTCGTAGTAAGGGGCTATGTAGTTGGTGATGCATCATGCACAAAAAGCTCAACCCCTGAAATAAACCATCCCAACAGGACTAACACCCAGTCTTACCCCAAGCCACCCAATCAATTGAAAAAATAACTCCTGCACGCTTAGCGTGCCTATGTTTTAAAAGCTTGTCCATATGAATGCCACAAACTCAACTGGCGAAGTTTGCCAACTGCTGAAGGATGAGACGTTCTCATTAGAAAATTACATTGTCATACTGATATGCATTGTTATCAACTTGGTGACGTGTCCCGTAACCATAGTAATGAATGCGCTGGTGATATTGGCAGTGAAGTCAAGGCAAGGACTGCAGAGAATGGAAACATCCTGTTGGCACATTTGGCGAGCACAGATCTGCTGGTTGGATTGGTCAGCCAATCGCTTTTAATCACTGCGTTGATATTCCTAATGACTGACTCGTTCACTGCATATTGCAATGTCTTCAACAAGGTTACGCTGTTTACCAACCTCTCAGTCATAGCATCGGCGTTTCATTTGGCTTTGATCAGCATCGACCGCAATGTGGCAATGAAACATGCGTTGCGTTACGAAAGCATCGTCACAAAATCTCGCGTTATTGTGGCTGTCATCTGAAGCTGGTTGACAGGGTTAGCTTATATTGTTTACGCTTACCTAGTGTCTGGGAATACGCCTTTTTCTGCTCTGTCACTAATGATAGCAGGAAATTTGTCAGTGATTGCTTACTGTCATATTTCCGTGTACGCTGTTTCTCGTCGTCACAGGCGTCAGGTCATTTCCGAGCAGATTTCCCAAGCAACTATCCCAAAATTCTTGGAGCAAAAGAAAGCGTGGAAAACTGCAACAATCATAATCGGGGTGGTATGTCTGTCCTTCTTAGCAGGTCTCGTAAACAACGTGTCGAGAATCTTCATCTCTGGCGGCATCTTTAATAACAGAATTCACGGTCTGTTCTTTCCTGTATTTTTCACCTGTATGATGCTAAATTCACTCTTTAATTCCATCATTTATTGCTGGAGAATCAGAAGTTTTCGAAGAGCTCTTTTTGAGCTTCTTATTTGAAAGGAGAATCGAGACCATGGCCAAAGAGGATCGTAGAGGTGTGGCAGCCGTAATTTAAAATCCCAAGTTCAGTAGTCCAATTGGGAACCTCCGTTCGCGTTGCGTTAGCGTTGTGTTGCGTGACATTTTAGCAGCCACATTCTCCTTACTGTTTTCTTATAGCTTTTATTTTTCTCTTAAGAAGAATTTGTATTTTAGTCAAATTAGTTTTCCTGAGAAGACCTTGCAGGCCGGGTCCTTCATTGCCATGACCTCTCTTCTTGAATTTGGTTTAAATTGATTAAAAATTACAATTTTAAGAAATTATATTTTCTTTTAAGTAGTATTCGTAATTCGTCTGAGTAGTACTCGAAATCTTTAAAGAACAAGTGCAAATGAGGGTTTACACTGCAAGTGATATTGAAACTTGCCTCAAAATTGCACGATTATTTGTTTACGGTGCAATGTAAAAGAACAATTCCAGATACAGCGGGTTGTGTAAACCTTATCACGAAATACATAAACTATCATTTCATTGCTCAGTTACCATGGATTGAAAAGATATAGTATTTTGACAGCTGGAACCATGAAAAGATCTTTGAGCGATTTTCGGACGAGTTTTGGAAGATTTCCAGAAAGGCGAGGCTGTGCAAAGAAAGCAGTAGTCACATGTGCACTTTGAGTAGCTCTTGTCCAATCCAAAATGGCCCTCGACTAGCGACCTGCACTAGCGGAAAAAAAAAAACAAAAAGAGTTGTTGAAAATAAACCAAGACGTTCATCGCTGAAACCCAACCTTGGAAAAGCTATCGCCTTACCAAGTTTGTAAACCAGCCAGCAGGGAGGTCCAAACTGGAAAATATATATATCTTGTAAATATAGATGGCGTGTGCTAAAGAGTATCATAAGAGACTGTGCAATAATTATCAGTAAAGGGAGGTTCTAAAACGAAAGGGTAGACTGTAAAGTAATACGCCCAGCCGAGGGGGAGGGGGTAATGACTAAATTATTCAATAGAATGAAGTAAGGGGGGTTGGTTGGGGGAAGAGGGTTGTTCAACGAAATCGCACTTATCAACACGCTCATTCTCTTCTCGTGCCAATACAATATATGGAAAATAAAGCGGAGGGCATTCCAGCTGCCTTTATGTCATGTTTTCATTTATGTTAACTTTTGACAGCCCTGTCCATTTACTTCCTTCTTGTCAAGCCGACTTGTATAAAAACTCCTTAGCCGCTATCTCAGCTGTATCACGGAAGCAGTTCCACTGTAACAAGTCTCTCAAGCAAGCGTTATCGGTTAAGGAAGTAATAATGGGGAGTATTTCCAAATCAACATCCTCAATTTGGTGGACACCATTCACCTCAGGGCCACATTCTAATTGTATGTCCTAGTATCGCTCTATTTATCAATTCTTATTAAAGGTATCCTTTTAAAACTGTGAAGAGTATTTCCCGATGTCCAAACTCTTACGCTTTCATATACCATTTTTGACAGAAACGTTATACCCCTTTCATATACCTTTGATAGAAAATGGAACCCACTTCACATACCTACTAAATTTTTCACTTGAATAACGCGTTAAATACTTGAATGAATCAAATCTCCGTTGGGTCTATTTGAGATATTTTAAAAGGTCCTTTAAATACATAAATGACAGTTTTCCCTACCTTTTGTATACTCTAACTCGTAAAATCCATACCCCTTATATCCCTAGAGCCTGAAGAAACTATCACTCTCGAGCGAATATGTCAGCAGCTTTGGCGCACAGATGATGAATTCAACTACACGACTACGTACTAAAGGCGCTTAACCTAGACACTATCCGATAGAAACTAACGACGAAAACAATGATCCCTAGCCGCCAAATAGAAAGCGCCTAATTCATGCTGAAAAACTCGGCAATTGTACTTACTTTTTGGACACTTTTCTGCACGAGTTCAAATCGCTCGCTCAAATGACGAATTTACTCGCAGGAGAGCTATGCCATCCGTAGTATTGTTGGTTTAGATTTTAGCGGTTGGTAATATGCGATTAGTCCCTCAGGCTGTTCCGGTAATCCTGGATTATATGACTTTAGACAATGTTCACGACAATGTTTCTTGCAGCAATATCACGCGCCTAGTCGTGTAGTTGATTTTGTCATTTTAGCGAGCAATTTTACCTTAGCGCGCTCGTTATAGCAAAGAAACGCCACACTTCTCTCTCGTTTTTGATTGGTCCGTTTTGAGCATGTGCATGCAAATTATCGTGAAGTATGTACCGGATTGATCCCTGGCGCCACAGTGCTGGCGCAGACCAGAAGGATCGTGGTCTCCGGGACGTGAATGTCTCTACAGGGCGTGGAAGGGAGAGTTCAGGGACTGGACTACGGTTTGATGCGCTAACTCATGTGGCGATGAGCAAAGCTTGTGTCTTGCAGCATTGTAAGTTTACTATTGTCATGTACGCGATGACAATATTGTCATGTACGCTTGGGCAGTTTTTTTGACGCGACATTGAAGCGCTTCGCATGCTGCACAAGGGAATAGCCATTGTATTTCTTTGTGTAAGAGGCATTGGTTAGCTGTAATGTATTGTTTGGTCTTTTGTATCGGCTCTTGTGTACCGGTACACAAGAGCCATTTGTTGTCTTTGTTGACCTTCACGCCGCGCTAACAAATATGCAGTCTGCATCCAGCCATGGTTGAAATTGTTTCGAATCGACGTAAAGCAGTTGACTGAACTCAGTATAATACTAAGGGCCTGATTACATGAGCCGGGCTGGCTCGGTTTGCCGAGATGACTTTCGTCGGATTTTGTGCTCGGAAGAGAAATTGAATGCTGGCCTAGGCCTGTTTGGTCGGGCTGGCCCGGTGAACGCGATTACATGGACATTTCTCAGCCCGGTTGGTCTCGGCTAACCGGGCTGGCCGGCCTCTGATCGCGAAGTTGATTTTTGTTGCGTTAAACAGACGTGCTGAGATCTCGGCAAACCGAGCAAGCCTGGCTAACTGGGCCAGCCCGGCTCATGTAATCAGGCCCTTAGAAGAAACCTGTCTATTTATCGTTGACAAAACAAAAATTTGCCGAGCGATAAAGATACAGCTGATTCAAGTCACTTGCGAGTCAAATTTCTGCAAATTTGACCACAAGCTTACCATCCTATGTTTCTGAGGTCACAGCATCCCCAATATAAATATTAAAATTTTCTCGCTAATCGTTATTGTAAATATTTTAGCTTCCCAAAATCGGCTTTTACTGCTGTCCATTCGCAATAAAAGGAATTAGAAATATTTTTTCAATGTATCAGTTCTCAACTTCGTAAGCAAATTATGTGGCAGAGCCAAATAAACAATTTTTAGGCTGCCAGTTAACTCACCTTCTATAATGTCGATTTGGATTATATCTATTTTATTTCTATCTATTATAGTGTGTTAGTACATATTATATCTAGTATATCGAGTGGATAAGAAGTTTTATCACCAGTGGATATGATGCCAGTGTTTCTTGTCAACTGTATCGGGTTCTACATGCAACGTTGTCATTAAGGGCGCGTTCGTTTGGGAATATTCTGGAATAAGAATATATTCTGGAAGATATTCCGGCTATTCTGCTCCTGGGAGCAGAATAGCCGGAATGGAAATCCAAGTATTCCGGAATAGGAAGAGCAGCCAAACGAACGCTAACTTGCATTATTCCAATTATTCTTATTCCGGATTGATCCCAAACGAACGCGCCCTATAGTTTATGGAGTTGACTGAAAAGGGAAATAACACGCGGAAATGAAACAAAAATAAATGACTTCATCAGAACGAGATGCCACGCTGGCCCCGTTCAACGTCTATTAAAAACGATTGCTTTTTGGCCCAAAAAATTATTTCACAGTTTAAATCGTTTCATAACCAAAAGATAAACTATTCGATCCCGTTCCCCGTTTCCCGATTTTCAATTTCCGATTTCCCTTTCTTCCCCGAGTAATCACGTGCTTCTCATTATGTGCTGAAAATAGAAACAAACGTCAATGTCACGCTATGTGCTATTTCACTTTCAATCTTGTCGAAAAGATTTCACTTCCGCTCTTAACTGGTAGACGGCATTGATGTCTTGCTAAATTGCTCCAGAATAAGTTGGAAATATTCAAAGTAGTAAGTATAGTATTCATTTCTGGCATTTCTTTAGGTGTACGTTTATGTTGACTGTCGAGCGACTCACGGCGAGCCTTCACAACGGGTAAACACGCATCGGATGAACGACAAAACGAAACGATTTCTCACCTATCACTAATGATCGACAGCGATTATACTGAAAATGTAAGCGGAATTTATTTATTAATATATCCACGTAACACGGAAGAGCTCTCGGGAGCTCGTTAGATCGAGGATCAAACTGGAATTTGGAGTGTTAGTTTACCTGCGGAGCAAGAACGAGAACCAACAACAAACTCAATCCATGTATAACGCTGAGTCCGGTACATGTATTCAAAACCCCGGCCACATTGGCGGAAAGCGAGCGCTCTCACCACTGTGCCAGCCCTGCTCTCTGCTAAATAGTTAAAACAGTCTTTAAAAGTTGGAAACCAGTCTTCAGTACCCTGTATGCTGTGGCTGGCTTCTGTCTCATTTATACAAATTGTACAAGTTGTACACGATTTGTGTGCATGATTGCTACACGAAAACGTTGCCATTTCCAATTTTTCGCATTTACCAACGTATTGGCGCCCTCTCGATGTCTTCTGTGTACTTTTTGCTACTAACTTAATAACCATTTATCGAAGAATTATAATTTAGGGACGGGATGTTTCGAATTTCTGTCAGTAAATCTTTTGAGTTCGTTCGACCTGAAAACGTTTTTCGCCGCTTGCGTCATGGGCTGCCATACTAAGTCTATGATAAAACAGTTTCATCAAAACAGTTTATTAAAAATTGTTCATCTTGATGAATTTTGTACCCTTAAATACAGTGTGGAAGACAAAAGTATGTTTTAAAACATTGTAGAACATGAAACCCCCTCGGCTGGCCTCGGTTTATTGTAGTTAAATCTGAAGTCATACAGATCAGAATGTAGACAAGAAGGAGATCTGGCATTCAATTAAATGATTATATCGATTCACTTCGTTGATGATTTTTTAACGTCTGAATGTCGTTTACAATAAGTCATTAGTTATAAAACCAAAATCGATAATAGTTGAAAAAATTAAATCTATCTGACATATGCAAATCAAATTTTGTAGCAGGAAATGCTATGCATATATATTTACATCTCCGTTTACAGATCCCGTTGCCAATTTTCTGTTCGCTTATAAATTACTGACACTGTTTCATGAAAAGTATGATTGATTAACTAAAATTCGATTCCACCGTTAAACGCCTAAACGAAGCGAACAGAGAGAACGCCCTTCAGCTTTGAGTTTTTTATCACTAAACCACAAAACCCATACGTACTGTTTTTGTTGGAGACGGGGTCAAAGGATAACCTCTGTTGTTGTTTTTTTTTTTCGTGCGCGAACACAAAATTTATTTTGAGTTCCAACCAGTCACGCTTCTAGTGCGGTGGTGGGGCTGAATAAGAGTATATGAATCGGCAAATCCGCTATGACGTTTCAGCCAAATCCATCTTTACACAAATATTTTTGCTTATCAATACAAATCCTTGAAACTTTCACTCAAATTTCTTGCATGTGAAGCGTTCTTTTGAGCAAATAGTCTTGCAGAGTGTTGTTGACTCCCCAGTTACCACGCGTGCGCGCCTTCCAAGCGAGCTTGAAAGCGAATCAGAAGCAAATACTGAATGGCAGACGAAAACAGAAAACATCCACCATGGGGTTTCGAAAAACAAAAACAGAAACGAACATGTTTAAGGGGAAATAAATTGACACTACGCTGTTGCCAGGGATTTTCTTCTCTTCTCTGCGTTGATGCAGAAAGGAAGAAAAAACTAACCTCTTGGACAACCGAGAAGTATATTTGACACGTGATGCGTCTCTATGCTAGCTGCTATTTCCTTGCACGAATGTCTCACTGCCCCTTGATGGGAACTTTGTTTCGCACTTTCCCATTATTCTGTACATTATCAGATTCTTTGCTCAAAAACGGCCTACTCACAAAACGAGAGGAAATATTCCGTTGAAAAAGCACAACAAAAAAGCAAGATGTGCCTTCATTATTGATGAGTTTTCTTTCACAAGACAAATTTGTAGTTTTTTCTGCTGTTATCAAAGGCACAAACTTCTAGTTTGCCCAGTCGACGAGTGGAAAAATTTGTCTTTGCCTGATTCACGGACCGTTAATCTATATTTGGCTTCGTAAAATTCATGCAACTAGATAATTTTATCCAAGGACGTCCGATCATTTTTCAACTTTATCAGGGCGTCACTAAGTATTTCCGACAGTCTCCCAAAGATTACTGACATTTCTGAGGACCGGACAAACAAGAAATCGTATTTTTTCAAGTGAAAAGCGACGTTGTCGCTACGTTAAACGCGACTTGGGCAATTTGTGAGGCTCGATTTTCTCCGCTGTCTCTCTTCTCGTGACCGATTTTCTTAGCTTTTCATCACTGCCAGCGCTGTATAAGGTAAAGTGTTTCACCTCGAGCCACGACTGGTCTAAGGATACTCTCCGCTTTTCAATAAATCCTCTTATTAACTGCTCCCTTAGTGTGGCCAAAGAAAGCAGAAATTAAAAGTCACTGTTGTCCCTTCCTGGTGTTCTCTGTTCACTGTCTGAGTGGTTTAGTGTGTGACATGCCCCAGTCTCCTCTTCTGCCTCCAACCCACCACTCCCCGCGCGAATTCAAACGAATCACAGGGTACCCACGCTTTATAACTCCACGAGAACCAATGATTTACCTTGATTTCAAAAGAAATTTAATGCAATTATACCACTGCAGAGTGCCGTATTTAAACGCGATTAACATTACGTGTAGAACACTGGACTTCCGAAGGTACCTGCTTCACCATTTTAACAAAAGCGGCATCTCATTTTAAATGAACAGCATTAATAATTCTGACAATGAAACAAGACACACTTGAGACTATTTGTTGAGCCCAAATGCGAATGTGTTGCACATAAAACGTTGGCCTCCAGGCGTCTTGCTTGATACTTGAAGTACAGAGTTCCATTCAAACGATCCGACCGGAAGTCAAATTTCAAGTCTTCTGACTACTAAAATGCGGCGAATTTTTGGAATGTTTTCTGATTTTCACATCAACATGCCACGTAGATTCGATAAAATCTGTCAAATGCACTTTAAGCTTTGAAATATTTGGTTTTTGTTTGCCAATAATAATAATAATAATAATAATAATAATAATAATAATAATAATAGCAATAATAATGAAAAAAAAACAATTATTCACCGAAGCGGAGGTGAATAGTGGTGGAAATATCGACTGCTTTCACCGACACTGAGGTGAATAATTGTTTTAGTATATACCACACAAGTTGAATAACTAGCGGACCAAAACATTACTTTCGGTACCCAAAGCGGCGTGCGAAGCCATTTTGTTTCTTTTCGGCTGCTCGGAGGTGAATTATTATGATCATTATACTGTATTTCTTATATTTTAATAGCACTAGAGTACAATTGTTTTTACCATTGTTTTTACAAGGTAGCAAGTCCAAATAATAAAAGAAACATGGCCACTGCGACAGAATACACCGCAGACCAACTAAACTACTACAGGATTTGTTTTGTCACCACGGATATTCTGGCCGAAGGTCTTCGATCAATCTTCAAACAGGAATGGGACAAACGTTACAAAACAACAATTGGAGAATGGAAGGATGAGCCACAGAATGGAATGGACTTCTATAATGCGGAATCGCCGCGAAACCAGAGAAGAAATGCGCATCTCTTGACTACCATGATGAATGGAGATAGAGCTGAATGGGATTGTACCATGATGTTTTACGCCATTCTTTATTCTGATTGCATCGGCCCAGGCCTAAACGCGGTAGTCAAATCGAATGTGGATAATCTAAGAAGATTTAGAAACGAGGAATTTGCTCACATGCCACAAGGCAAGCTTTCAGACGCAGACTTTCATAATGCTATGGGCAAAGTTCATACTGCATTTCAAGGACTCGCTCTTTCCACTGTGAAAATTCAAAACGTAACAAAGCAGACAACGTTTCCCACGAAGGAGTTAAGAGATGTCTTGAACAAAGTTGAAGACTTAAAAAAGGAACTACAAGAAAAAGAGAAACAGAAACAGGATCTTAAAGATGAGCTACAAGAGAAAGAAGAGCATTTACAAGGCATTGAACATCAGCTACACGAAAAAGAAAAAGAAAAACAGGTCCTTCAAGATCAGCTACAGAATGATATTCCTCCATTTTGCATTCTCCCCCCCAAACCATCACACGACATCGAACGTCGCAAATGTGAGGTGGCTGATATTTCAAAACAGCTCAAGGAGCTTAAGAAGGCCGATGAAAACACACTTAGTTACCTGTACATCTCGGGAAATCCTGGAAGTGGCAAATCTCAGCTGGCCGGTCTGGTAGCTAAGCGATTTTTCGAAGATGCCCAAGAAAAAAAAAGAGATCCCCGCGCTTCTGTGTTCGTGATGACTTTAAATGCCGAAAGCCTAGATACATTACTTGAATCGTATTTTTCTTTCGCTCGGCAATTAAAGTGTCCAGAGTATGCAGTCACAAAAATCCTTCAGTCTAAGGATTTGAAGAAAGACGAGCAAATTGCCCATCTAAAAACGCTCGTAACCTCAAAACTTGATTCCTACGCAGAGTGGCTACTGGTAGCTGACAATGTCAAAAGCGTAACTAACATACATCCTTATTTGCCAGAACATGGAAACGAGCAGTGGGCTAGAGGTCAGTTGCTAATCACAACACAAGATAGTGAGCGTATCCCTTTAACAAGCTCTTTCATTCAACATGTCTCAGTGAAAAAAGGTATGGAGCCGAGCGATGCCATTTCTTTATTAGCCGTTATTTCAGGTATCGATGACAGCGATACGGCAAAGGTGGTTGCAAAAGCATTGGACTACCAACCTCTTGCCTTAGCAAGCGCCGCCACCTATGTTAAACAACTTCGGCAGAGCAACTTTGGCTGGCACGACTTCCTGGACAAAGTAGATAGTGGCCAGCGTGTAACTACTGAAACCATCCTTGCTGAGACGAATCCAAGCTATTCAAAATCTATGACAGCAGCAACAACACTAGCTGTTAAAGAAATGATGACATCCGACAAAGTCATAGAGCACACGTTCAGTTTCCTTTCCCTTTGTGCACCACAACCATTAAATCGTGATATTGTGATCGATTACATTCTGAACGTAGATGATGAAATTCAAAAAGAGATGATTATCATGAGGATCGAAAGATGTTCCCTGATTATACTTGAAGAAGAGGATAGTAGCGTCTACATTAGCGTGCATCAGGTTGTGCGCGATGTTATTCAGACTGCAATGAAGGAGTATCCGGAGAATCGGCAATACGAATCCATAAATGGTGCTGTCACAGCGTTCAACAAGTTCATAGACGATACACTATCAGAGAATTGGCAAGATGTAGATACTGTATTACAAAGCAAAATTATTGCACCACACTTACAAGCCCTCAACGTAAATATTGAAAATCTTGTTCCCAGGGAAAACATCTCTCAAATCTTCAAGACTGGAATGTTAAAGCTTGGCCAAACATGTCAGAATCATTGCGACTTTCACTCGGCTAAACGATATTATGAATATTCGATATCATGTTTTCTGAAAAAAGACGTACATGGGCTTGTTTCTACTGTAAATGCTTACAATCACTTGGGTTCTGTTCTACAGGCCGAAGGTGAATTTTACCAGGCCAAGCAGTGTTATAATCATGTTTTAGACATTTATCAGAGACTGTTTGGACCTGAGGATATTCAAGTTGCAACTACTTGCAGTAACCTGGGCTCTGTTTGCGAGGAGTTAGGGGAATTTGAGCAGGCCTTGGAATATCATCATCGCGATTTAAGTATTAGCCTGAAAACGCTGGGACCTGAGCACTCTGATGTCGCAACTACTTACAGTAACTTGGGTTCTGTTTACGAAGCTTTGGGCCTCTTTGAGCAGGCCAAGCATTATTACCATCATGCGTTAAACATTCGCCTGACGGAGCTCGGACCTGAGCATGTTGATGTTGCAACTATTTACAGCAGTTTGGGTTCTCTCTACGAGACGTTAGGCGACGTTGAGCAGGCCAAGGAGTATTATCATCGCGATCTAACTATTAGCCTGAAAAAGCTGGGACCTGAGCATCCTGATGTTGCGACTTCTTACAGTCGCTTGGGTTCCCTTTTCAAGCTTTTAGGCGACTTTGAGCAGGCCAGGCAGTATCATCATCTTGATCTAAATATTAGCCTGAAAAGGCTCGGGCCAGAACATCCTGATGTTGCAACTACTTACTGTAACTTGGGTTGTATTGAACAGGTTCTAGGCAACTTTGAACAAGCCAAGGAGTATCATCACTGTGCTCTAAACATCTGCTTACAGAAGCTGGGACCTGAGCATGTTGATGTTGCAACTGTTTACAGTAACTTGGGTTCTGTTCACCAGGCGCTAGGCAACTTTGGGCAAGCCAAGGAGTATCATCATCGTGCTCTAAACATCTACCTGAAGAAGCTTGGACCTGAGCATGTTGATGTTGCAACTGTTTACAGTAACTTGGGTTCTGTTCACCAGGCGCTAGGCAACTTTGGGCAAGCCAAGGAGTATCATCATCGTGCTCTAAACATCTACCTGAAGAAGCTTGGACCTGAGCATGTTGATGTTGCAACTGTTTACAGTAACTTGGGTTCCGTTCAGCAGGACATGGGCGACTTTGAGCAGGCCAAGGAGTATCATCATCGTGCTCTTAACATCCGGCTGGAGAAGCTGGGACCTGAGCATGTTGATGTTGCAATGACTTATGGTAACTTGGGTTCTATTCATCAGGCCCTAGGCGACTTCGAGCAGGCCAAGGAGTATCATCATCGTGCTTTAAAAATTAGCCTGAAAAAACTCGGACCTGAGCATGTTGATGTTGCCAGCTCTTACAGCCACTTGGGTTCTTTTTACGAGGTTTTAAACGACCTTGAGCAGGCCAAGGAGTATCATCATCGTGCTCTTAACATCCGCCTGGAGAAGCTGGGATCTGAGCATGTTGATGTTGCAATCACTTACAGTAACTTGGGTTGTACTCACCAGGCCATAGCCGACTTTGAGCAAGCCAAGGAGTATCATCTTTGTGCTCTAAACATCCGCCTCAAGAAGCTTGGGCCTGAGCATGTTGATGTTGCCACCTCTTACACTTGCTTGGGTTCTGTTTACGAAACGTTAGGTGACTTTGAGCAAGCCAAAGAGTATCGCCATCAAGCGCTTATCATTCAACAGAAAAAAATCGGTCCTGAGCATGTTGCTTTGGACAACATGGGTATTGTTCAGCATGAGTCAGTTGAGCTGCAACAATCGGTCACAGAGAATACCTCAAAACCGCAGCGCCCTGTTAGAAGGAAACATTGTTGTATAATACTTTGAAAGGTTTAAATTGTTTACTTTTATTGCAATAAGGGCGTTAATGTCCGTCCCGATAAAAACTAACGATAAAAGTGCACAATGTTTCGACCACTCTTCGGTCATTATCAAGTTAAATATTGAGAATGAAAAATAGCATAGTTATATATATAGTGACAAAGAAGTTAAAATATGTAAGAAATATGTATGAAGTAGAAAAATGTTTTACATATTTTAAAAAATATGTAAAAAAGAATTTAAACATTAGGTGTTAAAGATAATAAAAAAAAATAGTTTTGCATGATTTTATTGTCTTTAACACCTAAAATTTAATTTTTTTTTAATATTTTTACGTTTTTCTCCTTCATACATATTTCTTTTATATTTTTACTTCTTTGTCACTATATATATAACTATGCTATTTTTTATACTCAAAAGCGGTCGAAACGTCGTGCAATTTTATCGTTAGTTTTTATCGCGAAAACTTTTTAAAAAAATAGTACCCAGTGGGTACGAGTCTAATGCGTCATGGATTGTTAGTGCGGTTGAAATATGTTGAAGTGGTTTCGGTATTTACGGCATAGAGCAAGAGGTGTAGTAGAGGTTTGGTAGTAAGAGTGGTTCAGAAGAAGTCGATAATATTTGTTCTCTTAAGTATATATATTTAGAAAGTTGACGAAATGTTATATTTGAAATAGGAAAAACATGTTACTTAGGGTTTGAGTTCATCGATTCATGTTAAAAGATTAGTGCGTTGTAGACCATAGGAAGATCGTACAGATTTAGAGGGGGGAGGGGGGGGGGGGGGGGATCCTGAAAAATTTGTTTGCAAAAGCAAAAAAAGCCCAACTAAATTTTTTGCAGGCATTGAAAAAAATGTTTTCACAGACAACGATACAGAAAAAAAAAATGTTTGTCTTGGAAAAATTTTCATCCCCCAGCTTCCAAAAAAATAATGGTCCGCCCCATAGATAGACAAGATACAGCCGCTTATTCAGTATTCTAAATATCCTAAATCCCATCAAAATAGCCAAAATATTTTTTTTTTTTCAATTCCTTTGCAATTTATGCAATACTGCTCAACAAAGATTTCAATTTCCTTAAACGTTTCGACACAGGAGAGCAAAGAGAACATTGCGTGCAGAATGTAATTTAATTAAGCGAAATATTTTCACGTCTATTAAACACTGCAAGCAGTTGAATGAAAGAGTTTTGTTTTCATGACTAAGAACAGCTTTCAAATAGTCAATACATGGAAATAACAATCAGATCAGAATTCAATAACTATTAAAGTTAGTTTTCATTCTGTCTTAACTACTTTTTGGCAAGTTTCAATATTTATGCAAATTTCGCGCAAAATGTAATTTGATTACACTGTCTTGTTTTCAAGCTCTAGATTGAATCTTGAATGGTGAAAACAAAACTCTTTTTAAAGAAAGTTGCATTATGTGAATGAAATCCTGCTTCAGTTGAATTGAACAATCAATTGCTGACTACAATCTTATTTAATTGTCCATTTTTTCAAAGTTATTTTTTGTTTATGAACACAAGTGTCACTTCCGGATTTTTTTCATCAAAAGATGTCGATTTCACGTTGCGTTTCCCAGAGATTATAAAAAAACATGCAGCTGGAAGGGGAACATATTCAGAGGCTTCACACTTGAAAACGAGGATTCATATTATTGTGCATTGTAAAAAATTTATTCCAATTACATACATGACAATTTCTTTTACAAGTACGTGTCGTCCTCGAGCTCCGTTCGACCGTTGCTTCGTTGACAACATCCTTGCTTCCTGATTGGATTACGATCACCGCACCATTTCCGCAATGAGGCAGGCTATTGTTAAGCACAATTACACCGAACGATTATCGATCCCAAACCATTCCCTTGGGATTGCTAACAGCTTTTTTCCACTACATAGAGTGTAATGCGCATGCGCATTAGACTCAAACACCCTACTGATAATGCCTGTCCATTTTAAAAATTCAAGTATTTCTTTTAGATGCGTGTTAACGATTAAACTTCAGATAACTAACTTTTAAATCTGATCGGACGAAGATACATGGATTCTACTCTTTAAAGTGTATTTTTGTGTGTGTTTTAGTAACTTGTTCGGAATGGCAAAGGCATGAGCATATCTTGTTAAGTTCTGAAGAACAGCGAGAAATGATTCAAGAAAACGAAGAAAAAGAGGGTTAAAGAGTAGGATGGGTAAAGATATAAGCGTTTTAAAAGATCTGGGACGAGGAGAATCTCGCTTTATGAATTTATTGATGGCTAGGTTTCCCCCGCGACCTAAACTTTAAAATCCAAAATAAGAAGTAGTTTGGTGCAATTTTTGAACGGTTGGCGGATCACTTTTTTGAAATAGGTTTTAAGAAGCTACGCCAAATTGAAAAAACCTCGACATAATAGTATTCTCTTCAAGGTTGTCTGAGTACGTTTCACAGTAACACTTTAGCAACTTTAAAATTGCGAAAATCAAGTAGAAGTTCTAAATAAACAGAATAAATGGGCATCACCATGCATGGTGTCTCTTGGATTTGAGTCTACACTTCAGTACTAGAAAATTTGAAGTCTTATTACAATTCTTGAAAGCCGAGCTTAGGCAGCTTACAGGAACTATTCAAATACAGTAAAAATCCGCATATAAGAACCTGCATTTTGCTTAAACAGGTTCTTATATAAATGGTGTTTACTGAGATTTTAGGCTATTTATGTTCTTTATAAACAGGAAAATAATTGGTACATTACTCGCTGAAAAGAGGAAACCGCTGTATCTGTGCAGTCACAGTTGTGTATAGTATCACATAAAATTATACTGAAATGAGGGGATTTGGAATTTCCCTATTTTTTTTTTTTGCCCAGTGGAGTTTGTTTTATTTTATGAAATAAGACCCTGTTTTAAATTTAAAGGTTAAACAGCTTCTTATACAAAGGCGGTATAAATGGAAATTTTAGCCCAACAGGTTCTTAAATTTTAGGTTCTTATATGCCGGTTTTTACTGTATTCAATTCTTCTTGACCCTTGCTAAGGGAAGCCTTGTTCAGCACAAGAAAATACGTTAATACTGTCTTGTTTAGACCACACATCGTGATATCGACCCGAAGGTCCGCTGAGAATAATCAACTGTTCTTTTTGTTCTTTAGTACGGTATACGGGGGAATGATCAACCTACTTCACAGTTAAACATGGCAGCGCTATGAATTCTTAGCATGAATTATTAAATGGGAGAAACCGCTTTCTTGTGACGCAACAAAGAAAAGGCAGTCACGCCTGATTAGTAATAGTAATTGGACGGAGTGGAGTACAATTCAGGGAGTAATTGAGCACGATTACTCCCTGCATGGCCAGCTCTCTCTATGAGACGCGCCTGCAAGGAATCATGGGAGATGTATTCGACAAAACATATCGAAGACTTGGCAATGCTGAATACAACTACCATGATTCCCTGCAGGCGTGTCTCATAGAGGGAATCGGGCATTGTGCGACAATGAGGTCTAATTACTAATTAATCGTATTAATAACAAAATTCCAGGTTAGGAAGTCTTTCAGACTCTCTTTTACTTGAAAAAAAGTCAAATATATGTTCAGTTGGTTTAACAAATATTGGATACCTGTAATTGGACACCCACGTGATTGCGCGCCAATAACGCGACAAATGGGCGCGCGCAGAACCAATCAAAATCGAGAATTTTGTTACAGATACGATTAATAGGGGAACCAAGGAGACCATAGAATGCGATGTTATTAACAAGTTGATCACAATTAAGCCGCTGGGTCAGGGAAACAACTAAAGAGGTGCGCATTTTAATCATAAAAAACAGTCAGAACACAAGCAGAAGTAAGGTAAATGTCTTTAACTTGTCATTTAGAATACGTATTATTCGCTATAAGAACATGAAGTAGTTATTGCTTACAATGCTTAAATCTATGAGACATATCGCTACTAAGGCACGTGTTGCGTAAGTCATTTCTGGTTAGATTTGTTAACAGTTGACCTTTGAGCGAAATAATCCAGCATTTGCCTTTTTCAAAAAGTTGGCCGACAAAAAAGTGCCCGTTGCCCGTATTAACGGGTGTCCATGCCAGAAGCGAAATGCACCGTCTTTCTGTGGCAACGGTGAGTGTGTCCAGTTCCTTCTTTGGTTTATATACTTACGAAAACCACTATAAAAGAACACCCATTGAATGTGACTTAAGATGAAAATGGTATCATCTAGAGTAATGGGACGAGATCCCGACGAACTAATTATTAGACGAAACACTTTTAAAACGTGAAAGGGGCGAACATGAAGGTTGATTAAGTAGAATGACAAATAGCCCCTGACACGGGTCGCGGTCATTAGCATGTACCGAACTACAGAGCTTAGTACGAGCGAGACGAATGTCTCTGTGGAGTTCCTTTATCATTCCGCGGTCACAGGAGGCTTCCGAAAACGATGTCTTCGTGCTTAGCCAAATCGGCAGCATCTTAAGATGGCATTAGGTGTACCCTTTGACAAAGCGTAATCTCACTGGCTGTTTTTTTTTTTTTCGTTTTCTTGCTCCTGCAAAGTAATATGTTTTTCCTCCTTACTGGTTACTGAACTGACGGTTTATTAATTTAGTTAATAAGTTGATAAAACACGCGGTTTATTGAGCGTGGCGTGACTTAAAAACTTTTGTACAGATTACTGTACGTGTGGATTAGTGAATAACATTATGAAACATCCATAATTCTCAGTTATCGTTATTTTAGGACTATGTGCGAACACTACAAGAGCGCATCCATTGCGAGAATTATGTTGTGAAATGATTAAGTGGCAACTGATCTTACAACCTTCGCAGTATAGCTTGTAGTGGCGAGCTCTCCGGATCACTAAGCGCTTTCTTCTACTTTAATGTTTATCTCTTAGTCCAATCGTTAAACGATCCAGAGTTACCCACTTACCACGACAGCTTACTTTGCTGTTTCGCAAGATATTATTATTCTTTTGATGGTGTCCACGAAATTATCCTGCGCGCAATTAAGGCTTCATGCCTCCATCGCCCCAGCGAAACCAGCCTTACAACTATCAAGTATCCACTGGCTCTTCGTTTGTCTACATAAGCAATACATTAGGTTTCCTGCCTGTTTTCGTCAAGTTTAGCGGTCGAAGATTACATCCAATTTTTTACCCACCCACCTTCACCTATGCGAAAATTCTGTCAAGGCTTAATCTTGCCACCCATACCTTCGCCAGGGCAGTGATTGGCTATTGATCGGTTTACAAGTTTTGAGCTTCTTTGTTTTAACTCTTTTAATAGTGCACAATTTGAAAACAGTTTGGTTACAATTATACCCTAGTCTACTAAGATCTTTTTAGAATTTAAAAGACATGAAATGATGTCGATAATTCTTATCACAAAAGGTTAACACCGTGTCTCGTGAGACACAATTGCTGATAACGTTACAAGAAACTGAACGTTTTGACTATTGTAATCTAACAGTAAACTTCTGATTCTACCCGAGTTGTGATCAAGACCTCAGGAACATATCTTCGCATAATTACGATAAAACACAAGCGAAAAGAAGACCACGTCTTGGAGCTCTTACTAACTTCTAGAGCTTTCTATTTGCCGTTTGCTATTAGAAAACTAATTAATCACTTATTCACTTATTATAAAACCAAAGGTACTTATATCTGTATTATTCACCAGCCTCCACTGAAGAAAGTGTTTCACAGCTATCACTCTACAAGCACAACGTGCAGCCCACCATTCTTGTTGCTGTAAACACTTGTCATCCCATGCATTCTTTCTTCTCCGACGCAACGTGTCATTTGTTAATCTCGATTGTGGGTAACTGTAACGTTTCTATTTCTTTGTTAGAACTCAAGCACGTTCCTACGTTTCCATTTTAAGGGAAGCGTTTCAATTTAAAACAAAAGTAGGCCATTTGCGAGTTGCGTATTGCCTCTGTGTCAGACATGATGAAAATATGAAAATGCGGTTCACCTGCACGTTCATCTTTATGCAGATCTCACTTACGTTCATTGAAAAGTATTGCACGAGGATTCGTTTTGAAACAGAAGCTTAAGGCAACTTGGAATTGGCCCATTTCAATCGATATCTTAGTGCATAATCATTCCAATCCGACCGAAAATTACTTTGCACCGAAATGTTTACCAGACTCTTCTCAGCTCTTTGTGGCAACAATGTTTTTACTTTCGTACTGCGCCACGGACTTTCTCCAGGATGGTCTTAGCTAGCCGCAAGGCTTCGCGAGCCATAGCAATCGAGTATACATCATTAGGAATCTGGGGATAGCAGACTTGGTCAGGATAGCGCATGCGTGTTGAATCCACCACTCGACGCTCCAGTTGGCTCGCAAGGCTGGTTAGTTCCGAGTCTTCAAGCCGCGACGCGTTACGTATAAGACTGTGAACATGCGTCTTGAATGCATCCTCCGCGTATTGGGCGGCCTTTAGCGCCTTCTCTGCACTCTGAAAAAAGAAAAAGTAATGACTAACATGCCGATTTTTTAACACTTACAGGCCGATTATTAACCGCGCGGGCCATGGGCTGAGCGTGGTTCTTGCACTACCCTTGGTTTTTGGCGGTGACCAAAACTTCCACTCGGCCAAATCGTCAGCGGGACTTCGAATCGCGCAACGAGGGATGTTTATTTGCCAAAAGCTGTTTAAACATCAACCTTCTAAAACTTAAGCGAGAAGCAGTTAATTTGTGATTTGAGTAACAATGCAGTTTAATTTTAACGGCGCGGTTTTAAGCTATAAGAACCTCTTTTTTACCATTGGGTCTGTAAGCTAAAAAGCATATGAAAATTAATTAATTATTGTAATCGGCTGTTATCTGCGGAAAACGCAACTTTTTTTAACCATAAAAGTTCCTACTTGGCCCCGAAGCTAGAGAAAATAATGATAAAGAATTCACACTGAGAGGTGAGGGAGAAATAATTTTTTAATTTAATTTGTTTAACTTCCCTAAGCCCCGAAGTCGAATTAGAATTTAAAAAAACTTGCCTATTGCTCTCTCGTATTTCATAACAACATTACATAACGCACAGGATCAATTGAGAGTTATTCTTATTTAGTGACCATTTTAACGAATATATTTCCCATTAAAACAAATAATAATAAAAAACAGAAAACGTTACAACTGCGTAATTAAGAATACACAACTGCTCCTCGTGTCGACGTAGTATGAACAAAATTTCGTCTACCCAGACACAGACACCAATACGCAAAACAATGCACAATACTTTAAGAAAATCCATTTCCTGACTTGTGAATTCCACATTCAATTTCACGCGAAAAACCGATATCGCCATGAGTGCGATATCGGTTTTTCAAGTGAAATTGAACGTGGAATTCACGAGTCAGGTAATGGATTTTCCTTGAATCGCATAACCTTTTAAAATGAAAATTTGGTGAATGTTGCAAATTTTATCGCGCGCTGGAGTAAAGCCATCATGAACAGCAACTCAAATCAACTGTCAAACCGTCAGGCGCCAGCGAATAAGAATCAAGCACGAAATCACAAAACTTTATTTGAAACTGCTGAGTTAGAATCCTTCGTTTTCTAGTTTTTCGCATAAGCTCTACCAGAAGTCCATAACTAGAAGTCTACATCTCTGGTAATACGCCTTGAGATATGTCTTTCGCGTGTAGGCTATTTTTAGAACAGCTTTGCCGCGAACAAGTAGCCAATCACGCTGAAGTATTTTTCAATTCGCGCCTTTGATTGGCTGAACAAATTTTTGAAGAAAAGTAGAACTGAGAGGACGAGCGAACGGCATTACGAAATTACTGTTTTTTGGTCATCATAATTTCCGTTTTGTGAGGATTAAATCATCCGGACAAGAATCATCAGGCCATCTTTCATCGATGATGATAGCATCGAAGTTGTAAAACTTCGGAGCATCCAAATAAGCGAGAGGACCTCAGTGTTTTGGAGTCAGAATACGAAATGGCAGCGAGCAAGAGAGCCTAATTCCGAGTCAAATTCAAAATGCGAAGGCACTAAATGTTATGAGTAAAGAAGTACACGTCTGTATCTTCTGAGTTTTTATTCTCCAGTGATTTTACTGAACATCTTTACTTAAGATCACGTGATAACACAACTACACAGGGTACCAACTTATCATAACATCCCCTTTCTCAAGCTATTTGGCTATCTTCTATAGGGGTAAGTAGATTATAATAACAACTGGAACAAGCAGCAAACAACTCAACTGTCGATGATTCTACAATTACAAATCTTAACACATGACATAATCCTTGTGCCAACTCGGAACAGATCTGATACGTGTGGACCGACGCGAACCTGAGGAAACATCATTGATGGGTGGGTTGTGTTCCGAGTTAGCACTGTCTGATTCTGGATTCACAATGGATTCTGTAGATACTGGTTCTGCATCATTATCTATATCATCATCTATAGTTATAGGTGGCTCCTGAGTAAGATGAATATGTCTTCTATTTCTACGATACTCTGTACCAGTTTCATCAGTAATCAAATACGATCTAGGAGTTGCATGTTTACCTCTAACTACAGCAGGTGATAAATGTTTGTCACCTGGTTTCTCAAACCTTACACTATCCCCTTCCTTAAGTTCTGGCAATGGTTTGGAACCTTGTTTGTCATAGAATTCCTTATATTTAGCTTGACGTCTTTCTAGTAGTTCAGGAATGTCATGACAAATCTGTGGCACCAACATACTTGGGTGAACAGGAACCCTGGTCCGAATTTGCCGACTGAACAACATTTGGTTAGGCGAATAAGGAAAATTGCTTATGGGTGTGTTACGATATTCCATAAGACCTTCATTCAAATTGCACTCTTTTCTAAGCAGGTTTTTAACAACATGAACTGCCTTTTCTGCAAGACCATTAGCCTGACTATATTTGGGACTGGTTGTTACAATATTTATGCCATATTGTGTGGCATATTGCTTCATTTCTCTGGAGTTATAAGGCATATTATCTGCAACTAGAGTTTGAGGATATCCATGTCTTCAGAAAATTTCATTCAGACTCCGGATAACAACAGTACTTGTTTTACCATGAACCCTGAAAGCCTCAATATACTTTGAATAATAATCAATAACCACAAGATAGTTTTGATTTTTGTATTCCAGGAGATCAGATGCAACTATTTGCCATGGTAATAGTGGAACTTCCCGGGTTTGCATGGGTTCTTTGGGTTGCTTACTCTGATATTTCATACATTTTTCACAACTAGACACCATTTCTTCAATATGTTTGGTCATGCCAGGCCAAAATACTGTCATGCGGGCATTAGCTTTGGTTTTTTCAATGCCACAGTGGCTAATATGCAATTTCCGGAGAATGTCTTTTCTCCATGCAGATGGAATGACAAGCCGGTTATCTTTGAGTAAAATTCCATCTGCATCATGAATGTCATTCCGCACATCCCAGAAAGATTTTAAAGGAGAAGGTACATTGCGTTTGTGTTCAGGCCAACCCTCTTTGGTAAATTTGTGTAACATTTGCATAGTAGGATCACTGTGGTTGAGCTCTCGTAATTCCATCAACTTAACATCTGAAATTGGAAGATTGGTAATTACACAATGAATGAAATACTCCATGTCATGATGCATATCACTGTCAATAGGAGCATTGGACTGATCAAATGCCCTGGAGAGGGTATCAGCAATGTACAGAAACTTCCCTGGAACGAATCTGACTTTGAGATTATACGTTTGCAAACGAAGTCTCATTCTTTGCAATCGAGGAGGCACTTTGAAAAGGGGTTTTTTGAAAATGCTCTCCAGGGGTTTATGATCTGTGAGCACTTCAATCTCTGCTCCATATGTGTACATATTAAATCTCTCACACCCAAAAACAATTGCTAGAAGCTCCTTTTCTATTTGAGCATAGTTTGTCTCTGAATTGGACATGGCACGTGAAGCATATGCGACTGGTTGGTTCTGTTGCAACAGACATGCCCCTAAGCCACTTTTACTGGCATCAACTTGGAGTGTGGTTGGTAAACTCGTGTCATAGAATCGTAGAACCGGAGCACTACTCAAGACTGATTTGAGTTTTGTAAGCGCAGTATCGTGCTCTGGAAACCAAGCCCATGGTACATCACTTTTAAGCAAGGATCGCAGCGGTGCAGTTAATTCCGACATATTAGGGATATACTTAGCGAGATAGTTGATCATGCCCAGTAACCTTTGCAGGTCTTGTTTGCAAGATGGGGTGGGCATGTTGTGAATAGCAGAAATTTTTTCTGGGTCTGGTGAAAATCCTGACTCACTCACCACTTCACCCATGTACTTGACTTGGCTAACACGAAATTGAATTTTGTCACGGTTGAATTTAATGTGGCGCTCTCGTGCTCTGGTCAGAACCTTGCGTAGGATCAAATCGTGTTCTTGTTCATCCTTACCTCCAATGATAATATCATCAAAAATAGGTAATGCACCTGAAATATCACCAAAATGTTTCTCAACCATTTTCTGGGCCACTTCACTTGCACATGAAATACCAAATGGCATTCTTTTAAACCGGTATCGCCCAAAAGGCGAGTTGAACACACATATGTTCAACGTGTTTGAAATTTTTTCAAAGCTTGGAGGTTTGAAATCTTCCCGTTCAATTGCTTCGTTAAGATCTGGTGGGTCTAAACACAATCTCAGTGAATTGTTTGGTTTTTCAACAATTACTAAATTACTGACCCATTCAACGGGTTCTTCCACTTTAGCAATAATATCATTACTTTCAAGATCTTCTAGAGTTAGTTTGAGTTTGTCCAACAATCTTAGGGGAACATTCCTTTGTGGTTGAATGGAGGGACGACTATTAGCCTTCAACTTAATGTTATATTCACCCTCAACACATCCTAAACCTTTAAAAACATCCTGAAATTGATCCAGAAGGCCAGGTTTTGCTTGGACTTCATCAACGCTGTGACCTATTTGTTCTACTTTGTTATTTAGGCTGATTAACTCCAGCTCTAAGCAGGAGTCTAAACCCAGGAGAGGTTTTACATCATTCCGAAGGACATAATACTCCAAAGAAGTTGTACCCTTACTCTGATTTACTTTAGTATCCAGAAAACATTTGCCCACTGTATCTAATTGGTGCCCCCCAAATGATTTGAGTAACATGTTTGTTGGCTCTATACGAGCATTTAACTCATTTGCCAAACGCATGGACATTACATTACATTCTGCACCCGTATCGAGTTTGAAAGTTACAGGAACATTATTAACTAATAAGTCTGACTGAATGTTCCTTCTAGTGCTACCTTGAATTTCCTCGATGTACAGCCCCTCCATTGGTTCTTTGTCTTCACTCAGTTCAATTTGTACGTGACGAACTCTTCTTTCTTCCGTGTCATTCTTCGGTTTGAGACAGCATCGAGCATAGTGGTTTCGCCCGTTGCATTTGAGACACGTGGCGCCATAGGCGGGACAATTTCCTCTGTTGTGAGACATGGCGCAGAATTTGCATTTGAGTATTTTCTTTGAGTCTTCCTGTTTGGATTTTCCGGTATCGACCGGCGGCTGTATTTTCTTTACGGTATCAATGCTGCCCTCTTCAGTAGGTGGGGAGCTGAAGATCTTGGATTGTTCTTTGGATTGTTCCGTGATTCTGCATAATTTTACGGCTTTCTCGAGTGTCAAATCCGTTTCTCGTAGTAGTCGCTCTCGGAGCTTTGGATCGCTTATTCCAACGACAATTTGGTCTCTTATCAGGGATTCCTTAATCGCCCCGAAATCGCAGTAATCCGCTCTTTGTCTAAGATCTGTGACAAATACGTCGATTGAGCGACCTTCTTGTACTGTCGTTCTAAAACGGTATCGTTCGTAAATTGTGTTTTTCCGTGGTACACAATACGTTTCGAGCGCTGTTAAAATGCCTACAACGGTTCTTTCTGTGATATCTCCGGAAATGCCCGGTAGGGTTTTGAGTACTCGTCTTGCTTTGTTGCCGAGAACACTTTGGATGGTTGCTATTTGTACGGCATCGTCCTTTTCGTGTAGGCCGCTCGATACCCGATACAATTCCCACGCTTCTTTCCATTCATTCCACTCTTCTGCGAGGTTCAGACTATCAATATCCAATTCCGAGGGAGGTTTAATGCGTTCCATGTCACAGTTCGGAGACAGTAAGCTTACTATTGAAGAGATCCTGGTACCATGTTATGAGTAAAGAAGTACACGTCTGTATCTTCTGAGTTTTTATTCTCCAGTGATTTTACTGAACATCTTTACTTAAGATCACGTGATAACACAACTACACAGGGTACCAACTTATCATAACACTAAAGATTAATGGTACTCTCAAGATGAAGACAGGCATTAAGAGAGAAAGTACATTTTAGCACAGGCTCGTTGCTATTTTGAAAAACAAAACCGTCGTCCCTGAAGCGCTCAAAATCGAGCGCGGAATGAACAGAATGAAGTTTGATTCGTTTGAGAAGTCTTTGAGAACAACATTCAGAAAACGACAAGTTTGGCGATTTTCGCATGTTTTTGGAATTATAAGGACGGCATGACAACAAAAGACTGACTAAGGTAATGTACTTATTTTGATATGAATAGAAATACGAATTTAATTCATCGAACAATGATGATTTCATTCACAGCCGTCGAAAGTTTAATTCAAGTTGTGCTTCTAATCTCGGGCACTTCGCAGCAGCTATCGTGTTGCGTATGTTGTTCAGTATTTTAACACGAGGATATGCTGTACAAAATAAAGACACACTTTCCTACTAAAAGTTTGGGGTACTTCTGTTCATAATTCTCTCGTAAATTATAAAAAGTCGACCTGCTTGTTTTGTGAGTTTGTCTTCAGAAACCCGGCGACGGGTTGCTTTTTCACTCGCCTTCAAATGCCACTGGACAGACGTTTGAAATTAGTATTTACGATACTACTTCTGTCGAAATGTGAGAATTAAAGAGAATAGCCTGTCAAGTGTTTTGATGTGATTGGATTTATTTCACCTGCCACTTTCCAGATTATTCGGCCGCAACTTAGAACTCCAATGGTGTCGAAATAGTGGGTCACGTCGGTCACGTCATTTTCTCGCGAGCACATTAGTTTCTAAAAATAGCCTACACGCGAAAGACATAGCACGCGCGCCAACTCCAGATGTAGACTTCTAGTTATGGACCTCTGGCTCTACCACATAAAATTATCTTTGTTTTCCAGAACAGGGCAATATTGCGCAGCCTCACTTTCAAGTCACAATACCGCGCTGAATACCCTCGCATCTCTAGCCAATCAGAGCGCGAGAATTCTTTGAGCTATGCGATCCTAAACGAAACATGCCCCGTTCAGGAATATCGATATATATCTCTTTAAACGCGTTGAAAGGTTTAATAAATGAACTACATTATGGGCATTGCACGGATGTTTGGTCTAAACTATTCTGACATTAGGCAACATAGCCCATGAAAAACATATTTGAACATCTAAACAAAGATATCATCTTAATTTCTGGAGAAAAATCAAACCAAGTTTATTTTAAACCGACAGTAGCATATTTCATGGAAGAAGAAACCGAGAACTAACTGAATAGAAGAAACCATCTAACCGGTGAATATATTTTACTTTCTAGTTTATTTCAGATCAAAGCAAGGGACGGACCATTAGAAATAACCGGAGGGTTTATGACTTTCCCCCAAAAAAAGTCCTGCAAGGGAAACTTGTCTAAAAAATTCCTGTAAGCTGTTGTGTCTTGAAAAAATATTCGTGCAATGAAGAAAAAACGATCCTGCGCTTTTCAAAGAGAAATGTACAGTTTTTTTAAAAAAAATCGCATCGGTGAAACTGGGAGAAAAAATTGGGGCTAGATACAGCAGGAAGCACAAAAGGCAATTAATTATGTAATGAGTGGGTGCAAAATAGCCTAGTACGTTAGGAAGAACAACGAAGACAACAAAAGAGGGGCATGCAACGGCCAGGAATCATGTAATAAGATTTGGAAAGAAACACTGAGAAATCTTAGATAACGAGGTTGATCATTTCAGGAGTTGGCTGGGTACGAGACACTCTGTGAATATTAAATTTATGGTAGAAATGTATCTCAATGCAATATAAATAGCCAAGGAGGACTAAATTTTGTTTGGAACTGTTACGCCACGAAAGTTCGAATTTAAAACTCTATCATAGGGTGATACTGGAGCAAAAGTCAGCCATCAAGCGTAAGGGTATAATTTTTGGGAAGCGGAAGCATAGCTTGCTAAAGTTTTTATCTCTTTTCATAAAGCTTTACATCTTCAAAGAAGAAATAATAAAATATTAATTGCGACTATAATGGCGTTTTACCGGTTCAGATACTAAAACTTTGTGAAATAGGCTCATCGCGGGACTTCGTTAGAAAATTAGTATAGCAACTGTACTTTCATGGGTTATGTTCCTCGTTTTCCTCGTCGACGGTTCTGATGAAAAGTATCCTGCCTTTGTGTTTGGTACGCCCGGTAATGCTCAGATGCCTTAAACATAACATTTTTTCAGAGAGCAAAACACTTTCATTGGCGGATGAACTATCTTTCAGTCGGGTACATAGTTATCCACCTTTTCGTACGACACTTGATAGTCTGCAGTGTAAACGTATTTTGGACGAGCGAGCGAAAAATATTCCCCGTCATTTTGCAGCCAATTGAAAATCAACAGGGGAGTAGGAGACAGGCTGAAAAGCGAATCGAAGCGCCCACCCACCTAAAACGCCTCCAGTGCAGGCTAGACAATTAACGCCCTACGTACGCAAACTCATCGATGTCGACTCTAAGTACATTCGGCAAAATCTTCGTTCCCTCTCCTCCCCTTATCAATCTTTTTTGCGTCGTCCCGCGCCGCGCTTCTGTCTCGAGCGATCCAGATACTTGGGCTGACCAGGGTCAATGCAATGTGTTTTTCTGCACGACACTTTATTCTCACAGTGCCTCTCACCACTAACGGCTATACATGGGTACCAGCGAACTGTTAGTGCCACCTGGCAAAATGCTGGGGTGGGAGAGAGGGGAGACTTACCGGCTGCGCTGGACTAGCATCTTGTCACTTCCTGCAGCAGAAACCATAGTTATGGGTCGGCTTGTTAAGCCACTTCGCTCCGAAAACGCTTTGGTTTACTCTATTTTTCGATTTACTATGAAATACAGAGAGCCCCTGCAAACAAGCCCGACCAGTTTGAAACAGAAAATCCGATGATAAGTATCCATGCATAACGATAATTAGCGCCACAAAATATCCACCTTAAGATTATGTTGTTGCTGAAGATGATCCTCAAGATAATTTTAGCTCTTTAAGAGGGCTACTGGGTCATCAGTTCTGCTGCAAATAGAGTTGCTATTATCACATTTGCATCTTTATAGGATTCGCAATCTGATACCTAATATGAATCATCTTTTTTTTTTCGTATTATTTCTTGGTTTGTAATTTATTAATAATTAATAATAAAAGCATTAGGAGATATTTTTTGAAAGTACGTCTGTACATCACAAAAAATCACACAGAGAGACAAACAAATTGTTCTTACCTGGTGGCATTTAAAGCACACCCACTCATAAGATGGTTTTTCTGTAGCCAGGTCATTGTCAGCAGCCGTCAAGTCAGCTTCCGCCTGTCTGAACCAACGCCTAGCTTCACCTGGTTGAGGATTCTTCTTGCAAAAACTTGGAGGAATACGTGACCATGAATCGCTACACGATGCCGAATGGCAGGTTCCATAATTTTGGAAAAATGTATTTTTGTATCCTTGGCGCTGTGCATGATGTCGCTTGGCACGTGCTCTCCAGAAGTTGAAGAAGGTTTCGTAGCTTTGGCGATTCTCAGTCTCACCTTCTCCTGTCTCGCCACTTTCCAACCTCGCAATTTCATTCTGTATGTGCTGAAAAGCCTCAGTACAGAAAGCTTCGTCTCCAAGATTCTTGTCTGGATGCCATCGTAGAAACAGTCGCTTGACAATTTTTCTTCTTCTTTCCTCAGGTAGTCGCCATGCCTCTTCTAACGCGACTGAGATCTCGGCAAAAATCTTCTTTTTGTCCCGTGCTTGAGTGGCGGTTCCCAGCTCTTCTGACAGGCCCAGGGAAGATGACTGAAGACGATGAAATTTGTACAAGTCGGCAAATTCAGCAATCCGTGGTACTTTGTCACGTCCAACGTTGATCTTGTAAAACTTTCCAAAGAGTGTTGAATCTTCCTGAACATTTACTTCTTCAATTATCACGGCATATATAAATGTAGCATCTCCTTCCTTTTGCAGCATACTTGGATCTTCCATTTCGTACCCAACATATTCTCCAGGCGTGAAATTTTCAAAGGATTCGTTTAAGAGATGGTGGTCTTCAATCGGGATGAAACTTCCTGGCTGTGGTAAGAGATCACTCCTTGACGCGTGGTAAGAGTCGTCTTGCCTAATTTTCATCTCGTCTAGGATGGACCATATTTCGCTTGGGTCATTGCGCAACATCTCAGGAATGAACATCACTGTATCCCGAAGCAATCCTTTACATGCCTCAGCAATCACCTGGGTTGAGGCCAAATATATCTTGGCAGCGCTATCTTTTCCCTCAGCGTTGACATACACCTTCCAAATATCTTTACCATCCTCCAAGACTTTGTCTACAAAGTGTGGAACTTCAGCTTCGCTACCGGGAACATGAACTCCTTTGAACATCAGCTTAGTCTCAAGTTTGTTCATTCCAATGAACTCGATATTTCGTAGTCTGCCTTCTATGGAAGCGACCACCGTTTCATCCAGGTTTCCATTTTCATGGTTCGCGTGTCGAATAAGCCTCAAAACACCATGGAAGAATTGCTCTGAGCAGATCTGTTTCTTCAGAGAATCAGCAACGTGAAGCTGGACGGCCATGTCATCACTGTCTAAGGAATCAGCTAATTTCTCCTCGATGACACAAGACAGCATCTGTGGTCGAACAGCAGGCGAGAGCCTCATGACAAAATCCTTGTAATTCATGGAAGAGCTGCACTGCAATTCTGCCTTCTGTAGGTCCACCACAAATGGTTCGTTCAGGTTTTGCAGACGACTCTGTAAATGAGGAGCGTCATCAAATATTAACTCGGTCGACTTGTGTAAGACAACAGGAAGAGGGCCTAAGCAGCTTTTGTCCGGATGTAAGGCTGGTAAGAACAGGTTTGAGAGACTCGACTCTTCAGCTGGATCGTGTTGCAGCTTTTCAAAGAGTCCTCTGACAGCTCGTAACGCACTTTTGATCTCATTTGGATGCAGTTTCTTCCCCTGACATTGTTCATGTAACATTTCCAAGACCATGGCGTAGTGGGACGTTGTAACAGAATTGGAACAACCCAATTGCTGAAACAGTTTGTGAAACTCTCCAAGATCATGAGGCACTCGATAAAGAAATGGCTTTATCTCAAGGCTCTCGTACAATTCCAGAACTACTTGCTTAGCTTCGGCAAACCTTGTTCCCTGTTCGACCAAAATGCAAGGGGCATTTTCCAAGACCTCTTTCACATCATTGTTTGTGATGACTTTTTCCTGCAAAAATTTGTAGATGTTTTTCATGACTGACTTCCTCCTTAGACACTGCTCCTCTGAGACTTCCCTGTCATTTTCTTTCACAAGGTGACAAGAGATGTTTCGACAATGTGAAGTTACCAGGTCTAGCGTAGGCTCTGATAAGACTTTGAGACGTGCAAGAGTGGTATTACAAAAAGCGTCTCTAGTCACGTTCCAAGGAACCTTTACATCAAATTTAAATCGCGGATCTGCCCATTGTGGAAGGAGGTACGCCGTTGTCCACACAGTTTCAGCGTGATCACAAATGACAGAGTCCTTGAATGAAATATAAGGAGGCTGTCCATCTTCTCTTTCACCATGCTGCTTATGTAAAGCTAGAAGGTCACTAGAAACTGGATCTGAAACCACAAAACGAACACCACAAACGGCTTCCAGGAGCCCGTCGCCCAACACTTCGGATCGACGTAGCAGGTGCGATACAAGAATTTTTGACTTTTCGTCCGTCTTCCCAGTACGCTGCGTTGCTGCTTCATGGGTAACTTCTTCGGCAAATGTCTTGAAATGATTGGTGGAAACTTCATAGACCATGCCAATCTTTATCAAAAGCGACAACCATTCGTTTGATTTGAAAGGCTCCGGTGGAAACATTTCCTCTGGAAGCATGGCTTTAAAAACATCATTGCGCGGGTCACGAAAGCATGATGCTCTTTTCAAGACTTCGTCCTTTGTGGTAATGACCTCCGTGCTTCTCAAGTAGTCCAATACTCTCTGTTCGTCCTTCCTGTTCTTGTCTGCTGACATACTTGGCAGTAAACGATCTCTAATATATTCGAGGTGAGCATATCTTGCTTTCTTACTGAAGGTTTTGAAATGCTTCAAGATGAACTCGCAATACACGTCTACTGTGGATAAACATTCCAAATCCAGAAATCGGTACAAACCAGAAAGAACTGGAAGGGATTCAAGAAACACCACATCTACTTCTCTTTGTAGGACATCCATCTCATGTATTGGCATGTCATGTGGTAGGATGCAAACTCGCGATCGTTGATGATCAAGACTGGTGAGGTCACCGTGTGTTGTACGATAAAAGGGAAGCTTTTTCAACTTTGACTTGGCTTTAAGAGCATCATCGAATGATAGGCTTCCTACAGTGTCGTTAAAATACTGAAGGACGATAATGCAGTCTCGGGGCTCCAATTTTCCCACTAAAGAAAGTGGGTTTAAGTTCATCTTGTGGTCAAGTGATGTAAGCAATGATGCTGGGCTCTTCAGCGACGCCACGACATGCCGCGCTACAGTATACGACTCCATGAATACTAACCCAGGCATCCCTGAGGTCGACAAAACTTTAGAATTCAACTCAGGCAAACCAAGTTTTCTTAGAGCTTGAACTACAGGCCCACTGAAACACAAAACGTTAGAATTCAGCTCAGGCAGACCAAGTTTTCTTAGAGCTTGAACTACAGGCCAACTGGAGAAGTCTGTGAAGTCAAGGACAGATTCTGCCAATCTCAATGGAACCAGAACGTTTTCGGTAACCTCATCATAAGCATTTTTGTCATCAGATCTTGATTGAAAGATTGTATTCGTTGCAGGTAGAAGGCTACAATTGGACAGCGGTCTGAGCATGCATCGAATTTGTCCGGGATCATTCAGAAAACGTTTCAAATTCTCGGCCAAAAAGCTCCAAACTCTAAATATCCAATGGCGGCTTGGTTCTGTAGTGTTTTCTGGGCACCACACCACGGAACCCCCCTGCGACAGTGTACCACTCAGGTGTCTGGCAAACGCGTCGACATCAAAATGCATGAACACAGACGCCTGGTGACTCGCTGCGTCATTGAAGATATCTGTCATCACTTGCTCGTGGACGAACATGTCTTTGGAATTTGGCAAAATGTCGTGATAGCGAGAAAGAAACTTGCGATCAATTATGCTAAAAACACGGAGACAATTGTCTTGTGTAAGAAGCAAGGGAAGGCCTGAGAGATCATCCAAGAACTGTCCGTGATCCTTGCAGTACCGAAGTACGAGAGTAACACCGTTGCAATCTTTAAATGGAGTCTTTGCGACATCAACAGGGAAAGATCCAATCCTGCAAAGGGGATCTTGATGGTTAAAGGTCTTGTAGAACTCTATTACAGAATGAGGAGTTATGCAACAACAGTCGACACTAGAATAGCGCAAAGCTTCGAAGACCAGTATTGAAAATTGCACAAGGTTAAAGCCTGTTTGAAGCAAAATTCTCTCGAACGATTGGCGATTCTCCTCACTGTCGTCTTTCCTTCCACCAGCAAAAACTTTCTGGTGTCTAGCAAAACAGCGATTAGTTTCACGATTGGTAAAGAATGCTTTGTCTCTTCCAGTGCCAGTTGCAGGAAGCCATGTCAGTTCAACAACCTGCGTAGAACCATCCGATGCCTCTCGCACCACTGGAAGAAACCGCAGGTGCTTGTTATCCATTCCACGATACACAGATGTAACTAGCGCCTGCCAGTAAGGATCAAGAAAGTTAATGCGGAATGGAAACAGCTTCTCATAAGCTTTAAGCTTTTCAATCAAATCACTTTTACTGCATCTCACATTGACTGTTGGCAAGACTGGCAGTTGAAGGAAGCTCCTCACCTCATCCAACATTGTGAGATAACATGAGGCTATCACATCTTTCAGTAAAGTGCTGTTCCAGTCACTCCGATAACCACCACTTTCATCTCTCCATAGACCTCTCCTGGCTTCATGGTCCAGTGCAAAATGACCATTGATGTGAACTGGAAGATCCGTTTCTAATGGAAGTGGAAGAAAGCAGTAAACTTTACGTTTTCTCCACTGTGGCTCCTTTACTTTTGATTTTTTTTCCAAGAGGCAAGCAACACCACCTCGAGGAAGCATCCCCAGGTCGCGATTTCTGTAAGCACCATGGATGCTTGTTTGCACTTCGTTCTCCAAGCCAATTTTCTGGACAATAAACCACCTTTCTTCATTGCCGAGGCTATCTCTTAAGTTCAGAACATAGCTACACTTTTCCACCTTGATATTGTTGGGAGAAAAGTCATTTCTTTGATCGTCTAGCTTTCCAATCTGTTTGATGTAGGTGGCAAATTTTTGTCTTTTGACTTCATCTGCCACGGTCATCACTACTTCAACTGAGTATGAATTCACTACTTGACCACTTCTTTCGTCGATGTCACACAATGTGATCTTCTTCACATTGTTCACAAACACTAGAACTTCAAAGAGCTCTTTCTTCAGCGCTTCCATCATTTCATCCAATGCTTCCAGCGTAACTGGAGTGGAGGATAATTTGGAAGTATCTGCCATTTCTTGCGTCCTTAGGGGAAATCGAAACATGGTAGAATTTTCTATGGGAAAACGTTCTTCCAGGTAGCAGATAAAAACATCCGGAAACAGGCCCTTCAACTTTGTGACTTCTGTATACATTCTGCCTGGTTCTTCAGGACTGGCATCAGGAACGTACAGGCAATGTGGATCAAATACACACAAAACGTCTCCAATTTCTTCACCACTGGACATAAACGAAGGCACGTCAGTAAGGTGATAGACAGCATTGAAACCGACACCATACTGGCCTGTTTTGTTTGGATCGTTTCCTTTGCTACCTTCCCCGAGGTTTTGTATGCCTTCAATATCGGCCTTCGTGAATGGCTTGTTGTTGTACACACATAACGCAGGCCCTTGTAATGGCATCCAGCTGTCATCAAATACTCGCTCCTTAGAATGGCTGCGGGGGTCCTTTATGAAACAAATCTCAGTTGCCTGCGCGTCATCAGCATTCTGGAGCAGTTCTTTCAAAAGCTCTTTTCCACATGGATAGCCGGTGAGAATTCGTTTTAAGCGATTTGTTAGCTTCTCTTTTTGTCCAAATGACAGACCCAATGCATGATGACTTAATGCCTCTTCTCTTCGTGTTTTGACACCCAATTCGATACTTGTTGTGCAAGGAATCTGTGGACTGACAAACTGCACGCCAAGACCACCTGGAATCCAAGGACAATCTTTTATACAAAGCTCACTAACGGGTCGCATTACCCTATTAGAGTTAGGAAGATGAATTAATGTCCTCTTGTTGTCTGTTGTGAACTCAACTCCAGGGGCTTTTAACGCTTCCCCTAACTGAATGGCTAGGTTTACTGCAACATGAAGTGTCCGCTTGTCCATCTGTCGTTCTCCAAAACTTTTCTTTATTTGTTCCAAACCACATATGAAATCTTTCACCTCGAATACATCTCTTACAGAAGATGCTTTCATCAGCCTTGAAAACCTGGACAGTTCTTCTGGAACCTTGTAAAGATATGGCGAACAATCGCAGGGCAGAGAGAATGCCACTTGATTTGCATACACAAACTCATTTCTCATAAGAATGAATTTTTTCCCTTGAAGAAATTGGGC
Source organism: Meandrina meandrites (assembly GCA_963693305.1). Taxonomy (NCBI): domain Eukaryota; kingdom Metazoa; phylum Cnidaria; class Anthozoa; order Scleractinia; family Meandrinidae; genus Meandrina; species Meandrina meandrites. The sequence continues at coordinate 24,775,565 of OY855908.1, read as the reverse complement.
TATTTGGATTTCATCATTCTCAAGAGCGTCCTGAAGAAAGCTGTAAGATGCGTTGCACACCTTTCTCACCTCTTCAGTTCCTGAGATGTCTACTTTTGTAGATATAGCTTCATTTATTTGGGACATCACATGCGTTGTAGTAGCCTGGCGGTCGTTGAATTTCAAAAACCGTTTTACATTTCGTGGGATACGTACGTCTACTATTGGTTCAGTACAACACACAAGGTACATTTTATCCCGCAAAAAGGATTTGTTAGGGGACACAAAGGCACGTTCAGTCCCATCTTCAAATTGACTGCCTTCCCATTTTAGAGGAAACGTCTGTGGCTTCTTGAGAACTGGAAGAAATTTAGCTTGTAAAAGACGAGTTTGAATGGCACCCGGGCTTGAAAGGCTTTGATCATCCTGCTCCAGCTTTTCCTCCAGAAATACTATCAACTTCCTCGCCCTTTCTAATGCTGCATGGCTACAACTTCGATTCAAATCGTACACGCTTTCTGCCCTTTCTGCAATCTCAAGCCATGAGAGATCATCCGTCGACATTCCAAGTTGCTTGAGTTTAAAAAGTTGTAACGGATCCAAAAATGTTGCTCTAGTGCCGCAAGGAAATCGTCCATCCTCAGGACAAAATAGTGACGCTGCGTGTCTGTCTGGATGGACAAGTTGACCTGGGCATTTGAGTTCCTGGCCATGGGGTGATGCTGGAATGCAAGGATAGGTCTTAACCATATTACGAAAGTCTTCACTGTCGACATTCAGAGCATACAACACCAAGTTGTCTCTAAAGTGTGCGGGCACAGAACCAATATGTGGGAAAAACAATTCACGAAAGAACCTGACCTTGTTGTAGCTTCTGGCCTGGACTTCTGTTGAAAGACCATAGTTTACAAACGACTGGTACACATCACCAGGAAGATCAATTACAGTTCCCTTGTCTTTGGCTAACAACTGTAGAACTTCAAAGGAAATGTCTCCTACTTTGGTATCCTTACGAAACTGTGGTTCGAGAAAGACAACTTCACCAATGGCTACCCATTTGTCGCCATCCGAAAAAAGGGAAGTACTTCCATTTGCAAGGTGTTCATAAAATGAACGTGCGAGGGGATCACAGTTTGGTTCTACTTCACAAGACTTGGGCCACAGTGAATGGAACTGGTATTGCTTAGAGACTTCTGTAGCTGTCTTCAAGTCTTCGAGAAGGTCTAAATATGCTGAACAAACAGAATCTTTCAAAAGAACATTGTTCCACTCTACACCAATACTGCCTTTGTCATCCTCTGTTTTTTCCTTTAAATTTCGTCTGTTGGAGGCAACTGAAAACGCTCCATTAACGTGTACAGGTAGACCACTGTGAATTGGGAGTGGAAGATAGCAAAATACATTTCCCTTGTGATCTGATCCACTAAAACCATCACAAACAGGTACTGGCAAGAGAGGATCACTACGCGACAATTGAACAGCAACTCCTGCTGATGGAAGAAGACTCTTATCTTTCTCTGAAAACTGCATTGCTTGACCCTTGCCCATAGAAGAAACGACAAGCCACGTCTCAACATCACCGGGTAAATGAACTTTGTTTTCAAAGAAGCGATGCCCGGATTCCGTCATTGTAGTGTTGATGTCGATTGTAAGCGCGGAACGTAACAGAACCGTGTTGGAGTTGACGGCATCTTTGTTGTACTTGGCGATGTCAGATGATGCCCGAAGAAAGTTGCATTGTCTCCAAAAGAACTGATCTTCAGCACTTAAATTGCTAGCAGCAGGTGGGAGGTTGGTTGGACCGGACAATTCCCTTATAATTCCAGCTTCTGATAACGATTTGGTGACTTCATAAATCTTTGTTGGCTTTGGCTGTTCAGTACACTCACTGGACAAATGAAAAATGCTGACAGAACGAACATTCTGTGTGAAGAGAAGCAACGATCCAGCTCCACGAATGAAAAGTTGCAACAGTTCTTTAACTTGCGTACAGTCGTAATCACTTTGCTTGATTTCACTTTTTATGCCTTGCTCTTTGGTCCGTAATGGAAAGCGAAAAAGCGTTCCTTGGTACGAGTTTTCGGCTTTGTCTAGATGAAGATCACAGCCAAAAATACCATTGAACGGCTTGAACTGATTCCGAAATTTTCGCAATTTCTTTGTGTTTCTATTAGTGTTGATCTTCATTCCTGGTTTGTTCTTGTTCCTAATGGCTTTTCCGAGATAAAAAGTGTTGGGATCAAAAATAACAAAATGATTTCTGCTCACGAACATGGGTACATCTGTGAGGTTGTACACAGCATTAAATCCAAGACCAAACTTTCCAATTTTCTCAGTGTCATGCTCTTTTGTAGCACCGCTCAATTTTGTTATGTTTTCAAAATCTTCATCTTTGAATTCGGCATCGTTGTAAACCCACAGTGCAGGCCCCTGGCAGTGTCTCATTCCTTCGTCAATCAGGCAGGTTAAGGCATCCTCGTTAGTTCTTTCATCGTACAGGAACCTGACTTCAGTGGCACCAGCATCGTCTGTGTTTTGAACAAGCTCTTTAGGTACTGCAAATCCATCGGTGTAGTCCTCCAGAAGTCTACTGAGTCTTCGAGTGAGTTTTTCTTCTTGTCCAAACTCTTCGCCCACTGCTAACTCGTCGGGATCTAACATGCAGTTACTTAGGGTTCGAACATTTAAAAGTTCGGCTGTACTGTTAGGGATGTTTGGATGTACCATGAAGTAGTCCATCTCTTCGTCATCAGTGTCAGCATCTAGCCACCCGTCTTCACAATACATACACCTTTCAACTGGCGCGAGCTTGAGATACGCATCTCCTTCGACATAGGTTGGAAGAAGAATCTTCTCTTGATGGTCAGGCGGTAATTGTTTACCAACATCTGGCTTCACTTCATTCAATATATCAATTGATAAATGCAGGTCCTTTTTGACATCTGCAGCCTCGGGTTGGCTGTCATACTTTTCTTTAATCATGCCGAGGACATCAAGCAGGAACGAGACGTCACATTGTTCCCGCATTCCAAACTTAGAGAACAATTCAGAGTACTGAATCATCTCCGAAGGAAGGGCGAAAATGTAAGGTGAAAGATCAATGGAAGGTTTCACCGAAAGCATGACATTAGGTGAGGAAAATCCGTCTCCATTCCAAATCCAACCAGGAATCTCAATTTCTTGCAAGGCCTTCGCGACGTCTCCATGATCCACAGAACTTAGGAAAGAGTAGATGTCTTTGAGCATCAGAACGTAATGTGGCTTTTCATCCCTGCTGTAGTTAGCGACCACATTTTTTAAGTGCTCAACAACGTACGGTACGCAAGGATTCTTGTCCCAGCCAAAACAACGGGCTAATGATGAATTTACTTCAATGATCGGCTGTACTGATCCAATGAGGTTACCTTGCTCTACACTCGTAACTTCTGTGGGCTTGCAGAAGTTCCTTTCTTTTTCTTTTTCTCCCCAAAATTGAAGGCTCTCAGGAAAACCACGAGGCTTTTGTTTCAGAATAGTAATCCAAGCAATATCTTGAAGCAGTAATCCTAAAGATGTTCCAGAAATAGGGTCTTCAAGTTTCTTCGGATTGCTGGTCAAATACGCCATGATCGCCTTAGACTTTTGCCTTGCTGTGGAAATGCTTGAAGTGTTAATAATGTTTTTGGCAGTCTGGTAGAGGTTTTGGGCGGTGATCATGCCCTCGCTTTTCATGCCAAGTTTCTCTAGAATAACGAGGACTGCAGGGTCAGTATACTGCGTTCCAATAGGAAAAACATCTTCACCAGCAAACAATGTTTTCAACAGGTCTTTCCTGGGGTCAAACAAGTCCAAGGCTCTCGTCCGTCCACTTCTGGTTGGCACAAACGGTACGTCTTTAATCTTATCTTCAAATCTGGCGTCGACACCAACGTGATAATGATATCGCTCCAACACAAAGGCCATGAGTTTGTCAATCTCTTCTTCAGAATAGCGCCCCTCTTTGACATCCGGAAATATTTCTTCGCACAAAAATTCAGTAAGCGTTGGTACTTTTATGTCTAGCATACGCACCAATCGCTTGGCGTCGTCATCTTTGATGCCAATGAATTCTCGGCGGGGAGACACTGGGAGCATGTCCTCTGGTGCTGCACGAAGGCCCTCTTTCTTTGACACGAACGTCTGTGACAGAGTCTCAAACAGCGGAAAACAGAGGAGAAGTTCCTTCTCTTTGTGATTTAACGACGCAGCTTTAGAAATAAAATTCCGTAAAGACCGTTTACCATCATTATCCACCTTCTCTAGCAGTATTGCAGAGACCATTCCAACGGTCATAGTGGAGGAGCAAGTCGTCAAAGCATGTAAAACGCCTTGGATAGATGGTGGTTGGACAAATGTTTGCAACAGGGTTGGATGGAGGTTTACTGGACATTCCTGCATGATAATTACGCCAAGAACCTTCAACACTTCAACCATTGAACTACTAAGACGGACACCATTCAGCCTTGTTACAACAACTTTCGATGGCTTCGTTAGTTTCGTTAAAATGACAGGGACTTGCGAAAGATCAAGTGGAATCAAAGGGAGGTTTCCAAGTCTACAGAGGTCATCTGCCATAACAAACGTTTCTCTCAGGTAGTGCCACACGCCTGTGAGCCAATCTCGTGAGGGATGGTTATAGTTTTCATCGTCAGGGTACCATTCAGCATTGTCGCCTTTAAACCATTCCTCTGGTAATGCCTTGCGTAGTAGCGCAGGTACATCATCTTTGCAAAGGAAACGTATTTGCGTGCATTCTGCCAGGAAAGAAAATATTTTGGCATCAGTTTAAAACCACCCATAGCAATTTTTTTTGTTAATAACTATATGCTTCTCATTCACACTAAAATGAGTATTTTTATTACGACAAACACAAGAAAAACACTGCAAAGCATGGCAACGTGGAGATGCTTCGGTTTCTTGAAAAAGAATGAAAAATGTAAGAGAGAGAGAGAGAGCAGATGATGGGAAAAACGCATTGCATTGTTGGTTCAAGTATTTTTTCTTGCAGATGCCTCCAAGTGACCCCATGAGTCAAACGATCTTCTATCTACTAGGTGATTTCATAGTTGGTAGCCACGTCAGCTTTGATAGTTTGACTCACTTGACTTTAACGTACTAAAACTAAACTGCAACTGACTTTAAGTCGAATAAATTGACTAAATGAGAAATGTTTACCTTTCTTTGCAACGGTTTCAAGTTTTCGTAAAGTGCTTTCATCGACATCTTGGTCGAGAAACCTTTCCTGCAAGCCAGGGAATAGCTCTCGCGGATGCTTGGGTGTGGTGATATAAATGGCCTCCTCGGAGGTTTTGAAAGTTGTAAAGGTCCCGTCAGATAAGGGCAAAAGCTCTAAGCCGAGCAGCTCTGGAAAGATGTCATCTTTAAGAACAAATCTGAGAAGGGACAACTTCTCCATGTGACGTAGGGTTCCGTAGCAAGTAGGGGTTTCTTTCAGCACTTTTCGCACCAAAGCGGGAGTGATCTCTGTACTCGGGGTTGTATAATAGGCTATTGCGTTTAAAACGTGCTCTGGCAAAGGGGTGACACTTTGATTTGCCTTGAGCAATATCCTCGCAATTAACTCCTTTGAGTCGTTCTCTTCAAGTCGGTGAAAGATCATGGCATCCTGCACCCTCAGCCATTTTCCTCCGTGAGCTTGCGTGTACACAATTCTTTCAGTAAACAAAAATTGGAACAAGGGATTCAAGAGTCTGTTCCACGTGTGTTCAATGCCGTCTATAACTGGCCACGCCCTGTGTCACAAAGGAAGCCATAGTAACAATTTGTTTATATTGTTGCAAACCCAATAATAAACAACGTCCGAAGAATTGATGTTAATTCAATTATTTATTAATCCAAATAGGCTTGTTGTAGTGCGAAGCTGTTACTGTAGAGGAATCCTGATACATGTATCTCGAACTTCCAAGGGAAACGAAAATTGGTTTGAGAATTTACGGGTAAAACTGAAGTAATGGATTAAGTTGCGGAGGCAAACAAATCGTATTGTAATTGTAATTATATATCTAAGAAAATAAGATAGAGTTCAAGTTCAAGTTGGAAAGAGAAACGAGGTTTGCTTGTAAAAAAGACTTTTAGTGATCAGGAGGTTCGGGAAATCGAGGGTACGAGAAATCAGGATTCCACTGCACTCCCAATAGCGGTGACGTTTGTCAATGACGGGTTTAAAATCTGTCAGTTTTTTTCAGCAAATACCAAATATTCTTTACACCCCTGGGAGGAAACAGCTAGTACGAATTACAATTCCGGTCCAAGTTCCAACAATCCACCTTTCAATCTCGTGCTACCCATCACACCACCACTTTACCCTCAATGAAGTAGTGTGCCGGGTTAAAAACTTTATTTGATCCTAACAGTGTTTCCTGCTGCTGGCAATAAATCGGCTCACAGAACGCGTTTGTAATTTCAGGTCATGTTGCATGGCTTCGTTGGAAGAAATAATTCTCTTCTCACTGCATCAGCAGGTATTTCCCAATTTTACACTGACAATACTGAGTTGCAGCAAATATTTCTTACTGGAATCATTTGACGAAAAGACTACAAAACTATAAAACCTCACCTGTAGACTACGTCTGAGTGCACATCAGAGCGCCCGCGATTGATGGCTTCCATTATCATTGTGGCATATGCCTTTGGTACAGCTTCTTCCAACAGGCAAATGTTCCACAGCAAGGACTTGTCATTCAGCTTCCCTTCGTTCTCTTGATCTGCATTAGGTGTCTTTATGTGGCGTCTGTTCTGACTCAATGAGAAAAATCCGTTTACATGCACTGGTAGACCAGTCATGCTCTTCTTTTGTACTGGCAAAGGAAGAACACAAAACACGTGTCCTTGAATGTCAGGTATTGGTAGACCGAGTTCTGGTGGTATTGCCATAGCAACTCCAACTGACGGTAAATAACTGAGTTCTTCGTCTGTCAACAGCTTTTCAAAATTTAACGAGACCTCGCCTCCGCAACAGTAACTTGTAACAAGAAAAGAATACCGTTCGGGGCTGCTTTCCATCCGCTCCGCCGAAAAATGTGCTGCTTCAATTGTGATTGGATAAGTTACCGTGACAGGTTTTGGCATGTGTTGACCAGGTGTGATTGCGTCATAGAACTTTCTTCTTTTATCACGAACCAATGGAAGGCTGTCTTCGCTGATTTTTACTTGAAAAATTTTCCTTGGTTCAGACTCTGACTCCTCTCGGATGTAAAGCTCAATAGATTCCAGATGCCTCAAAAACAAGAGCAGCAGGTGGGCATCAGCGAAAACACTACTAAACAGTCTTTCCACCTTGCCATCTGAATACAACGTCTGCGACAGTTCGGAGGTGATGGCTCGCAACGGAAAACGGAACAGTGTTCCATTGTAATGACCCTGGAAAAAGACCTCCTCCGTACAATCAAATATCCCTTTGTAAGGTGCAAACTGATCAGGTATGCTGTTCATAATTTCGTGATCTTTGTCCAACCGCCAGCGGTATCCCGTTCTCCGGTCTAGTCGTCCTTCACTAAAGCACTGTTCGAGTGGGTCAATGAAGCCAATTTTTGTGCCGCTGAGAATGCTCGGTAAATCTGAAATAAAAAAAATATAGTCATCGCATAGTCGCCGTGGTTTCTATTGGGAAACACCTTTATTAAGTACGAATTACAGCCCTGATACCTATCTTATCTGCACTTTTCCGGATAATTTTTCCTAGTTCTCAGAGTTACCTTCGGAAAATCTTGAATTTTGGATACCTTTTTCTCGGTACATTGACATTGCCATAATGAATTTTCACTGAAATGACGTTCGTCATGAAAGGGACAGTTTTTGCACTAGAAATTTAGTAGAAAGAGTTTTAATGCCAGTATTGAATAGTCCATGCATTCAAGCTGTGTCGCTCTTTACACTTTAACAAGACGGTTTTGAATAATTATAATATATAGATTTAGGCAGGCCTATAAGCGGAGCTCCCATTTCTTAATTTTATTACTAAACAAGTAGCCACACTATATTTCTAAGCTTATACAGTGGCCATATAGGTACAAATTAAATTTTAATCGCTCATGGTTAAAAACCTCTCATGGTTGACGAAAGCGACGTCAGTATACTTCGTGGTCCCGTCTGAATTTTCTTTCCTGTGACAGCCTGTCACTGACAGGTTCTAAAATGGAAATTGACGAGTGCATTTTATTGGGTTCCTCACGTACGCACCTCGGCGCAAAACAAATCTTTATAGTTAAACTATTTATAACGTTTTCTGTACACTAATTAATACACCTCCCGGACCTCCTAAGAGTTTTTCAATGTAAAAAGAATCTTCACCTTGTTGTGATTTACTACAAAACTGTCAGGGCAACAAAATCAACTCAAGGCAAAAACAAAATAAGAAAAACATAGTGAACTCGTTACTAAACACAGTAAACAAAATCACCTCACGCCACGGCAAACTGAGAAAATCAAGGCGGCAAAACAAACTCTGTCAGTTTGTGATTTGGAAAGTAGTGCACGCTAACTTAGAATATCTTCTTTTCGTTGCGGTTTAGTGGAATGCTTAACAAATTCTGTTTTATCGTACGCGTTGCTATGTACCTAAGAGAATTTTATGTAGAGAACTGAATGAATTGTCTTCATTTCTGGTAAGTATAAATATGCGGTAGGTAAAGTCTGAACTCACTCAGCCAAGCACACAAGAGAAACAAAACAAATGCAAGCGTGCCGAAATTGTGATTTTGATCCGTGAAGCTAAATAATTTGTTTTCAAAATCCGATAGTGAACATCACGGGTAACTCCACTAACTAAAACAGAAAATAGTTAGTCTAAACGAAATATTTAATAAACAATGTCTGTATAAAATATACAAACACGAACAGGTTTGATAAATATTTACGGGAAGATCTGAAAAGCATACTGCAAAAACTGTCGGCGCCGATAATAATTCTAAACCGTTACAACGACAATATTCTATTTTATTGTAATTTTTATTTTGTCCGTTTCTCCATTTTTCAGCTTTTCACACTTCTATTGTATTTTTAGTTTTTAATCTTCTCACACCCTCCCCTGCATATATTTCCAACCACGCCCTTACCATTTTTATATTCGTTAAAGGCTATAGTATAATAGCCGAAAGCTTACATTTTCTTTTTAACCAGAGAACGCTTTTTACTCTTTTATTATGTCACATCCTGGTTACAGTTCAATTTTTAACTTCAAATTTGTTCATAAATGAAGTAAATTCTCTCAGTATAAAATTAGGCTTATGCTTAGTGCATACATTCACGTTTGTTACCTCATTATTGAAGGGGGCTTGTATATTCTGCAGGGAAAAGCTTTCAAACCAGCCCAATAATATCTGAGAAGAACACAGCAATTTCGTTGTAAGCTTTCTCTAACACCACCGATATATACATTGTATGAATTATCAACGAAGATCAATTTCTCTCTTTCCATCGGTGTAGCCTTTAACAGTCTTTTATCCTTCGCTTCTGTGCACTTGATCGGCTTTAAGTTCACTTTTATTTGAGCTCAATTCAGTGATTTTCAGCCTTGCTCAGCCGCAGGTCGAACCCTGGGCATCGCTCTTTTGACTCGTAGTCCGATATATCATGTTTAAGTCCGATATATCATGTTTAAGTCCGCAATCACTTGGGATCTTCAAGTTACAAGGTTTTCTTAAATGATTTCGAATGAGTTTCCATGATGTAGATGGGTAAATAGAGCGAGAAATATCCACGAAGATCTATGTTCTTCAGCAGCGTTCTTTGCGCATTTCATTCAGCTTTTAACGTGAACAGCGTGCCAAAGATTTTGGCGCCTTTTCATGCAATCCTCGTTTAAGTTGATGTGAAATGTCCAGATCATTTTTTTGATGTAAGAAAAAATCTCTGAAGTGATGGGGTGAAAAATAATAACGAAGAAATATTTTCTGCTGCTCACTTTCTTCACAAGTTGTCATTCCCGCGGTTAAGGTGTCTCTCTACAGCGGTTTTTTCTGGACCATACCAAACATTTTCATTTGGCCGTTTAGCAAACTTCCCGGACTCGAATCGATGTGAAATTTACACCAGATATTGGAATTGGATTGAAGTTTGATATAATATATTTTTTTAGGAAAATCGATATTTCCATGGCAACGATAAACAGAAAAACAAGATATCAGTTAAACTTGAATTCTATGTAAATAAGATTTGACGTAAAAAAACTAACACCAGTATCTGAAACTATGGTGTACTGCACATCAAATAAACAAGAATAAAAAAAATCTGTATGTTTGATTTCGAATAAATCGAAAATATATTTCAAACCATGCTTTTTGCATTATAATGATAAACGGACCGAGACGTAGACACTGCTCTGATGAAATTACTTCGAAATAACACCAAAATGTGTATTTAACTTATCTCTCGTCGCCGTGAAAGTTTTGTTGATTTTCGTTTTCGCGATCCCGAGAATTGCATTTTCTCATACGGTCACTACCAATGTAATTTTTGGTAAATTTTCTACTTTTAGCGCTTTTTCGAAAATCCTCAAAATGGCTCCAACGATTTTTTTAAAACTTTCGCAACACATGCTTGATAATGCAAAGAATTTAATTCCAAAGTTTTATTAGCGTTGATTTACTGGAACACGTCCAAATTTATCCTTAAAGAAGGCGTTCGAACCGACGAAAATGTTGCGTTACAAATTCAGCGTTTACATTTTATGCTAAAATATTCAAATCAGTGTTTTTTACATTCCATCGAGTGAGCAAAAGAGTGAGGGAAAAAAACACAATATTGAAAACAATAGCAACGAACTGTATTTATCAAGATGGAATGTAAAAAACATCGATTGAATATTTTAGCATAATTTACGAAAGCTGAATTTGTAACGCAGCTTTTTCGTCGGTTCGAACGCCTTCTTTAAGGATAACTTTGGACGCGTTCCAGTAAATCAACGTTAATAAAACTTTGGAATTAAATTCTTTGTATTATCAAGCATGTGTTGTGAAAGTTTTAAAAAAATCGTTGGAGCCGTTTTGGAGATTTTCGAAAAAGCGCTAAAAGTAGAAAATTTACCAAAAATTACGTTGGTAGTGACCGTATGAAAAAATCCAATTCTCGGGATCGCGATAACGAAAATCAACAAAACTTTCACGGCGACGAAAGATAAGTTAATACACATTTTGGTGTTATTTCGAAATAATTTCATCAAAGCAGTGTCTTCAAATCGGTCCGTTTATCATTATAATACAAAAAGCATGGTTTGAAATATATTTTCGATTTATTCGAAATCAAACATACAGATTTTTTTTATTCTTGTTTATTTGATGTGCAGTACACCATAGTTTCAGATACTGGTGTTAGTTTTTCTACGTCAAATCTTATTCACGTAGAATTCAAGTTTAACTGATATCTAGTTTTTCTGTTTATCGTTACCATGGAAATATCGATTTTCCTAAAAAATATATTATATCAAACTTCAATCCAATTCCAATATCTGGTGTAAATTTCACATCGATTCGAGTCCGGGAAGGTTGCTAAACGGCCAAATGAAAATGTTTGGTATGGTCCAGAAAAAACTGTAGAGAGACACCTTAAACAACCGCGAAATATTTTGTCGCCTTTTCACGCAATCGATTCGTGTAGCCGAAATGAATAACCCTAGTCGATTTTCAACGTGATTAAAAAAAAATTGCAGTGTCCTACAAACTTCTACGATAGGTAACTTTAACGAAAGGTGGATGGTCAATATCAAACACGTAAGATGCCCAAGTCAAGTTTTTTCTGGAGTATGGCCGCTATTTTGGGCGACGTCGTCGTCGTTCGTATGTACGGCGCACGCGCCCGCGAGCCATGCCACTAGCCACGATGACCATGAAAACTCAAACGCATGGTTTTCTTAATGATAGTTATGGGGCTCCGCTCTGCGGCCCTTCGGGCCGCTGGAGAGCTCCGCCATGATAATATATAGATTTAGGCAGGCCTAAAAGCGGAGCTCCAATTTATTAATTTCATTACTAAATAGGTAGCCACACTATATTTGTAAGCTTCTACAGTGGCCCATATAGGTACAAAATAAATTTTAATCGCTTACGGTTATTTAAAAAACCTCTCATTGTTTTTTTTTGACGAAAGCGACGTCAACATATTTCGTGGTCCCGTCTGAATTTTCTTTCCTGTGACAGCCTATCACTGACAGGTTCTAAAATTGAACTTGACGAGTGCATTTTATTGGGTTCCTCACGAACGCACGTCGGCGCAAAACAAATCTTATAAATTTTTCTGTACACTAATTAATACACCTCCAGGACCTCTATGAGTTTTTCAATGTAAAAAAGAATCTTGACCTTGTTTTGATTTACTACAAAACTGTCAGGGCAAGAAAATCAACTCAAGGCGAAAACACAATACATAAAAACAAAGTGAACTCGCTGCTAAACACAGTACACAAACAAAATGAACTCACGCCACGGCAAACTGAGATAATCGAGGCGGCAAAACAAACTCTGAAAATTTATGGTGCCGGTTATGTAAGTCATTTTAAACCAGCTTTTGTGTAAGAATTGTGGCAGTTTGTGATTTGGAAAGTAGTGCACGCTAACTTAGAACGAGCTTAATGTTGTTTTGACTGTTTGAATCATCTTCTTTTCGTTGCGGTTTAGTGGAATGATTAACTTATCCTGTTTTATCGTACGCGTTGCTAAGTACCTTCGATAATTTTATGTAGAGAACTGAATGAATTTTCTTCATTTCTGTTAAGTATAAATATGCGGTAGGTAAAGTCTGAACTCACACAGCCAAGCACAGGTAGCTCGCAACGAAACCGGCGAAATATTCGTTTAGGAATCGAAGATATTTTAACACACTCACTGATAAGCAGGGACAAGAGAAACAAAACAAATGCAAGCGAGCCGAAATTCTGCGAAATTGTGATTTTGATCCGTGAAGCTAAATAATTTGTTTACAAAATCCAGTAGTGAACATCACTAGTCTAAATGAAATATTTGATAAACAATGTCTGTATAAAATGTACAAACACGAACAGGTTTGATAAATATTTACCGGAAGATCTCAAAAGCGACACAACTTCAAATTTGTTCATAAATGAAGTAAATTCTCTCAATATAAAATTAGGCTTACGCTTAGTGCATACATTTACGTTTGTTACCTCATTATTGAAGAAGGCTTGTATATGGTGGCCTAGAGCTGCCATAAGGATTTTGGTATCTCTTAAGCTTTTTCTTTTTTTACGTATTTCATTTTTATTGTTTTTTTTTCTTTTCCTTTTCTTTTTTGTTTTATTTATTTATTTATTTATTTATTTATTTTATTTCATTTTTTTTTCAAATAAAATGTAAATAATAAACAATTTATCATGAAAATAAAATGAAATCAAATAAAACTCTTCGTGTAAAATGAAATTAATCTCAAAGTAAAGTCAATTGAAAAGAAATGAAAATAAAAATGAATTGAAAAATATATCACAGTGGCCTAAAACTGCCATAGACCAAGATGCCTTGGGGGCTTCTTCAAAGATGGCGGAGGCAAGAATTAGGAATGATTCTTGGAAAGAAGACTTAAAGTTGATAGAAAAGCTAAAAGCGTATGTGACAGAAGGCCTTCGCCGCGAAGAGATTTTAGATTTCATGCAAAGGGATTTCGATTGCTATGCTTGGAGCATAAGAACTCTAGATAGGCGTCTTCGATACTTCGATATAAGATACACTGACACTGATGTCGCAGTGGATGAGGTCGAGGAAGCAGTAACGCGAGAGATGGAAGGTCCAGGCAGACTGCTTGGCTACAGAGCAATGCAGAAAAAGCTGAGGCAAGTTCATCATTTGAGAGTACCTCGAGATTTAGTACACGCTGTGATGTACAACGTGGATCCAGTTGCCTTGGAGGAAAGGGCTCCCTGCTTCAAGAAAAAGAAAACGAAAGGCCATTTCACTACGCGAGGAACAAATTGGGTCCATTCCCTCGATGGACATGACAAGTTAATGGGGTATCAAAATAACACCTTTCCGATCGCAGTTTACGGCTGCATCGATACTTGCAGTCGTAAACTGCTTTGGGTGAAGGTTTGGATGAGCAATAGTGATCCAAATATTATTGGTCGGTTTTACCTGGAGCACCTGTTTAATACCAAAGTAATGGCTAGTATTATCAGGGTTGACAAAGGGACGGAAACAGGAGTAATGGCTACTATGCACGCCTATCTTCGTCAGCAGCATGAAGATGACATGGATCCTACTGAAACTGTGATATATGGACCATCCACATCAAACCAGGTAGGCATATTAACTCAACCTTAAAATAAATCCTTATCTTTTAGTTGGGTTATTAGGGTGGAAAATCACCATCTGCTATGTTCTCTCCACTATGTTATAACAAGTACACATGCACCAAACCAGCCAGTCAGCCAGTTGTATAGAAATGTACAAATTGTTAACTGTACATGTAGTAGTGTTTGCCTCAAAGGATGTTTCCTGGTATTATTTGTCAATATGGTTAAGATATGGTTTTATCCTGGAGTTTGTCCACAGACAAATGCGGAAATCACTACATTTCACTACATACAAGTTAAGAGGTAACAAAGTACCATAAGAGTTGAGAGATGATAGTCAAATTTTGATTGTCAAAGGAATGTACATTGTATCTTGTTATCCAACTTGTGAAATGCTGTCAAGTTTTTACATGCACTTATATTTCCGGGCTTATATTACAACTTCACAATGTTCTTTGAAATTGCAGGTTGAAAGATGGTGGAGAGAGTTGCATGAACGATTAGAGAAGTTTTTCAAGCATCAACTGAACTTCCTCAAAGACCAAGGCTATTATGATCCCCATAATAGCACACACAGGTAACACAATAATTGTTAAAAAAGGAAGAAGGAAAGGGAAGGAAAGAAAAGCCATTAAAAATATACCGTGAGAATCTGGGAGCAACCATAAATGATGTTGATATCATTGAAATTAAAAATCTGATTTTGGAAGAACTAATTAAGCCCAACTGTAGTTATCAACTTGTTTAGAAATGGGAACTGAAAGTCTACAATGTTAGTGGGTGTAGAAAGTCAATCACAATCAAATGTTAATTGAATACTTAAATGAGTTACAATAAATAGGAAACCTGTAAGAGAAAATAACAAACTGCTCAGCTGAAGGTAGCACTTCAGTGGAATACAATCTCATCTCAGGGAAAGTAGCTATTCGTAGCTTGTCACTTTGTGCAGCTTGGAAAACAGCGATAAGCATCTGGAACTGTTCTCTGTGTTCTGAATGATTTTTGTCACACTGGTATTGTGACTTATCCATAATAGTGCAAAAGAAATTCTTCTGTAACACAGGGAATGGTTTGCAGAAAATCCCACTTAATCTTTAGATGCGTTATGCAACTAGGCCCAGGTGTCTGGGACACACAGACACCTCACTGCTGTGATTGGTCAACATTCAGTTTATTTGAACAGTCATTGATTTATACCAAAAATTTAGCTAATTACTCAGAATTTAATTTAATTCCACTTATGTTACTATTCTTTCAGACACTTACTGGCCTACTTCATGATTCCTATAATGCAAAAAGAAGTCAACACTTTTGTTGATGTTGTGTGGAACAGCCATCGCATCCGGGCACAGAAAAACACCTTCCTGCCAGATGGAATTCCAAATCACATCTATAATTTCCCAGACCAATGTGGTCTAGAGGAATGTGGTATGACCCTAGTTTTCATACACACAATTTTTGCTTTTGTTTGAGAGAAGGAAATGGGATGGTTGTACATGTAATAAATATCCTTACTCCAGTTAAAATTTTGGAGGGATCATTTACAAGCTTCACCAACTAACCAAACACTTGAAAAGGATGGGAGCATAACCGCCTTATGTGACTTTACTTTTGAGATTTTTGATGTAAAAAACATAACTTGAAAATAACAGATTTGCATTTCACACAGAAAAATCTACACAATTTGCTGTACTTTTTCCAAGGTAAAAACTTAACCTCCAAAGTCAGTTATGACAAGAATAATGAATGTGCTATAATGAAAATCATGTCTTGATTTGTCTTCACAGGATGGAAAGTAACAGAAGAGCAGCTTCAGGAGGTTGCCCAGCTTTCCGATGTTCTTGCTTGTCATGATGACTTTTTATCACCTGATTTGAGGGCCAAATGTGAGCAGATAATTCCTGACCCCCTAGCATTGGATGTCAATGACTGTGCTCATGCATTTCGTTACCTCAGAGACAACATTCAACTTTGATACTTTGCCAACATAATATTTATTATTATAACTTCATGATCAGTGTATTCAAAAAGAACTGAAACTGTATCAACACAACTGGAGAACCTCTCAAGAGGCCTTACAATGCTAAAAACAACAACGTGTGTACATACTACTATAAACTGAAAAATTGGCGAGAATACCATTAACAACATTGCCATTCCAACCTATTCTTTAAAAATACCAAATATCGTTAACATTTTTCAAACAAACTGTGCTGTGCTATGGGAATAGGCCAGTTCTCTGAGTTGTAATCTCTAACTTAATAACAAATGTATAGACTGAGGCACGTGCTGTACCAAATGTTAACTTTGCCATGCCTTACAGTAAGTTGACTTGGCAATTTGATTTGAAGAAAGTGGCATGGACAACAGGAAACCATTTGAATGTTGTGACATACTCTACTGTATAGTCAATCACTACCCAAGAATCTGGTTATGGCAGGTGCAGCTGAGTAATTCTCTTAAGCTCTTCAACATTTTCACTGCCAAGTATGCAAAAGTACAAATTTGAAAAAAAGTCCAAGAATTCAGTTTGGAAAAAATTCTCAAACAAACAGCATCAATTATCAGCAGCCTTCACACTACACACTATCCACAGATGAAAAATATAGAAACCATGCAGTGTGACTCTAGGTTCCACTTTGATATTGAAATGCTTGAGGTGCTCTGTTATGCTATTTTGACAACATTTTGAAAAGCCAAAAGAAGTACATCTGAAATGCAAATTAACTTGCTTCTTACAATGGGAAATAAATACCACACTTATTCTGTAATATTCGGTTTTTGTTTTCCTTGCCAAAGCCATAACTCTGGCTGGTGGCCTTTCCATTGGTAGACATTATGGAATACAACTTTACTAATAAGTTTTCGATTCTTGCTTAAGTTGCTTTAAACCAAGTAACTCACAAAATTTATTGCATGTATGTGCCTGTACAAAAGTAGTTATTGCAATAACATTTAGGTTTCCTGCACAGAAGAGGAATTCTTTATCACCAAGGCTGCTGCCTAAGAAAATTTCTAAGGTGCCCTTCGGGCTCCTAACATCAAAAGTTAGGAGCCCAAGCCATTACTTTAGGAGCCCAGCCTAAAAGTTGCTATGGTCGATCCTCGGGGGAGGGGTTGGGGTAGAAGGAAAAAAAACACATCTAGGGGAGGGGTCTGGGGAGCAGCTGCCCTCCCCCCCCCCCCCCCCCCCCCACTCCCGTCCCCTTCCACATGCACACACATTTTGTTTTGTCATTAGAGCCTTTGTACGTAAACAGAAAACTCCTTTGGACAAGATTGTGATGAATGTTGGATAAAGTAAGTTAAAAATGTCCAGAACAAAATAAAACAATGTTTAAAGGAGTTTTGAACATCCAAAGTTTTGAAGCAAAATCAGTGAAGCATGAAGTAGCAAAATCATTATTTCACTTTTGCACAGCAAGCTCACTAAAGAACTTGAATTATTGTTAGTAATAAAGGTTTAACAGAACCAAGATTACAATTTAGCAGGTCTGTTTGAAGGTTAAGGCAAAGGTAATAAAAAGTCAAAAACACCTGTGTAAACACTTCAATTAAATTCTGATCTTATCTACATTTCATAATCAGCTGTCAAAAATAGACCAGAAAAAGCTGTGAAAATAAAAACAGTTTCTAGGCTTATCAAATGAGTTGCTTATACAATAGATTTTAGTAGTTTTAAAAACAATTCATGTTATTCAGACTGTTTTCAGCAAAGTTTTCTAGCACATTATTTTCAAGAGTAATGTTCTCCTTGTCACGGTTCAATAACCGAGATAAAACACGAAACAGTTCGAATGAACAAACAAACTTGATCCACAAAAATCGGTAGCTGATAAGAATGTCACAGAAAAGGCACACACTTTCTGTTGTTATGAAATTAAGCGTTCTCTAAAGTGAAAAAATAAAAGTTTGAGTTCAGTGAGTTAAATAATAAGCTTAATTACAGTAATTCGTAAGTGTAACATCAAAACATTCTGCACATTATTTTAGGCTTGTTGAAAAGGTTTTGTTGAAAGCTTTTGCAGATTAAAATTGTCATGATCAGACCTGATGCATGGATGGCCAGGAGATTGATTTCACTTTTGTATCCGTAAATGTTTACTTCAAATTCACTATAAACTCCTCCAAAACATCAACGTAGCGAACGAAACGTGAAGCAGCCCATAATACTATTCATTCTTCATTCCATATTTGGGAGTCAGTCCCAGTCCTAAACAGTCAAAAATAACTGGTTTTCGAAGTTGCCGAATTTTGCAAAGGCACGTTACGTATTTATACGCTAAAATTATCTCGATTATGCACAATTTTAGTATTTCCTTTTTGAAATGAGGCACTTATTATTTTGAACGGGATATATCTTACGCCAGTGGAACAAAGTTACAAGGAAATTGAAGTCAGATGAAAATGGAAAATCTATGCTTAGGCGCCCATCCGGGCTACTTGAACAAAAATTTAGTCGCCCGCACTCGTAACTTAGGCGCCCCAGGCGACCGGGCGCCCGTTAGGCAGCAGCCTTGATCACTATCAAACATTTGTGCGCTTGCAATTTCGGGGTCATATAACATGTTCCCACTACCTTGCAGGTCAACTATCAAGAGTTGTGAATTTGAAATTTCATAAGAAAAATGTGACAGGCACTCTGCCTTTTGACCTATAACATCATCACGTGATACACAAACTTCGCCTGTATTATTCATGTATTTCTCAAATTCCCCATGAATAAACTCTTCAAGAGTAAAACACTCACCGTCCAGTTTGGCTAGGTAAATGCTTCTATACTTTAAAGTTTCCCCAAATTCTTTTGAAACATTACGTTCTTGGACTTTCTTACTGAGTCGGTCAGGAATGTTCTTCGCCAATGCGTGCATTTGCACAACTTTCTTTGTGTGCTCTTCAATTGTTATCTTGATATCTTCTGTGCTCTCTTTCACTGCACTGGGTAAATATTTCTTAACAACCCATGTTGCATTGTTAAAGTTTGTGGAAGAACTTCTTGCCTTGAAGGCTTGCCTAAATCCCCCGCTTCCTAACACATCTTTTTCGATTAGGAACTCCACCCTTTGAGGGAGAAGTGACCAGGCGATATTCTGTAAATCGAATGAATAAACCTCAAGTACAGAAGCTGGTTCAATTGGCATGACAATCTTCCCAAGCTTCATCATATGCGAAATGGACAAACTCTTCGGGCATACACGTTTGGAATTCGGCGAACTCGTGCTTTGCGCCCTGTTTGTTGAGTACTGGCGGGTTTGTCGAGGGGGAGTCGCAGGTTCACTTAAGCATTGCTGTCTAGATGAACTCGATGCATTGTCGTCTTCAGTCGGCCTCTCTGGTGTACCCGATGACTTTTATAAATCTTACGTGGATAACCTTTAAATCGGGAATGTGCTTCATTGAGTGACAAGATGGACCCTGCTCACCGGCCAAAATATCACATGACAATCCTTTGCGTTCTAATGAAGGTGAAAAATGTTTCTCGCAAGCCGCTTTGATCCCTTCAATGGTGAGTTCCTCCTCGTCGTACTGCACAAACTCACGTGGCCCTACTCGAGTATATTTTTGGGCTTTACCAGATACTTCTGGGCTTAGCCTCTGCACTACTAATTCTTGTCTCTCAAGAATGTTGCCTTTTTCGTTTTTCTTCCCACCCCCATCTCCAGTTTTTCGCCTCTTTGCTTTCATCTCGTTCTTAAAAGTGCCCCAGGATTTCTTCTTCCTGTCCGCCATGTTGTCCAGTAGAAGACGCCCCCAAGGCATCTTGGTCTATGGCAGTTTTAGGCCACTGTGATATATTTTTCAATTCATTTTTATTTTCATTTCTTTTCAATTGACTTTACTTTGAGATTAATTTCATTTTACACGAAGAGTTTTATTTGATTTCATTTTATTTTCATGATAAATTGTTTATTATTTACATTTTATTTGAAAAAAAAATAAAATAAAATAAATAAATAAATAAAACAAAAAAGAAAAGGAAAAGAAAAAAAAAACAATAAAAATGAAATACGTAAAAAAAGAAAAAGCTTAAGAGATACCAAAATCCTTATGGCAGCTCTAGGCCACCATACTTGTATATTCTGCAGGGCAAAGCTTTCAAACCAGCCCAATAATATCGGAGACGAACACGGCAATTTCGTTGTAAGCTTTCTCCAACACCACCGACATATATGAATTATCAACGAAGATCAATTTCTCTCTTTCCATCGGTGTAGCCTTTAACAGTCTTTTATCCTTCGCTTCAGTGAACTTGATCGGCTTTGAGTTCACTTTTATTTGAGCTCAATTCAGTGATTTTCAGGCTTGCTCAGCCGCAGGTCGAACCGTGGACATCGCTCTTTTGACTTGTAGTCCGATATATCATGTTCAAGTCCGCAATTACTTCGGTTCTTCCCGTTACAAGGTTGTCCTCAATGATTTGGAATAAGTTTCCATGATGTAGATGGGTAAATTAAAGTGACTCGATCGAAATAAATGACGCGCTGTATGCCTGTCTAAAAACTCTAATAACTTCACCATTTCTAACTCGATTTCCCTGAAACTTTCGCATTTTATACGACATTTATCGTGGAATAATATGTATGTCAATATGTTGATCTAATATTCGTTAGTTTTGCGCGATGTTACATTTATTGAACACTACTTTTGGGATAAAATTGCTATTTACAGATAACTGAGCGCTAAGATTTCGTTTAAACTTCTGCAGTTAGCTCGTAATAATATCTTGCCATGACTGTTCAAGTTTCCGCAAAATCGTCGGAACAGAAACCCCTGTACAATTTGGACATCAAAATATTAACTCCGGGCGAACTTCGAAGTTTGGAACGCTCCAGCGCTTCCAAATCTCGCCTAAAAGCACAACAACCGAAGAAAAAGAAGGTTCAATGAATCAGTTTTATTAGCTCCAAATCACATTCGGCTATTTGCAGCGATGACAAAGTTTGAGCTAATGTTATAAACTCACCTTTTGCGTTAAAATGTAGCGAAGTCGCCAAATTTACATTTTTCTGAATTATATGAAAACTAACCAGACGAATCGAATAAAACTACCGGAACATTTAAATGAATATCTTACACACACTTTGCGCTATTTTACGTTGCTGGAGCTGCCTTGGTTTGGATGAAATATATTTTTATAGTGAAGCACTGCTTCAACTCTGTTGTGAACACGGCCTTGTTGTCATTTAAATTCTACAGCTGACGCTATGCAAATTTTTTAGATTTGATAAAAATTTGAGGAATTTGCACATGGACTAGGGGGGTGCATTGACAGTGTTTAGTCGCTATATGCTCTGATTTCTGAGGTCATGCAAGGGTAATCAGCGACGTCAGCATCGTTAATAGCATAGCTATTTTGTCAAAATATGCATTGATTTATTGATTTTTCCCATTTCTTGTTTTAAAGTCTGTGTAAGGATTGTTTTCCTTGACATGGTTTGGACGGAAAATCAAAGCATGTAGCGACGGAACACTGTCAATGCATCCCCCTAGTCCATGTGCAAATTCGTCAAATTCTCATGAAATCCAAAAAATTTACATAGCGTCAGCTGTAGAATTCAAATAACAACATGGCCGTGTTCACAACAGAGTTGCAGCAGTGCTCCACTTTAAAAATATATTTCATTCAAATCAAGGCAGCTCCAGCAACGCAAAATAGCGCAAAGTGTGTGTAAGATATTCATTTTTATGTTCCAGTAGTTTTATTCGATTCGTCCGGTTAGTTTTCATATAATTCCGGAAAACGTAATTTGGCTACTTCGCTACATTTTAACGAAATGTATTTTGTAATGTTTTGGTATGTAACTGAAGTATGTAGGAATGTATTCATAAGATTGTGTTAATGATTTAGTTGTTTATTAATCCTGTGGGATTCGTTTGGTTATTTAAGAGATTGTAAGTTATGCAGAAACCATTCGAAGGCATCTCTTTATACTTGCTTTTAGTGATGTCCGATTCCGAACAGCACGATATTCCTCGTGATTCCCACAGTACTACGCCTCTTGAACATGAGGATTCCTTGTCTAATGCCGAAACCCTTCGGTTATTTTCACAACTGTTAGACTCTAAGCTTGATCAGAAGTTCACTTCTTTCAAGCGCGAACTTGAAGAGAAAGACAACCTTACACAGAGCCAGCTAAAGAAGCTGAAAACTGAGACGAAAGCTTCGAATACCTTTAATTATAAAGGTAACAGAGTACAGTTCGAGTTTAATCTCAACGTCCTCGACCAAATCGAGACGGCCTCTAAGAACCTTCGCGCAGGGAAAGTCTCTTCTGCAACTTCCGATCTCGAAGAAGCAAAGAAGCTCATCGATAAGCGCAACAAACTTGTGCGTTTCGCCGACAAGAGCCCTGCAGGTTGGACTGCTGTTGAAGAGTATGAGTCCGACGAACTCGCCGACGATTCAGAAGACGAGAAAAAGCTCCGTTCAGCCGAGAAGAGGGCGCTGTCGAAGATTCGTGAAAAGAAAAGAAAATTTCAACCTGCCCGTCCCAGAGCTCCGCAGCGTGAGTCAGCAACGGAAACCCAAACTTCTTTCTCGGCTGCTCCTGCTCAGCATTCTTTCAATCTTCAACAGCCCTTTCGCCATCAGTCCTTTCGTGCAAGACAACCAGTTCCCGCGGACAAATGTTTCAGCTGCGGCCAACGCGGACATTGGGCAAATTCCTCAGTTTGTCCCAGTCGCAACAACCTCACTCGAAACCCAACGAGCACCAAACCAACAAACGGATGATGGGTCCAGGGACAAATACGATGCTGCCTTAAAACGTTTGGGACAAGATGAGTATCCTTTACCTGTATCTCCAGTGAATTCTCTGGGCGATTGTGACCCAGTTGACTTTTTCTACCAATCGACTAGCGATCCTAGTTTTCATGATTCTCCGGAAATTTGTCCGGATTATCAAGAGGACGTGCAGAACATTGCCGTTAAAGGTAGATTAAGGCGTAATATTAGTTTCTGGGAGTATATAGGCGCTTCTTGGTTTATTCGCCAAACCATTTTGGAAGGCTACAAAATTCCTTTTTATTTTACACCTGCTCCTGCCACCTTCGGTAATAATAAGTCTTCCTTGCAGCATGCGGATTTTGTTCACAAAGCAATTACTGATCTTTTAGCTGTTGGTTCTGTTGTGGAATGCTCGTCTCCACCTTCAGTAATTAACCCTTTGTCTGTTTCCATTCAGTCTAACGGCAAGAAGAGGCTAATATTAGACCTCAGGTATCCTAATTCTTTTGTTAAAAAATTCACAATTAGGTTTGAAGACGCTAAAACCATGCTCAATTCATTTATTGACCACTCCCAAAATTGGTTCTATTCATTTGACATTAAATCGGGATATCACCATATTGATATCTTTCCTCCCGACCAAGACTTTTTGGGGTTTTCTTGGTCATTCAGTGGGGTAACAAGATATTTTAAGTTCACTGTTTTGCCATTTGGATTATCTACTGGACCTTATATCTTTACTAAAGTTATGAGGCCTCTAGTTAAATATTGGCGCAGCCAGGCGTACAGGATAGTCGTTTACTTAGATGATGGCTTGGGGGTATGCCCAACATTCGCGTGTTGTCGTTTGGAGGCCTTAGCCGTTAAGTCAGATTTGTCTCGTGCCGGGTTTGTTCCCAATATGCTTAAGAGTGTTTGGTCCCCGGTGCAGTGCCTTAGATGGTTGGGTTATTTTTGGGATCTTAAGAAGAAATCGCTCTCGATCCCCAGTGACAAAATTGACAGGCTCCTTACATCAATAGATGATGCACTTTCCCACACCACTATGCCCGCTAGGCAATTAGCTTCTGTCACAGGCAGTATTATTTCTAATATGCTTGTTATTGGTAATCTTTGTAAGCTTATGACCAAAAACTTGCACAGGGCCTTGGATTGCAGAGCAGGGTGGGAGTCGTCTGTTATTTTGGATTTGCCATCTCGCAAGGAATTAATTTTCTGGCGGGAAAATTTACTTCGTCTTAATTCTAGGCCCCTTTCAGAGGATGTTCGCCCAGTTACTCGGATTGCGTATTCAGACGTTAGCTCTCTGGGCTGTGCCGCCTATTTATCTATGGATGATTTTCCAGTTGCACACAAGAACTGGGACCCACTGGAAATGAGTCAAAGCTCCACTTGGAGGGAACTTCATTGTGTTTATTTTGCCCTCCAAAGTTTCGCACTACGTTTGTCTTATAGTTCTGTTAAATGGTTCACTGATAATCAAGCAGTCCCTATTATTGTTGATTCGGGCAGCATGAAAGAAGAATTGCATAAATTATCTGTGGATATTTTCTATGTCACCAGGGATTATAATATCGACTTAGACGTCGAATGGATTCCTCGTTCCCTCAACGATAAAGCGGATTATCTTAGCAAAATCGTTGATTGCGACGACTGGAAAGTTAAGGATTGCTATTTTTACGCACTTACGTCCTACTGGGGACAGTGCTCAGTTGATTGTTTCGCTAGTTCCAAAAATTGCAAAGTTCCTAGGTTCTATTCTCGATTTTACAATCCGTATTGCCTAGGCGTGGATTCATTTGCTTTCAGCTGGGCTGGCGAGTTTTGCTGGTTAGTCCCTCCTGTCACACTGGTGACCAGAGTCATTCGCCATGTTTGCCTTTGCAAATGCAAAGGTATATTAGTCATTCCTTATTGGCCATCCGCACCTTTTTGGCCTCTTCTGGTAGATTCTCAAGGATCCTTTAATTTATTTGTTATCGATTACCTCTTCGTTGAGAACGGCAAAGATGTGTTCTTACATGGGTCCAATAAGAATGCTATTTTTGGATCGGAGAATTTTAGCACACCGGTGCTTTTTCTCTTGCTCGATGGAGCTCTGTGATCGGTTTGGCTAGAAGGCACTGGCCTTCTATGATGCTATATAGGCACTGGCCTTTTGTTGGTGTGCAGCTATTCACACCGCCGTTCCACACGGCCATTTCACACATTTTGGAGTATTTATGTGTTTATTTTCTTCCTTTGTTTTTTTGTTTAGAAGGTGGAAATGCATTTGCAGACAAAGTTGGTCGTCTTCTTGACCCCGAACTTCGGAGACTAGCATCATGCCTGCCTGCCCGTGCGGTTGAGGCCAAAGCTTCTTCTACCACAGAGCGGTATTCAAGGGCTTTTCAGAAGTTCAGAGAATGGGCTTCCTGTCATCGTGAGATTACTCCTTTACCATCAGATGACATTTCAGTTGCTTTATATTTGGAATTTTTGCTCCAAAGTAATTGTTCAATTTCTGCTTTAGAGTCTGCCTGTTACGGCATTAGTTGGGCGCACAATTTGTACGGGTTTCCCACCCCTTGTAATTCAAGTTTAGTTAAAAATATTCTGGAAGCTGGGAAGAGGAAGTTGGCAAAACCCGTTTCTAAAAAAGAGCCTGTTACTCCTGTTATGATTAACGAATTGTGTATCAAATTTGCAGGCCCTTCCGCCAGCCTTTCAGATTTGCGTTTAGCTGCTATTTGTGTTACCGCTTATGCTGCATTTCTCCGCTTTAATGAATTA
This sequence comes from Meandrina meandrites, assembly GCA_963693305.1. NCBI lineage: Eukaryota > Metazoa > Cnidaria > Anthozoa > Scleractinia > Meandrinidae > Meandrina > Meandrina meandrites. The sequence goes on along the minus strand of OY855908.1, from coordinate 24,749,814 downwards.
GCTGCTTTGCGTTGCTGTGATGTTAAATTTTGCGATAACACCTTTGTCGAGATTACTATAGTCAAGAGTAAGACAGATCAGTACAGGGATGGTTCCAGAGTCTTATTAGCCAAGACGGGTTCTATATCCTCCTTTTGATTTGCTGGTAAGATATGTTTGCTCCGCCGGTCTGCAACTGTCTTCTACGTTACCCTTTTTCCGTGCCTTGTATTATCAAAAATCCAATTGTTCTTATAAGTTACGTTCTGAGGGTATGAGCTACACTAGGACTAGAGAGATTGTTTTGCATGCTTTTGCTGAGTTAGGTTATCCTAAGAGTATGTTTGGCTTGCATAGTCTTAGGGCTGGAGGTGCATCTGCTGCTGCTAATGCCGGTATCAGCGATCGCTTATTTAAGCGTCACGGCAGATGGAAATCTGACAGCGCTAAGGACGGCTATGTCAAAGATAAACTTGATTCTCTGTTATCCGTTTCTCGTAGTTTAGGTTGTTAAGCATTAATTATTAGCTTTTCTCTTTCTTTATTTTTCGAACGCGAGCATCAATAAACGAGATGCTCGCCCCTAGAACTGTGTGGTGTGTTTATTGAAGATTAATTACAAAATGTTTTATACTCGTTTCACAGTGATTAGAGTATAAATGTATTTTGTAATGTTTTGGTATGTAACTGAAGTATGTAGGAATGTATTCATAAGATTGTGTTAATGATTTAGTTGTTTATTAATCCTGTGGGATTCGTTTGGTTATTTAAGAGATTGTAAGTTATGCAGAAACCATTCGAAGGCATCTCTTTATACTTGCTTTTCATTTGTGTAACCTACTGTACTGTTTTCTGTATATTTGTATACTTGTTAGCGTTCCGATTTGCAATTGTAACCTGTGTGTGCTCACGGACATCAATAAACGAGATGCTCGCCCCTAGAACTGTGTGGTGTGTTTATTGAAGATTAATTACAAAATGTTTTATACTAGTTTCACAGTGATTAGAGTATAAAAAGGTGAGTTTATAACATTAGCTCAAACTTTGTCATCGTTGCAAATAGCCGAATGTGATTTGGAGCTAATAAAACTGATACATTGAACCTTCTTTTTCTACGGTTGTTGTACGTTTAGGTGAGATTTGGAAGCGCTGGAGCGTTCCAAACTTCGAAGTTCGCCCGGAGTTAATATTTTGATGTCCAAATTGTACAGGGGTTTCTGTTCCGACGATTTTGCGGAAACTTGAACAGTCATGACAAGATGGTATTACGAGCTAACTGCAGAAGTTTAAACGAAATCTTAGCGCTCAGTTACCTGTAAATGGCAATTTTATCCCAAAAGTAGTGTTCAAAAAATGTAACATCGCGCAAAACTAACGAATATTAGATCAACATATTGACATACATATTATTCCACGATAAATGTCGTATAAAATGCGAAAGTTTCAGGGAAATCGAGTCAGAAATGGAGAAGCTATTAGAGCTTTTAGACAGGCATACAGCGCGTCATTTATTTCGATCGAGTCACCTTCCAGATCATTTTTTTGATGTGAGAAAAAATCTCTGAAGTGATGGAGTGAAAAATAATAACGAAGAAATATTTTCTGCTGCTCACTTTCTTCACAAGTTTTCATTCCCGCGGTTGAGCAAAGATTTCGTCGCCTTTTCACGCATGATTCGTGTAGGTGAAATGAAATATCCCTATTCGATTTTCAACATGAGTTAAAAAAATGTTCAGTGTCCTATAAGCTTCTACGATAGGTAACTTTTAACGAAAAGTGGATGGTCAATATCAAACACGTAGATGCCCAGGTCAAGCTTTTTCTGGAGTATGGCCGCCATTTTGGGCGACGTCGTCGTCGTCGTCGTCGCTAGGCGCACGCGCCCGCGAGCCATGCCGCTAGCCACGATGACCATGAAAACTCAAACGCATGGTTTTCTCAATTTCTATCCTCGCACGGTAGTTATGGGGCTCCGCTCTGCGGCCCTTCGGGCCGCTGGAGAGCTCCGCCATGATATAAGTTCAAACAACCATGCAGTAACAACCGTGTTGTACAAAACGTATTTCACAGAACACATCACAGGGGCATCCATGGCAACATCCAAGTATTTTAACTGGACACACATAATATATAGATTTAGGCAGGCCTAAAAGCGGAGCTCCCATTTATTAATTTTACTACTAAATAGGTAGCCACACTATATTTCTAAGCTTATACAGTGGTCCATATAGGTACAAAATAAATTTTAATCGCTTATGGTTAAAAACCTCTCATGGTTTTCTTGACGAAAGCGACGTCAATATATTTCGTGGTCCCATCTGAATTTTCTTTCCTGTGAAAGCCTGTCACTGACAGGTTCTAAAATTGAATTTGACGAGTCATTTTATTGGGTTCCTCACACGTACTCACGTCGGCGCAAAACAAATCTTTACAACGTTTTCTGTACACTAATTAATAAACCTCCAGGACCTCTACGAGTTTTTCAATGTAAAAAGAATCTTGACCTTGTTTTGATTTACTACAAAACTGTCAGGGCAAGAAAATCAACTCAAGGCAAAAACAAAATACAGAAAAACAAAGTGAATTATCTGCTAAACACAGTAAACAAAATGAACTCACGCCACGGCAAACTGAGAAAATCGAGTCGGCAAAACAAACTCTGAAAATCTATGGTGCCGGTTATGTAAGTCATTTTAAACCAGCTTTTGTGTAAGACTTGTGCCAGTTTGTGATATGGGAAGTAGTGCACGATAACTGAGAATGATGAGAATGAGCTTACAAAGTTGTTTTGACTGTTTGAACCATCTTCTTTTCGTTGCGGTTTAGTGGAATGATTAACTAATCCTGTTTTATCGTGCGCGTTGCTAAGTACCTTATATTTTATGTAGAGAACTGAATGAATTTTCTTCATTTCTGTTAAGTATAAATATCCGGTAGGTAAAGTCTGAACTCACTCAACCAAGCACAGGTAACTCGCAACGAAACCGGCGAAATATTCGTTTACGCATCGAAGATATTTCAACACACTCACTGATAAGCAGGGACAAGAGAAACAAAACAAATGCAAGCGAGCCGAAATTCTGCGAAATTGTGATTTTTATCAGCTAAATAATTTGTTTTCAAAATCCAAAAGCGAACATCACTAGTCTAAACGAAATATTTGATAAACAATGTCTGTATAAAATGTACAAACACGAACAGGTTTGATAAAATAATTAATATTTACCGGAAGATCTGAAAAGCGACACAACTTCAAATTTGTTCATAAATGAAGTAAATTCTCTCCATATAAAATTAGGCTTATGCTTAGTGCATACATTTACGTTTGTTACCTCATTATTGAAGAAGGCTTGTATATTCTGCATGGCAAAGCTTTCAAACCAGCCCAATAATATCGGAGACGAACACGGCAATTTCGTTGTAAGCTTTCTCCAACACCAGTCCAGGGGTTTCAATAGAAGCCGGCAACCGGCGAATTTCGCCGCCTACTTTCCAAATCATCGCCGCCTACTTTCTAGCATTAATCTAACATTAAATTTCATTTGAGTTCCTTGAGTTTCTCTAGTCACACAATTCTCACCTGTTAAATATGAAATATGGAATAAAAAGAAAACGTTTTCTATGCTGTGTCCATTTTTTGTCGCTGTATTAGTATATTTCTGAAAGGTTACGGCTGTGTAACGATTTCAACTCGCGATAGTTTTTCCTGCGTAGTCACGCACGTCGATTAAACAGAGGAGAGGGACTGGTGTCAATAGTTGCCTCGATCACATTCGCTCTTCAGTTCCGGTCCATGTGCGATGCGAAAACGTACGGGAGGCGGCAGTATTTTAGCATATCTTAACAAAAGGTCAAGACCGGAAACAGAAACAGGTATGTAAACTTTATTATTACCATTGTTTTTTCATTCATAGTTTCATCCAGTCGTCGAACTCGCCGCAAAAAATCAAAGATAAGATTATTCACTGGACAGCGACTGAATCTTTTCAACACTGCAAAATTGCAGTTTCAGTCGCTTTATAATACAAATGCCTTTTTGAAGAGATTTCCCTTTGGTTTCCTTCTTATATCCGTAAACACTTTCATAAATAACGATTCTTCAATGAAATTTGCCTGAGCCGAGGCTCGTATAAACTAACTTCATGCTGCCAACGTGTTGTGAAATGACTTGTCTTGTCGGCGTGTTGTCCCCGCTAGCAAAGTGTTGCTTGCTGCACGTGCAAATTTTACCGCGTGATGATTGCATTGCCCAGGTATCCAATTGAATTAGGACGCCATAGATTTACGTAAGTTTTATTATTACTAAACCGTGTGTATAAAGACCTATACAGTATACCTGCTTATGTCGTAGGTACTGCCTTAAACGATAGAGAGCTAACAAGTACTTCATCCGGTGAGTCGTCGTCAGTCACTGGTGCGAGTGAAAATAGCCAACTGCCGGCAAATAAAGTCTTGAGGAGGAAGATCAGCTTCAACTTGAGGTTAATGCTGCTATTGCAGTGATGAAACTACCAGATGGTGGAGACAGTGACTCAGATAGCGCCTTTGAGTCAGACAACGATTATGACTAACGTTATTGTTATGTGCGTACTCTAAAGTTATAGTCTAGCAAAGCGTTATATTCCTTCGTCCTTGCTAACTAGTCCTTGGATAGCAGTTCTTTATTTATCCAATGCTGCAGTTGTTTAAATACCTTTTTAGGTAACAAGCAGTTTTTAGTAGCTTTTACAAGCCAGGGAAACAAGTGGAAATCAGTAATGGAAAATGCTAGTGACCATAGATTAATAGTAGATTAACAACACAGCAAGATTGTCTTTCATTTTATTTGTAAACATCGTTTTCCTGTTTCATTTGATGTAATACTTCTTGACTCTTGCTCTGCATCTGCAAATGCTTCACATTGCTGTATAATGTATATAATGAAACATTCCCAAGATTCAGTATTCTATGGGTGACGTAATCCTTTTATTAAAATTGAACTTCACCTGAGAAACTAAAAACAGTTGTCACTAATGCTGTTGTTACTTAATCAATAATTAGTACTGAAATTAATGCCAGAATGCAGGAAATGGCATTTCCGGGCTTCTAGATTTCAAAATTTTCTGGGGGGGCATGCCCCCAGACCCCCCTACATTTTACAGCCGCCTACTTATACTAGTTGAGCCGCCTACTTCAAAACTTATTGAAACCCCTGCACCACCGACATACAATGTAAGTCTTATACATTATATGAATTATCAACGAAGATCAATTTCTCTCTTTCCATCGGTGTAGCCTTTAACAGTCTTTTATCCTTCACTTCAGTGAACTTGATCGGCTTTGAGTTCACTTTTAGTTGAGCTC